>CAMZMU010000091.1:41346722-41751439 GCA_947311845.1 Poa pratensis | reverse complement strand
CCGTGCAACAAAATTGAGGCCGCCAGGGCCGAGCTCCTGTATGAGGTTCGAAGGATGAAGAAGAGCGCCGCAGGCTCGATCAGATAAACCAAGAATCCAACAGACGCAGAGAGTAGCCGCCTGGCTGCGACTCAACAACAGGTTGACCCACAAACACAGCTGCGCGCGACTCAACCAACAGTGAAATCCCCTCACTCCAGCCGCAGGACGGGAATCCAGACGACTGCGGAAGGAAGTACCAACAAATCAAGAGACCCAGCGACAACCAAGGAGGTTCACACCCCACAGGCCATTACCAGAACCCTGTCGATAATATGTATGATGCGGCTAATTCTTGACACAGATGGTACCAACAGGCGATGACCCGGTCAATGCTGAGGCCGGCGCGCGATTCAGATGTTAAGTACGGCAGTCCTGCGACAAGCCAATAGGGTGGAAGCCGAAGCACAGCTGCCCCTCGTACCAGCCAATCACAGGATTACGGCAGAAAGAAGCGTCCATAGTAGGCCACCAGAGGACGTGTCAGAGTCGCACAGAGGCAACAGGAGCGATCACAGAAGCGCAGGCGAATGCACCATTGAGCAAAAAGCGGCCCTCAGATAACCCCGCAGGCGCACCCACAGCCCTGTCCTCGCGACTCAAGGACCAGCGTGTTTCACTGAAAAAGATCAGATCGGAACCTTTTCCTGAAGATTTCAAAGGACCACGCAGGGTGGCAAACTATAACGCCAGCATGGATCACCAACCACTTGGCCAACAATTACGAGATGGCATGAGCATCCTAAACGCATCTGAAGAGATCTGCGCACGCTACCTGAACATGATGCTAGAAGGAGCAGCGCACATATGGCTGCAAAATTTGCCTCCCAACTCTATAAATACTTGGGAGGAACAGAAGATGCCTTCATTAAGAACTTCCAAGGAACTGCAAGCGACTCTGCAATATAGAAATTTAGAGCGCTGTGTCCAGAAGGAAGGCGAGTCAAGTCGCCATTGGATGAAAAGGGTGGCAGAAATAATACACTCCTCAGATAATATACCACCAAGCTCAGCCGTCCTGTGATGGAGAAAAATTGCAAGTTTGAGCCGCTGATTCATAAGCTGGGTCGCATGAAGGATAAAGTCAAGAGCCTCAGCGAGGTGATGGCTGCGGCAACAAATATGCCAGCTCAGACAAAACCAAGACGCCGTCAGACGGAGAAGAAGAGGAGGTTGCTGCAAAAGGAAGAAAAACTCCAACAAGCCCCAGCACAGCAAACGAGCCACAACAACACAAGTCAAAACAAACGCAAAAGCGAAGATGGTACTCAGGGCTCGTACCAATGCGCGTGGAGGATTCAGAGGCCAGCGTGGAAGGGGTCGAGGATACGGCGCCCGGCAATCAATATGCAAGAATTTTCAACCGGCCATGCGACCTTCATGCGACAGGTGATGGACGGCCAGCGACCATACCAAGGCGCAATCCATTATTACAAAAAGTGGAAAGAAGAGAGCCAACACAACGGGGGGAATTCCCATGAAGGAAACCCTAGTGTGGCTCATAACTGGCTGCAGCACGGCGCGAGTAACCCCAGGCAGACGGGGCAGTATCACACCATAGTTATCGATACTTCCAAAAGAGAAGAGAAATTGAGCGAAGAAGTCAGCAGTGAACGCCGTGATACCAGCAACACCCGCTTGGTTAAGGTGGTCGAATACGCGGTAACCTGGAGTCGCGATGACCATCCCCACAGGTACGGGAACCTGGCAAAGTTGGCACTGGTCGTGCACCATACGTTGCAGGATACAAGCTGACCAAAGTGCTTATGGATGGAGGAAGCAGCATCAATATCTTGTACCACGATACTTTCCAGCGTCTAGGACTCAAGGATTCCAGCTTGCAGCCCACGTCAACAGAATTTCACGGCATTGTCCCAGGAAGGTCCGCACGGCCAGTGGGGAAAAAAACCCTCGGGTAACTTTTGGAACAGAGAAAACTTCAGAAGTGAATTCATAAGCTTCGAAGTGGTAAAACTCCAAAGCCCATATCACGCTTTGTTTGGGAGAACGGCCTTTGCTAAGTTTATGGCCAGGCCATGCTACGTGTACCTACAGTTGAAGATACCAGGACCAAGAGGGGTCATCACAGTGTACGGAGACAGAGAAAAAGCAATAGAATGCGAGAAAGGAGATGCGGCTTTCGCAGAATCCGCTTGTGCCGCGGAAGAACTAAAAGGTTATAAGTCGCAGGTGGACCCAAAACGATATGAGTGTGGTTACCACGCCATCTGCCGAGCCACCAATGAAATTCAAAGCGGCCCAGGACACTAGCAGATAAATCTTATTCCTACGACTCATCAAGCAAACTAGCTGACGAGGTGTAGACTCATCAAGACCCATGGTTAAGGTCCCTAGGTTATGAATATGGGGAGAGAACGTGGTAGAGCTGGAAGTATCGTCGGCTGACAAGCAGGGCAAAGATTTTACCCAGGTTCAGGGCCCTCGTGTGGAGGTAACACCCCTACGTCCTGCCTGTCTGTTATTGCTTTGTGAATATGATGGTTACAAGGATCCCGGCGAGATGTCGATCTCGCTAGGGTTTGTGGCTCTGGTGGTTCGTTGTCTGGTTCGATGGCCCTCCCAGTCCTTAAATAATAGGCTGGGTCTCGGGTGTTCGTAACCGACTCGATTTACAAGTAAGGAAACTCTAAACCGACTATTGCTTCGCCAAACTTGGAGGATACTCCATCTTCGTGGGCCTCCCTTCATGGGCTTCATGTAGGCTCTGATAGTTGGGCCTAGTCGATACGTGCACCAGGTACCCTCATGGTAGGGTACCCGATAGGCATACCCATGTCAGTAGCCCCCGAGTACTTGTCTGATTCGAAGAGTCGGGCATGGACTCATACATCATGCACGTTATATTTTTTACATCTGCATTTAGAATTCTTATGAAATAGCACATGTTGGCTATGTCGAGTGTTTCATCGACTATGAGTTTTTGCTTATGATAGTCAAGGGATATTAGCTTAGCAGGCCCGGCACACACGACGGATCGGGGCCGGTTAACTACCATTTGTGGCAAAACCATACTAGCTTTCAATCAAACTCGAGTCCCCGGACTCGAATCTGGAACAAACTGGACAGACTCGAAACGGCCGTTGAGGTCTTACTGAATCGAACTGCAGTATAGTTTTGAATCTACCCAACGCGTCCGTCGGGGATTTTCATCATGTCTGCTGACACGGAACATTTAAGGATAACGCTGCTGGAGCGGTCCTTAGCCCAGCTCGACTGATCGGCGGGTCTTACCTTTGCACTATGCATGCAGCATCCAAGGATCGTCGGATCAACTCGGGAATATTTTGAGTGTGATTTTGCTTATGAACTTAGTCGAATGTTTCGTCGACTGACACTTTTGCCATTATTCTATCGGGTGCGCGACAGCGCTCCCGATGGGAGTAGCCCCCGAGATTGTGCTTTATTGCTTGCAATGGAGGATAATCTCAAAATCTTTTACCCTGCACATTTTAGTCAAAGAAATTTTTTGATACGCTCCCGATGGGAGTACGATGCTGCAGTCGAAAGAATTTCGACTGGCCTCTATGACTTTGCTAAAAACCAACCGAGACTTATGCGAGAGACCACCCGAAGATATCATCGAGTGACTTTTATGCCAGTTGTGAAAGAGAGAACAACGTCAGCAATGACGCATTTTGCGACTGCTATCTCTGACAAGCGGTGGCGTGCTTGGAGAGGCTTTGATAAGACGTGACCCTGTTTTGTGGGCCCGTTTTGCAGAGCTGACCAGGGATGACGCCGCGTGGACTTGATTTGACCGTTCTGGCGCGATTTTCACGGGGCGTGATGATGGTTTCCTGGATTCTCGTGCGTAGTGGGCGGAGTGGCCGGCGACGGTTGCTCTCCGTGGCCGCCACGTGTATGGCCAGATTTCGCGCGGAGCGTATGGATTTGTTTTAACGGCTACGATCGTTTTTGCGCTCTGTGGTAAATAGGGGGGACGGCGCTGGCAGAGTTTTTTACTTGCCATTTGCCCCTGCGCCGCCCCTCGTCTCCTTCCTCGCGCTGCCCCTCCATTGTTCTGCACCCAAGTTCTTGCCCCACACCCTCCACTGTAGCATGGCGAAAGGTGGAGGTGCGAAGCGTGGTGCTGCCGCCGCCGCCGCTACCGATGCGACCAAGGGCAAGAAGGCCGTGGCGGGTACATCTGCATCCGCCGCGCTGAAGAAGGGCAGCGGGGACTGGGCGAAGTCCACCATCAAGGACGCCCATTTGGTCAAGTTCCGCGAGCAGGGGTATCTGCCACCCGCGGAGCAGCTCGCCGTCCGCGCGCCGTCGCCCAAGGAGGTACTCCCCGAACCACGCGCCAACGAGCGTGTTTGTTTTGCGGAGTTTTTGCCTAGGGGCTTTTCGCTTCCCCTCCACGATTTCGTTCGTGGTCTTCTTTTTGCCTACGGGGTGCAGATCCATGATCTCACCCCAAATGGCATTATGCATATCGCGTGTTTCATCACGCTGTGCGAGTGCTTCCTCGGCGTCGCACCCAGCTGGGCGCTGTGGAAAGCCATCTTCATGGTGCGGCCGAACAGAGGAGGTGGTCGCACCTACCCCGTTGGCGGCTGTGGAATCCAGGTGCGCAGCGACACCCGCTACTTCCGCCTGAAGACCGTCGACTCCGCTCAAGGCTGGAGGAAGGGTGGTTTTATGCGACTGTCGAGCAGGATGCAGCCGCCCCTTTCTCGACTGCTGCTTTCACCAGGACCAAGGCGTGGGATCACCAACTCTCAGCCGAAGAAATGGAGGAGGCAAGCCCTTTGCTGGCTCGGATCGGAGGCATGCTGGACAAGGTCACAGGCATCCATTTGATCGCCACCTTTGTGAAGAGGCGGGTGTGGCCCATCCGTGCCCGAGCGCACCCCATGTGGGAGTATGAAGGCGCGGGTGACATCACCCGAATGAACCCAGAGGAGCTTTCAAGGAGTGAGCTGCTGACGCATGTGCGGCACATCACCAACTTGACGACAGGCGACACTTGCAACGTCGACTGCCCTGTTGCACCATATGGGTTGGAGAACCCTTTGCTTGAGGTATGTATGTATTATAGCCTGCTTGCAATGAAGAGTTTGCCACTCGCATGTTCTGCGATATGCGATTTTTGATTCTGACTTTGCAATTTGTGATGTGTGCTATGCAGGGTCACTCGACTGCTGCCTCCCTTCCTCCTCTGCCTGAAAATGGCGAGACTGAAGAAACACAGGCACAGGTGGTGGACCCGAAAGGGGATCAGTCGCCCATCCCTTCTGCCACCACTTCACATGTGGAGGAGTCGAGGAGAAGCAGCAGAAGAAGTCCAATCTGAAGACAAGGCCCCTCTGACCAAGAAGTCGATACCGCGCAACCGAAGCGGCGTCGACTGGCCAAGAAGGCGCCTTCTGCTGCAAGTTCACCCGCGAAGGAGCAGGGCTTGGAGGATGACGAGGAATCAGGTTCACCACCTGTTTTCCAAGCCGCTCCTTTGCGTGCGTGCTCAACAAGCTCGACTCTTCCGCTTCAGTCGAGTGGTACCCCAGCCTTTGGGGGACCAATTTTTGGCGACTCCGAAGATGAGAAGATGAGGAGCACAGGTATGTGTTTTTTGAGTATGATATGAAATTTTGTGCTGTCACATTTTGTGCTGACCATCCTTTTGTTTGTTGTGTTGCCACAGTGCTGAAAACAATCAGCCTGGGACTCCTCCAGTCGAGAATGTTCCAACCCTGGAGCACTCGAATCTGCACCGACTGGAAACGAGGCTGCCCAGCCAATGGCCACTGACGCTGTCGTTGAGACAGCCAAGGCGGCAACTCCAGATGTCGGGACATCAGTCGCGGCTCCTGAGCCGTGGATGAACCACGTGAGTAGTTTTTGCTTGACCCGTTTAGTTGTAGGTCTGTGAGAGTTTTGGATTTTTGCTGAATCGTGTGCTCGCAGCCCTTCTACCACACCTTGGCAGATTCTGCCAAGGCTTATGTCCAGGTGGAGCAGGAGAGGGACACCATGCGCGCCGAGCTGAGCGGCTCAGTCGTGAGTTTCCTTTTTGCTTTTGTTTTGCCGAACTTCTTTTTGCAATGCTTGATTTTGTCGAGTATTGAATGCACGTGATTTTGCTGGGCCAGGCGAGAAGAAGGAGCTGGAAGACGCACTCGCCGCGCAGCGCGAAGAGTCGAAGAAAGAGCTGGCTGCCGCCACCAACTCAGCCGCTGCACGCGAGCGAGAATATGCTGACCAGCTCGCGGCACTCGCGCAGGTCATGGGAGGTGAGTAATCTTTTCTCCTTTTGATATGACGATATAACTTGTCGAGTGTCGTAAAATGACTTATGCCTGTTTTGAATTGTGCAGAAGCTGTTGGCGCACCGGCCTCTGCGGACGTGGCGAGTGACGATCTTTCGCTGGAACAGGCTGTGGGCGGCTTAGGCGCTCTATGCAACCAGGCGAAAGAAGCACTCGCCAAATCGACGAGCACACTTGGCGCTGTATACCAAGTGGTGTTCCCGACTGGCGTGTGCCGTCGACGGTGGATGACTTCGCCAACGTGTTTGGCCCCGGGACGTCCACCATGGCGGGTTTCGCTCGCGCCAACACGGTACGCGGATCCGAGTCCACCATCAAGCTTCTTATGGGACATGGGATAGATTGCGACTATGAGGCAGCACTGTCTGCGTTCCCTCAGAAGCCAGATGGGAAGCCCATTTCCCTGAAGGGGGTGAGCGGAGCCGCCGCGCGACTGGCCGAAGTTTTTATGAACACCATGGAGCGCCGGGCACTCGAGACTGCCAATCGTCTGCTTAGGAAATCGAAATCTTAGGTTAGGGTAGCTGTACCCTTTTGCTTTTTTATGCCTTGTAATGATACCTTCTGAACTGCGCGAGTCTGCGCTTTGTTTGTGCTACCTTGTTTATGCAAACTGTCTTTTGCTAATGTCTTTCATTTGAAGAGTTGTATGCTTACGACATGAGTTTAGCTTCTGACACAAACTTTGTGTTGTGATTATGCTCTTTGAACAGTCACGAGAACCTGCTACTGCGACTAGTTCCTCGCAGGCTCCAATCACCACCCGATCCCAGGGTCAGGTGGCAAATGATGCCAAGGTGATGGAGTATATGAAGGCTAAATTTGTGAGAATGGAGCAAGATCTGAAGGACGCCCAGGCTGAGCTGAGTCGATTGAGGGCCAGACCCGCGTTGGCCACCCAACGCGAGGATTATGTGCTCGGGGAGATGGAGCTTGTGAACAGGCAACTCGAGTGTAAGTTCGAGTCTTGCTCTGTTTACAAGCTTTTTGCGTAGCTTTTGCCTTTTGATCTGACTGGTGTGCCCGTGTTTGTAGGCTTTGTCGACAACTTCCAGGCTGAAAAGATTCGCGTGGAAGGGCGTCTGGATAGCGTGGTTGACGACCCTACGACTGGGCGTCAACACTTTTGGCTTGATAGGTACCATGCCCGCATACTCGCCACCCTGAAGGATCGCGTCTGGCGAAGTGCTGAACTGCTGGAGTTATGCCGGGCAGCGTTTATTCGCCTGAACGAGACTCTTTTTCCTTCGGGGCCACAACCACAAGGGATTCGTGCTGTGTTGAACATCTTCGCCAAACAAATCCCATTCGAGAGTTGCTGTCTCAGAACTTGTGATTGGAGCCAACGCTGCAATGGCGTATATGCGTAGTCGAAAACCAAGGTTGGTGTTGCGGACACCTGCAGCCGGAGAGGTTCGAACAAAAAGACCTGGATGACACATCCAAGCTGCGGAGACACTAATCGAGTGCACTCGCGAACAGCTTTGCGGTCCCGAGCTGCCCGTAAAGGACGAGCCTGAGGATTAGAATAGTTTGCGAGTGCAATTTTTGTATAGGGGCAGCCCCCGAGTGTAATTTTTGACTCTTTGTATATTGTATAGTTTGTATACTTTGATTTTTTGTCGAGCCCCCGAGTCAGTCGAGCGGGGTTTGTGAAATATGTGTTGGTTGTGAACCAATGACTGTGCAGCCCCCGAGTATTCGAGTGCGGCTGCAGAGTTTTTGTGTTTTTTGGATCCTTGTTACGCAGCCCCCGAGCATTCGGGTGCGGCTAAGGCATTGTGTTTCTGCAAGAGCGAGAGCTCATTTGATCATAACACAGCCCCGAGGGTTTCGGGTGCGGTTAAGGTATGAATTATGCGGGTAGTAGTAACAAAGAAGTCGAAGGAACATTGATTTTATTCCTCTTTTGAATGTTAGGCTGCAGGCCGCCTCATTAAAAACCTTCCAGTCCCCTTAGGTACCCTGGTAAGGAAAAGAGCGCGTCTGAAACCTGCAGCCATCCGACATATAGCCTATTACATTGTGAGCACTTTATGCGTAGAAACGGCGCAGATGCGCAACGTTCCAAGGATTATGAGAGAGTTCGCCTGTCTTCGCGTGCTTCAGTCGATATGCGCCTCCACCAAGGACCTCCGTGATGATGAAGGGACCCTCCCATGGGGAAGCGAGCTTGTGCACCTTCTTTTGCTTCAGTCGAAGAACCAGGTCACCAACGACGAAGGACCTGGTTCGCAGTCGACGGCTATGGTAGTTGCGGAGATCTGCTGGTAAACAGCTGTGCGGGCCAAGGCCGTGTCTCGCGCTCATCGAGTAGTCGACTGCGTCTTCGAGTGCTTCTTCCGCGTCTTCTTCATTGTATGCTTCAACTCGTGGCGCATTGAACCTTACATCTGATGGCAGAATTGCCTCTGCACCATAGACCATGAAGAATGGGGTGAACTGCGTAGAAGTGTTGGGAGTTGTGCGTAGGCTCCATAGCACAGATGGTAGTTCTTCGACCCAAGCACCCGCAGCTCTTTTGAGTGGCACCAGGAGGCGCTTCTTGATCCCACTCGTCACAAGTCCATTGGCCTTTTCGACTTGGCCATTGGATTGTGGATGTGCCACGGATGCGTAGTTGAGCGTAATGTCCTGCTCTTTGCAGAAGGTTTTGAACTCCTCAGCCGTGAAGTTTGTGCCGTTATCAGTGATGATACTGTTTGGGACACCGAAGCGGTAGATGATGCTCTTTATGAAGTTGACTGCCGTAGTAGCAGTCGAATTTGTGATGGGGACCGCCTCGATCCACTTTGTGAACTTGTCGACTGCCACCAGTAGGTGAGTATGCCCGCCATGCGATGATTTTTTGAGTGGCCCAACCATATCGAGCCCCCATTGGGCGAAAGGCCAGGCCAGCGGTATAGTCTTCAACGCCGATGCGGGTGCGTGCGGCCTTGTTGCGAATTTCTGGCAGCCGACGCACCTTTTGACTATGTCCTCCGCGTCTTTGAGTGCTGTAGGCCAGTAAAACCCTGCGCGAAAGGCTTTGGCTACGAGTGATCGACTGCTGGCGTGATGCCCACAGGTACCTGCATGAATGTCTCGAAGTATGGCTTGGCCATCTTCGAATGCGATGCATCTTTGGAACATACCTGATATGCTGCGCTTGTATAACTCGCCGTTGATAACGGTGTATGCTTTTGATCTTCGAGTCACGCGTCGGGACTCGGTTATGTCATCTGGTAGCTCGCCACGGAGTATGTAAGCCAGAAAAGGTTGAGTCCAGTTGGCTCAATGAGAAATACCTCGACAGGGGGGTCCTCTGTGCTAGGCATTTGCTTTTGGGTGGCGTAGTCGACGGAGGAGGCTCTCGTTTCTCCTTGATAGATCTGTGTTCGATGCGCTCGAGGAAGACACCAGGTGGAATTTGTGCGCCAGTTGAGCCAAGATTGGCTAGCATGTCTGCTTCTTCGTTACTTTCCCTTCCTATGTGCCTCAACTCGCAGCCCTCGAAGCTGCCCTCCAGTGTGTTGTACAGGTCGCGATAAGCGATCATGTTGTCCGCGATTGCGTCGCAGGCCTTCATTGTTTGCTGCACCACGAGATTGGAGTCGCCGTAGATCATCAATCGAGTGCACCCAAGTGCTTTTGCCATCCGCATGCCATGGATCAGAGCCTCGTATTCAGCCTCGTTATTGGAGGGTAGTTTGAATCCCATCTGCAAAACATAACGTAGCTTGTCCCCTTTTGGTGATATGAGGATGACGCCTGCGCCTGCCCTTCGTGTTTCTTGGACCCATCGAAGTACATGGTCCAGGAATTGGACACGTCTGGTGCTCCAGGTAATTGGGCCTCTATCCACTCGGTTGTGAAGTCGGGTAGGACTTGTGCTTTGATAGCCTTCGGGTGCTCGTACTTGATGTCTCTTGGAGCCAGCTCGATGAGCCATTTTGCGACTCGACCCGTTGCATTGGGGTTTGTGAGGATATCACCGATTGCTGAGTTACTTACCACGGTGATCGGGTGCTCGGTGAAGTAGTGTGTCAACTTCCTTGAGGACATGAATACAGCGTATGCCAGCTTTTGATAGTGCGGGTACCGCTGTTTTGATATGGAGAGAACCTCGCTCAGGTAGTAGACTGGACGTTGTATGCTTTGGATGTGCCCCTCCTCCATGCGTTCGACTACCAGTACGGTGCTCACCACCCTGTTTGTAGCCGAGACATACAGGTAGAGTGGTTCCCGTTCCTTAGGTGCGACGAGGATCGGAGGGCTTGTGAGGATCCGCTTGAGATCTGTGAAGGCTGCTTCAGCTTCTGGCGTCCACTCGAACTTGTCCGCCTTCTTCATCAGTCGATAGAATGGTAAGCCTTTTCACCCAGTTTGCTGATGAATCGACTGAGCGCTGCTACTCGTCCTGCTAGTTTCTGCACATCATGAAGCTTTGAAGGCCTTTGCATGTGAGGATGGCCTGTATTTTCTCCGGGTCTGCTTCGATTCCACGGCAGAGACTAGGTACCCTAGAGCTGCCCGGCTGGAACGCCGAACGTACACTTCTTAGGATTGAGCTTGATATGGAAGCGTTTGAGGTTTGCGAACGTCTCCCTCAAATCGTCGAGTAGTGTGCGTTCTTCCCTTGTGGTAATGACAATGTCATCACGTAGACCTGGACGTTGCGTCCAATTTGCTTTTTGAGGCAGTCCTGCATCATGCGCTGGTATGTTGCACCCGCGTTTTTGAGCCCAAAGGGCATAGTTGTGTAGCAGTAGACCCCGAGTGGGGTTATGAACGCCGTTTTTTCTTCGTCTTCTTGCTTCATCCTTATCTGGTGATAACCTGAGTAAGCATCCAGAAAGGAGAGTCGTGCGCATCCGGCGGTGGAGTCGACGATCTGGTCGATCGGGTAGCGGGAAGTGATCCTTTGGACAGCACTTGTTCAGCGCTGTGAATCCACGCACATCCGAAGGATGTCTGTATGCTTCTTTCTACGAGTACGGGTTGGCCACCCATTGTGATTTCTTGATTTCCCTAATGAATCCTGCTGCGAGTAACCGGTCGACTTCAGATTCGACTGCGGTTCGCTTTGGGCCGGAGATTCGACGCATCGTTTGCTTGACTGGCTTTGCATCTGGAAACAATTGGAGAGAGTGCTCGGCGAATTCCCTGGGAATACCTGGCATGTCGGCTGGACACCACGCAAATATTTCCCAGTTCTCACGGAGGAATTCGACGAGCGCGCCTTCCTATGCGATAGGCAGGCTCGAAGATATGTTGACTGTCTTGGACGGATCGGTCGGGTGCACCTGATGCGACCTTGTGTCATTTGTAGCATTGAAGGATCTGTCGACTGCCAACTTCTTATGCTCGGAAGGAGTGTGCGGTCGTTGGTAATCGCCAAGTCGGCGAGTGATTCTCCACCCCGAACATCTCGGAGATTTTGCTGAACTCGCGGTCGCAAGCATCGGACCTTTGAAAGTTTCCACGGACAGTGATGACTCCCTTTGGTCCTGGCATCTTCAGCGTGAGGTACGCATAGTGTGGCACCGCCATGAATCGAGCAAACGTCGGGCGACCAAGAATAGCATGGTATTGTGATTTCCAGTCGACGACCTCGAACTCAATCGACTCTGTCCTGAAGTGGCTTTGTCCCCGAACGTAACGTCGAGTTGTATGGTGCCTTCTGGGCTAATTGCTTTGCCAGGAACGATACCGTGGAAGGTATTTGAAGATTTTGGGAGGTTTTCGACTGACCTGTTCATTTTGCGGAGCGTGTCCGCGAAGATGATGTTTATGCCGCTGCCTCCATCCATGAAGACCTTGGTCATGGCGTAGCCTCCTATTTGCGCGTCGAGTACCAGAGCCGCGTGCCCTGGTCGAACTACAGCTGGGGGATGATCCTCTCGACTGAAGCTTATGATGGTTTCCGATCCCTTCAGAAATTCGGGCACGGCAGGAGGTGCCATGACAGCCATGTTCACCTGTCGAGTGATTAGCTTTTGCTGCCTGTTGGAGGGGCGACCCTTTTGTATCATGTACATCTGCCCGTGGGGCTGTGGATATTGATCATCTTCCGCCCGTAGTACGGGTTGTATGGCACCTGCGAGGTTTGCGCCTGGAGCAGGCTGTGGTGGTGGTGGGTGGCGGCTGTGGCGCCATGAGAGCGGGCACAGCGTTCGGCTGTGGTACGGGTGCAGGCGTGGGCTGAGCAGGTGCTGGGCCATTCCTTTGAGTCGTATCATGTAGTCAGTCGCCATTTGGTCGAATTCCCTGCAGTTCCTTAGGGTGTGATTGGAGCGTAGTTTTCCGTCGTCCCCCTTGAAGAGGTGGAATCTGCACCAGTCGTCCATCTTTTCCTCGAATGACCGCTCGGGTTTTGCGTCGCTACGTTTGCGCCATTCTTGCCTTTTGTAGCTGTCGCTCCGCTGCTCGCGATCTCGACTGTCCCGTCGATCATCCGAGCGTCGATTGCTTCTATCTTGGTCCTCCCGGCTGTGTGTATCCAGCCGCCATGAACTCGGGTCTGTTATCGTCGTAAGGACGTTGGAACGTTTGCGCCTGCGATCTTCTCTGTATGAATCTCTGCGGCTCGACTGCCGCTTTCGTAGTTGTCGCGTGTTGGGGAAGCACGGGATCTGCGTACAGAATCCTCTCCATCTGCCCACTCAGTCGCAACTTTGATGAGGTCAGCCAGGGAGGTTGGCTTTTCACGACCAAGTGCCTCTTTGAAGTCCTTCCTGGCGAGACCTTGTATGAAGGCATCCATGGCCCTGTCTTCTGACACTTTGCCAACCGAATTGCGTATTTCGGTCCACCGCCGTATGTATGATCTCAACGACTCGTCTGATCGTTGAGTGCATGTCCTTAATTCTCGAATGTCTTCGGGCGCTCACACAGAGGCTCGAAGTTTTTGATGAAGTCTCTGCGGAAATCGTCCCACGAGTCATATGATGATGGAGGGAGCGATTTGAGCCAGTCGCGGGCAGTTCCTTCGAGCATAAGTCGTATGTACTGCATCGCCGTGGTGTTCGTGCCACGCTGGCATGCCACGGCGAGTCTGTAATCTTCTAACCACCCAGAAGGTTCTTGGCGACCGTTGTACTTGGGTTGTTCGCCTGTCAACTTGAACCGTTTGGGCATCCGCGTCTCACGGATGCGTCGAGTGAAGCACAATGCTCCGCATGGCTCTGGTTCGCGATCAGAGTATGAATCGCTGCTATAGGATCTTCGAGATCTGCTTCTGCTGGACCTGTGCCGGCGCGTGCTTCTCCTTCCTTCATCCGAGTGGTGGCTGCGACCACTGCGATGATGTGCTGCGTGTCGTGAGTCGACTATGTCGCGATCGCGATCCTTGCTGGAGTTTTGTCTTCTGGCTGTATAGCCTGTGCCGCTAGAGCTAGCGATTTGAGTTGTTGGCGATGCAGGGCTGCGTTAGGGTCATTCGCCGGAGGTTGTATTGCCTTGAGGTAAGCACCTACGGAGAATAATGCACCCGCAGCAGTTTTGGGCACTGGGATTCCGTTAGCGTCCTCTGTCATGAACGACAGGTTACGGGTGATTGCTACCCTTTCATGTTCTGGAAGGCTTGCCAACCGCGACCTAGGTCGTGGGGTTGGTTGCTGTGGACCCGAGGGATTGCTCCCTTCGTCGGGCACTCGAGAGGCTGGCTTGCCTTTTGCGCTCCTCGAGCGTCGCTCGGTAGTTTTGCAGTCGAATTGACTCCTGCCAGTTGAAGTACTGGAAGGTCAACATCTCCTCTGGGGTGGAATTTGGTGGCATCATTGTGCACTCCTTTATGACTTTATCTGCTTTTGCTGCCATCTCCTCCGTGATTGTCAAGGTTGTGACCCCATCCGGCATGGTTACCGTGCATGGGAATTGTGCAGGCCTGCGAGCGGCTGCGTCTGCGGATGATTCTGCGGTGAAGGCCACGTAGACCTGATGGGGCGTGACCCGAGGACAGGTGTATGTGCTGTCGATTCCAGTCATGGACTCGACGTCGCCGTCGAGGCTCATGTCAGAGCCAGTGTGTTCATCGAGTAGATCTTCGAGGCGAATCTCGTTGTCGATGTGCTCATCACCTATGCTCATCTCGGTGTTGGCGAAGCCATTACGGATTTCTGAGTCGAGGTTGGTGTTGGTGAAGATCTCCGAGTCGACGTTGTTGTCGTTATGAATCGCGGGCTCGTAGAAGTCATCGAGGGAGATCCCGCAGTCGAAACTCTCGTCGAGTGGTAGGTTGAAGTCGATGTTGCTTGTGTTGTATGCTGATTCTGCTTCCTCGCCTTGGAGTTCCGTCATCATGAACCTGTCGAGCTCGCCGGTCGACATGGTTGTTGCGGGCGAGCAGGCTTCAGGAATCGACGATGGGGCGAGCGCAGTCGACGGAGCCTCGAGTGCCCCAGCGCCAGTTGTTGCGGATCTGTCGAGTCCTGCGTGCCAAGATTGTTTACGAAAAAATTGAATGCTCCAACAGTAAGCTCAAACCTGATTCAAGGCCGGAAAACGCCTCCTGAAGCTCTGGCGAGTGCGGATTGAAATTCATTGGAAGAGCAGATGCGCTTTTTGCAGGTGAAGCGGGCAGGCTGCCGCTTTTCGAGTGGATCGGCGAGTCGCCGTGTGTCGCCTGGATCGGCGAGTTGCTGTTTGCTGACATGGCCGGCGAGTTGCCGTTTGCAGATGAGATCGGCGAGTTGCCGTTTGCTGGTGTGATCGGCGATTTGCCGTTTGCTGTTGGGACCGGCGAAACTTCGAGTCCAGCGCTATTCTTTCCCACAGACGGCGCCACTTGACGAGGGGTAGACTCATCAAGACCCATGGTTAAGGTCCCTAGGTTATGAATATGGGGGAGAGAACGTGGTAGAGCTGGAAGTATCGTCGGCTGACAAGCAGGGCAAAGATTTTACCCAGGTTCAGGGCCCTCGTGTGGAGGTAACACCCCTACGTCCTGCCTGTCTGTTATTGCTTTGTGAATATGATGGTTACAAGGATCCCGGCGAGATGTCGATCTCGCTAGGGTTTGTGGCTCTGGTGGTTCGTTGTCTGGTTCGATGGCCCTCCCAGTCCTTAAATAATAGGCTGGGTCTCGGGTGTTCGTAACCGACTCGATTTACAAGTAAGGAAACTCTAAACCGACTATTGCTTCGCCAAACTTGGAGGATACTCCATCTTCGTGGGCCTCCCTTCATGGGCTTCATGTAGGCTCTGATAGTTGGGCCTAGTCGATACGTGCACCAGGTACCCTCATGGTAGGGTACCCGATAGGCATACCCATGTCACTAGCATTGGAGCACACATGGAAGAAGAACAGGAGAAGGCCCTCGTTGCTTTTCTCCAGGAAAATAAAGACATCTTCGCATGGAAGCCGTCAGATATGCCGGGGGTACCAAGAGAATTAGCAGAACATAGCCTCAAAGTGAACCCTGCGGCTAAACCAGTGAAGCAGCCACTACGGCGTTTTCATGATGATAGGAGAAAGGCAATAGGAGAGGAGATAGCTCGCTTGCTGGCTGCAGGATTCATCACAGAGGTATACCATCCGGAGTGGGTGGCAAATCCAGTATTGGTCATGAAAAAGAATGGTACGTGGCGAATGTGCGTTGATTATGCCAGTCTTAACAAAGCTTGTCCAAAGGATCCATTTGCTTTGCCAAGAATCGACCAAGTAATTGATTCAACTGCTGGGTGCGAGCTGTTATGCTTTTTGGACGCCTATTCAGGCTACCATCAAATCAAGATGAAGAGGGAAGACCAAGAAAAGACGTCCTTCATCACACCCTTCGGAGCTTTTTGTTACGTCAGCATGCCCTTTGGGTTGAAGAACGCAGGTGCGACTTACCAAAGATGCATTCAGAATTGCTTACATGAGCAAATAGGTCGCAACGTTCATGCCTATGTGGATGATATTGTGATTAAATCGCAAGTTAGCCAGGATCTTATTGGTGATCTGGCAGAGACGTTTACAAATCTCAGAAAATACAACATGAAGCTCAACCCCACAAAGTGCATTTTCGGAGTACCAGCAGGGAACTATTGGGATTCATAGTATCAGAAAGAGGCATTGAGGCCAATCCTGACAAGATAAAGGCCGTGATGGATCTCCAAAAGCCAGAAAAGATAAAAGATGTACAGCGGCTTACTGGTTGCGTAGCAGCTTTGAGTCGCTTTATATCAAGATTGGGAGAGAAAGCGCTACCTTTGTACAGACTGCTGAAAAAATCAGACACCTTCGTTTGGGACGCAGAGGCCGACGAAGCTCTGACAGCTTTGAAGCATCAATTGACGAATGCTCCAGTTCTGGCGGCTCCAAAAGATAAAGAGCCAATGTTACTATACATAGCGGCAAATTCCCGCGCTGTGAGTGCTGTCATGGTTGTGGAGAGACAAGAAGCAGGAAAGGAATACCCTGTCCAGAGGCCAGTATACTACGTGAGCGAAGTCCTCACAGCTTCCAAACAGCGTTACCCACAGTGGCAGAAGTTGGTGTTTGGAGTGTTCATGGCGAGTCGCAAGCTGAAGCACTACTTCCAAGAGCATCCAATAACTGTGGTGAGTTCAGCACCATTGGCAGATATCATTCGTAATCGAGAAGCTACTGGAAGAGTCGCTAAGTGGGCGATCGAGTTGGGACCACATCACATCAGCTATGAGCCGCGCACATCAATTAAGTCGCAAGCCCATGCAGATTTTATTAACGATTGGACAGAAATCCAAGTTGCCCCCAGCATGGCAGAAACCAAATACTGGACCATGCATTTTGATGGGTCAAGACAGTTACAAGGCTCGGGGGCTGGAGTTGTTCTGACATCTCCCAAGGGAGACAAGCTGCGGTATGTGTTACAGATACACTTCAACTGCACAAATAACGTGGCGGAGTACGAGGCACTGCTTCATGGTCTACGTATAGCAAAGGAGATGAACATCAGTCGCATACGCTGTTTTGGCGATTCAGACTTGGTGGCACAGCAGGTCTCCGGAACGTGGGACAGCAAGGACGCGAACATGGCTGCATATAGGAGAGAGGTGGACAGAATTGCTGGACATTTCACTGGATACCAAGTTGAACATATTGATCGGAGACAAAATGAAGCTGCGGATGCCCTGTCTCGGCTTGGATCCAATAGACAGTCAGTCCCGCCCAATGTTTTCCTGGATGAACTGCACAATCCATCAGTCAAGCCTCCAGCAGAAATTGACATTGCAGAACCAGAGGATGATTCAACTTTAGTCGCAGCCCTGCATGAACAGCCAGGATGGACAGAGCCATACATGGCATATTTAAGTCGCGGAGTGCTGCCGGACGATGAAATTGAGGCGCGCAAAATCATACGACGATCAAAGGCCTATACAATCATCAACAATGAATTATACAAGCGCAGCGTATCAGGAGCATTTCAAAGATGTGTCTCACCAGAAGAGGGACGAAAAATCTTGCACGAAATTCATTCAGGCGATTGTGGCCATCATGCTTCGTCAAGATCTTTGGTGGCAAAGGCGTTCCGACATGGATTCTTCTGGTTAACAGCATTAGCAGATGCAGAGCAAATTGTCAGAGTGTGCGATGGATGTCAAAGATACGCTAGGCAAGATCATATGCCAGCCCAAGCACTTCGCACAATACCATTACATGGCCTTTCGCCGTATGGGGTTTTGACATGGTGGGGCCTTTCAGACGGTCTTCAAACGGAAAAACTCACCTCTTAGTCATGGTGGACAAATTCACAAAATGGATAGAAGCAGAACCTGTGGGAGATTGCGAGGCTGAAACAGCAGTCAAGTTCTTGAAGAAGGTCATATTCCGCTTCGGTTACCCCCATAGTATCATTACAGACAATGGGAGCAACACCTCTGAAGGGGCTACACAGATATTTTGCGCAGACAATGGGATAAGATTGGACCTCACGTCAGTAGCACACCGCAGAGCAATGGACAAGCTGAGCGAGCTAACCAGGAAATTCTCCATGGAATTAAGCCGCACCTTATTGAAAAGGTCGAAGCATCTCCAGGATGTTGGGTGGAAGAACTTCCAGCAGTACTGTGGAGCTTGAGAACAACCCCTAACAGATCCACAGGATTTACACCATATTTCATGGTCTATGGAGCAGAAGCAGTCATGCCCAGCGATATCATACATGATTCACCAAGAGTTGCGGCTTACATCGAGACAGATAATGAGATAGCTCGGCAAGATTCTGTGGACACATTAGAAGAGGTTAGAGACTTGGCAGCATCAAGGTCAGCAGTATATCAACAAGACTTGCGACGCTATCATGCCAGACGCATCAAAACCCGCACCTTTCAAGAAGGCGACCTAGTGCTGCGACTTAAACAAGATCACAAGGGAATGCATAAGCTGTCCTCTCCATGGGAAGGACCCTACATCATCAGCAAGAAGCTAAACAATGGGTCGTACTACCTGCTGGATGTAAGGGAAGAAAGCAGCGAACGCCATGATTTCGAGGATCGTCTCGAGGCACCTCGCCCTTGGAACGTCGCACACCTGCGACCGTACTATACATAAGAAAAGGCTAATCAGAGCCAAGCATCATCCTTTCCAGCTTTATAGCTGAGTATCATCACAGCCACTCAGGGCTAGAACTTCAACTTTGGTCGCCACCTAGGCGCGACCTATGCAACATCTGATCGCCACCCAGGCGCGATCGACCCTTGTATCAGAAATCGGCCACCACCTAGGCGCGGCCGTAAACTTTTATCATCTCTGGTCGCCACCTAGGCGCGACCGACCCCATGTATCACCATGGATCGCCACCTACGCGCGATCCAACCCTATGTATAACACTCGGTTGCCACCTAGGCGCGACCTTATGTGTCATCATAATCAAAGCTTATCATAGCTTAGCCTATCATGGCAATATCATTATGTTTCTTGGGGTCTTTGTTACCCTGAAACGGCCAATTTATTGGCAATTATCAAATTTACCTTAAGTTGGATTGCTACTCGCATTATGTGGCCAAAGTACGGGGTGTGGCGTCAATCGAGCTTGATTGCCTATCATGGCCGCTCTCGACCCTGAACACACATATTCCTGGGAAATACTGAGTCGCGCGAGTGCCCACTTAAGGATTCAGATGGCCTAATTAGAGGTCGATGTACTGCTTATAGTACGGCAACACCAATTACAATTACTTGTAACTTAACAATTGTTTTATTCATGATATCAAGTTACAGGTGATGACCTTCAGAGTTCTCTGAGAAGAATTGAGATGATTAGCACATAACATCCTTTCAATCCTTGGGGGCTATATCATATTATCATCTAAAATTTGAAGATAGATCGTCATCAAGTTCTGAAGCTATCAGGATACTCTAAAGCCCACGAAGTCAGATGATCTTCCAGGTGCGAGTCAAGGCCGAACTTGTACAATTATAAGCCGCGAAACAAGGAAAAGCACGGCCTAAGCATTCAAGATCAAGAAGTACAAATCCCGGAGGACGTGAAGACCAAGTAGTCTCCAAGTAGGTCTTTGTGGACATATTCCTTGTGGAGGAAGTTTCCTTTGTAACCTGACGAGCCTCTGTGTATATAAAGAGGACTCGCAGGACGTAGAGAGGGTCGAGATCAATATCCACGATCTAGAGTCCTTAAACCCTAGCATATTCGGCGAGTACCAGATCGGATCGCCTCCATTGTAACACCTCGATTATCATATCAATACCAATCTAGGGTAGGCAGGAAGTAGGTCTTTTACCTCACATTGAGGGGGCCGAACCTGGGTAAATCAGTGTTGATCTTTGTTCCTGCGATCCCAAGCTCGGAGATGCTTGACTCGCGTAATCCCACACCTACGAAGTCATCTATGACACCTGACGTGACAAACCCACGACAAAAGCGACAAGTCTTAAGATAACTAGCGCCCTTGGCGCATCTCTCTACAGGGGCAACTTAAGCAGCGGGGTTGTCGTCGTCGCCGTCGACGTCCTCGTCACCCACCTCCTCAGCACCAGCCTCGTCGTCGCTCTCCTTGACCTCGACCCTCTTGAAGCGTTGAGTATACTTCTCCACGTCGTCCCACACCGAGGAGTCCAGCTTCTCGGCGAGCTCTTTCTCCAGAGGCTCCATCACAGACGCGAAATCGAAGCCGGGGTGGAGGTGTGCAAGATTGGCGAAGACTTGGCCGACCGCGACGCCAAGGAGCTCGCGGCTCTCGGTGTCGGCCAAGTCGTCGAGGTTCGTCACGACCTCTTCAAACTTGGTGAGGAGCTGCTCGAAGAAGCCGAGGTAGACGGCGACGTCCTGGTTCCCCTCGACAGAGAGCCTGGGGGCTTCGGTCCCCAGGCGGCTCGCGACAGCACGCGCACGCCTCACCAAGGAAGCGAACATGCGCTCCCGGTGGCGCGACAAGACCTGCGCAGTCAGAGCACTCCGCCGAGCTTCCTCGATGAGTTCCACAATGGGCCCCACCTGCTGCTGCATCTCGTTCATGTCCTGCGTCAAGGAGGCAAGGTCCTGCTCCGCGTGCTTCCGAGCCTCCACAACGTCATGAAGGCGGGAGTCGAATCGCTGCTTCTGAGCCTCAAGCTCCCTGATGCGGGCCTCGAGCTCGTTGCGTCTCTTCGTGAAGCGCGCCTCCTGCTTCTTGGCCTTGTCCGCGAAGTCCTTCCTGCAATTGTCGCGGAAGAGCTGCTCCTTGGTCGCGGACTCCGCCGCCAGCTGCTCCTCCTTCTTGCGGAGGTTCTCGTTGGTCAGCGCAAGGCGCTTCTGGTAGAACGCCTCGTCTTGAGTGACTTTGCTCTCGCGAGACTCCAGGTGCTCCCGCTGCGCGGACTGATCCTTCTCGATCTGTTCGACCTGTTCCTCGCGCTTGCGCAGCTCGGTCTCGCGGGCATCAAGTTCTGCCCGCGCTGCACCATCTGGTTCTCACGGACACGCAGGTCCTCGCGGAGCTTCTCCAGGCCTTGCCGCACGGTCTCCGACTCGGCAATGATTCCCGCCTCGCGGTCTAGGAGCTCCTTCTGCTTGGTGGAGACCGCCGCCTCGCGCGCCGCCAGCTCCTGATGCTTGGCCTCTGTCTCCGCCTCGAGCGCCTCGCGCTTAGCGCTCAGGACCGCAAGGGTCTCCTCGACCTCGCGGACCACGCTGAGGCGGATCTCTTCAGCAGAGCGCAGCGCCGCCTCGCGTTGCGCCTGGGCTGCCTCGTCCTTCCGGCGGCAGCGCTCCACGGTCTCCTGGAGGCAAGCCCAGCCCCGCGCAAGCTCGGTGACCTCCTCCGCCCTGGTGCGGTCTTCCTCAGCGAGCTGGGCCTCGAGCCCATCGAGCACCTCCCTCGCCGAGCGGAGGACGGTCTCTCGGCGGGCTGCGACAGGGCGCCGACCCAGCAAGGCTAGGGCCCACGACTCTCCAGAGGGCCTGGAAGCGCCAGCGCCTGCTGAGGACTCCGGGGCATCGCGCCTTGGGCTCTGGGTGACCTCGAGGTGCGCCTGGGGGCTCTGTTTGGAGCCTCCCTCTTCTTCCGTGCAAGGGGCCTTCTGGGGGCTCTGGCGAGAGCCCCCCTCGCCTTCTGTACTGGGAGCCTTATGGGGGCTCGAGGCGCCCCCACCATCAGCGCCGCCATTTCCCTGCCCCTGGGGAGCACTCTCCTCCTCCTCAGGAGCAGGGTTGGCCTTCTCTACTGAGGCCGTCCCCGCGGCAGCCTCAGCGCCCGTCGTGGGCCCTCCAAGGCCCGAGCTCGGTGGAGGCGACGGCACCGTGGTGTCCTCCATGTCGACGTCAGCGTGCGTCTCTGCAGACGCAGCTGTTCCCGCCGTGTCTTCCTTCGCCGGCGGCGTGGTCCTTGCCGCGTCCACCTCCGGCGTCTTCTCTTGCTGCGCGGGAGAGGCATCGGGCCGCGAAGGCGGCGGGGTCGTCACTTCAGCCTCCTCCTCCCTCTCCTCGTGGCGCTCGTCCGCCCCGGGAGGTGGCGTCGCTGCCTCGGGAGAGGAAGCGGTGGCCTCGTGGTGCACCTCTTCAGTTGTGGGCGTCGCGGACGCCGCGGCAGAGCCAGAGATCTCTCCAAGTCTCCGGAGCCTCCGCCTCTTTGGCTCCTCGGTGCGTCTGGAGAGGAAAAGACTCAGAAACCCCTCTAGAGGCACACACAAGAACAACATCAAACAGGAAGGGCAGTACAAAAACTTACGCCGCGGTGTCGACCCACTTCCTCTTCTTCCGCTTCGCGGGCGGAGCACTGGGCCCCGCGCTCGTCCGTGCCTCTGTCTCCTCCTGGGCCCCGGCGTTCCTGTCATGGATCGCCTTGGAGCGAGGCTCGCAGTGGCCCGACGAAGTGTCGTCATCGTCGCTATCCTCCTCCCCCTCAACACGCCGCGAGGGGGCAACCACGAACTCGTCGCCGCTGCCTGAGGAGACTTCGTGGACCTCCGCTTCAGGCGCCGCACTCTTCGAGGCGCTCGAATTCCCCGCCGAGGAAGCAGCGTCTCCCGAGGCGCCGGACGCGCCCGCATCGGACTCTGCGGGTGTCTCCGTCGTCTCCTCGTCGCCCTCAACTGGCGCCCCCTGCGCCGCAGACTCCGGGTCCTCGCGAGGCCCAACGTGCCCCTTAGGCACCAGGCCCCACTAATCGAACTTAGCCATCGCCTGCACATGCGAGACGCGGCGCCCGAGATCGATCCGATGAAGCGGCACGGTCTGGTCAGTGGGCACGGGGATTTCCGGAGACGTGAAGAGAGTCTCCATGAGGGCGTGCAATTCCTCCTTCGTGTAGAGGGTAGCGCTCAGGCGCATCTTGTCCCTCTGGTTGGAGTACAGCCACATCGCGTCCGCGTGCCTCTGGAGCGGAGTGATGCGGCGCCTCACGAAGTCCTTGGCCACCATCTGCCCGGTGAGGCCGGCCTCGCGGAGGTCCCTCAAGCGCCTCACCACAGGGCCAAGCGTCGCGCCCTTGAGCCCTTTGGAGGCCCAGCTCGCCCTCTTCGTCGGAGGCGCTTCAGGCAGCTCGAAGAAGGTGCTCTGGCTCCCGAACTGCATGAGGAACCAGCGCTTGCGGAAGTCCTCCACCTTCTTCGTCACGCTGGTCACGATGTTCTCGCCGTTCTGCGCGATGGGGATGTAGACGCCCTTCATGCTGTCAGTGATGCGGAAGGACACGCACCCTGACCGCTCCTTGTTCGCCGTGAACCGGAGCGCGTAGAAGCTGCGGAAGAGGTCCACCGAAGGCGGAATGCCGATGTACGCCTCGCAGAGGTAGGCGAAGATGGCGAGGACGAGGATGGAGTTGGGGTGGAGATGGAGAACCTGGATCTGGTAGCGCTCCAGGACCGCCAGGAAGAAATCGGAGAAGGGAGGAACGAGGCCGGCGAAGAGAGAGTGCATGAAGATGGGGTAGAAGCTGCCGTGGGAGTTGCCCGCGCGCTTGAGCATGGTGGCGCCGTGCTCGTTGGTCTTCGAGGCCGCCATGTGGCGCACCTTGTCCAGCTGCGCCTCCGTCTCGAAGCGGGAGCCGCTCAGAGCCGGCTCGAAGTCGCCGTCCCGCTGCGCTTCAGCGGACCCGCCGCCCTGCGCCACTGCCTTGCCCTTCGAAGCAGCGGTGGCTTTCTTGGGCGCCATTGCAGCAAGGTCGCGAAGGAGAAGATTGGGGATTGAGCGCTGGGAGGAAGGAGATGAAAGGGGAACAAATGAAGTGATGGCCGCCTGCGCCGAGCTCTTCGCCTTATATCGGCTCATCGAGCCGTTACAGGGGCGTGGCGGGACCCACCACCACGCCCGTTACTTCAGAGGAGATCGTGGGATCGTGCCCGGCCGTAGCGCTCCACGTGTCTCGGGCTTCGCAGGCTTCTTTGGGCCCACGACGATTCGCCTCCGCCTGAGGAGCTCCAACGTGCCCATCGCGGGCCCGGGGGCTACTGTCGGCCCAGTGAAAACCAGGGTATCATGGGCCGGCCTGCCACAGCCCTCGAACGCTCCGCAGGAATTTCTGCTAAGGACCAGACGTTCAGCCTGGCGAGCCTCGCGAGGCATTTTCCCTCGCGAGGGCTTACTTGTTCGACCGAGCATTTCTGCTAAGGACCAAGACGATCGGCCTGGAGGCCTCAAGAGGGACCTCTGCCTCGAGAAGGCCTCTCCTAGAAGATCTTCAGGCCCTGGCGCGTCTCCGCGCCACCCTCGGGAGGTTTTTCCTCGCGAGAAGTCAACGGCTACAGAACCTCGGCGAGGGTTCAGGCCTCGCGGGGTTCCTTCAAGTGGAAGCAAGCTCCTGCGCCGCTATAGAGCGCACATGGGCTCTGCGCCCGCCGCAGAGTGACGCGCGCGCCTGCGCGTGATGACGAAGACGCCGCAGTTGCCATTCTCGTGTATAAAGTGGTCAAAGGAGCGGCGGCAAGCAAAGCGGACTCCAAGACTTGCCAAATTGGTGATAAAGCGGCCGGCCACCGCTACGCTTCAACTGCGACGTCACCGTGGGGCGCGCCCCAAAGCTCTGCAGCGCCAGCCCACCGTCCTGGTTGGACGGTGGCTTTTTCTGCCAAGACGACGTGCTCCCTGCCATGGACCGTGTCCATGGACGCCCCCGACGCTGTGCGCTGTGCTCCAATTCGGCGGCATTGTGGTATCCCTTCCCGCCGGAGGTTTTCGGGGAAGAGGACCAAGCCCAGTATATAAGGAGCCAGTGTACGACCTAGGAGGGGGATCCCGCATTGAGCAACACATTCCACAACCAAAGAGCTGCGTCTGAGAAGAAGACGGAGCTCATTCCACCATAGTCCACCATAGCCATAGCAGTGCCCTCGGCAAGCACACTTGTACTGTGAACCTCCCCAAGCAGTGCAATATATCTTAGCAGGACGTAGGGCTCTTACACCTCACGGTGGACCTGAACCTGGGTAGCGGCTCGTGTTACCTCTCTGTCGTGATGTTCCTCACCGAGCTCGACGAGCACCGTCGCCGAGGTTGTTGAGGATTTGTTTGACGTTGTGTTCAGCCCCTTGCTCGTTTCCTGGCACTTGAGAGACACCCGTAGTTCCTGGGACTAGTCTCCGACAGCCTTTGTCCGTGCGAGTAAAGTAAGTCGCACTGGGCCACGGGTTAATCCAGAAAGTATTCCCCCGACACCATGTATCTTCAATTTATGTTGTGTTTTGTTGTCTGTGTAATTTATGTTGTCAATGTAATTTATGTTGTCAATGTAATTTGCATGCTTTTGTAGTCACCCATCATCATCATTAATCGAAACAGAGTAGATAATATGTGTCATACAAACATAAATATGAATATGTCTCACACATCCTAAATACGAATATGTCCCGAAGATATCACTGACCCCTGGGTAGGACACGTGTCTGACACGAGTCGTGACCGCGAAGCCCGCCTTTAGTCCCGGTTGGTAACACCAACCGGAAGTAAAGAAGCACACAGATCGTGTGTTTCTTTCAAACGCTTGTGAGCCGTTGGATCAGGGGTGTGTTTCTTTTGAGGGCTTGTGAGCCGTTGGATTTTTAGAACTAGTCCCGGTTGGTAACACCAACCGGGACTAAAGAATCACACGGATCGTGTGTTTCTTTCAAACGCTTGTGAGCCGTTGGATCAGGGGTGTGTTTCTTTTGAGGGCTTGTGAGCCGTTGGATTTTTAGAACTAGTCCCGGTTGGTAACACCAACCGGGACTAAAGAATCACACGGATTGTGTGTTTCTTTCAAACGCTTGTGTGCCGTTGGATCAGGGGTGTGTTTCTTTTGAGGGCTTAGTGAGCCGTTGGATTTTTAGAACCGTACTGTGTTTCTTCGTGGGCCACATGACCCTATATATAGCCCCCTCTCGGGCACTCACGGCACTCATTGTAGTTCACGGGTAGCAGAGAGCAAGATTTCTGAGAGGCAGGAGTTCCTAGAGCGGAGGCTGAAGGTGAACCCTCCCCTCGGTCGGATCCAAGCAGCGGCAAGGGTCTCTGATGATTAGCAACATCCCCAACACTTGTTCGGACGGTTGCAGATCATCAGGGACGTCTTGCCGCTGTCTGGATCGAAGGCCGATTTGCCGTCTCACGACCACGCGATGATTTGCAGTATACAAAGCATTCGGATTCCCGTCATACAGCCCTACGGTGCATTTGATATGCAGTCACTCACGAGGCACCGTAGGGCTGTATGACGGGGAAACCGTGTGTTTTGGTCAGTTTTGCTTATATATATGACGGGGAAACCGTGTATTTCCCACTCATTTTTTCAGATCTCGGCGACAATGTCCGGCCTGTTGGATGCGAGGGGCGATGTCTGGGACTGGGCTCCGCCGGGCTGGCACAGGGAGGTGGTATCTTCCGGGACACGTCGCTTGGTAAGGAATCCGGGTGACATCGTCGACCCAGATCTTGTTTGGTGGAAGTCGCGTGGGCCACTCTCGTTCCAGAGGGAGCCGGCCCCGAGGAGGTGGTACGTCGTCGTATCAGGGAGGAGGACGAGCACGTCAATCGCTATGTGTTTATGTTGGATACGCCAGCGGTGTATAACAGTGGATGGATGGTTCTTCAGAGGGATCCTTCTGACGTGAGTATTGCCCCTGTGATGGTTCCTGCTCTTTGGGTGCGCAGCGCTGGCCGCTCAGGACCCGTGGCTTAGGACCTGGCAAAAGTTAGTGACATTATTCGTGATGTATTATGGTTAAATAAAAATGGACCCGAGCTATGTATTATGGTTTTCACCACATAAAGGTTTAATACATTACTACACATCACATAAAGGTTTAACCATGGAGCATCTTCACATAGAAAACCTGAGCCCAACGTTGGGCTGTATGACGGGGAAACCGTGTGCATTTGATAAAAGGTTTAATACATTATTACACATCACCAACAACATCCCTATCTAGTGTTCAATTTTTCTTCGTGTGTGTCCCTTTCTTCTGATTGCGCCGTAGCCATGGACAATCTTCATCATTTAACACGATGTTGGGGTTAGTTTTCACTTTGAAGGGCGGAATTTCATGAAACTTATTGTAATCTTCTGACATGTCTGTCTTATCCTCCACTCCCACGATGTTTCTTTTCCTGAAAGAACTATGTGGCGCTTTGGCTGATCGTATGATGTATCAGCTTGCTTATCTTTTCTTTTTTTCGGTCTGGAAGACATGTCCTTCACATAGAAAAACTGAGCCACATCATTGGCTAGGACGAATGGCTCGGTGTGGTACCCAAGATTGTTGAGATCCACTGTAGTCATTTCGTACCGCCGGTCTATGTCTACCCCGCCTGACAGGTTGACCCATTTGCACTGAAACAAAGGGATCTTAAAAGAAGGTCCATAGTCAAGTTCCCATATCTGCTGTATGCAACCATAATATGTCTCCTTTGTCCCATCATCGTTTGTTGCATCAAAGCGGACACCGCTGTTTTGGTTACTGCTCTTTTTGTCTTGGGTTTCCGTGTAAAATGTATTCCCATTTATCTCGTACCCTTGGAAAGTCAATATAGTCGAAGATGGTGACTTGGCCAATAAGTATAGCTCATCTCCAACAGTGGTGTTATTAATGAGATGTGTACGCAACCAACTGCCGAAAGTTTCCACGTGCTTTCCTTTAATCCAGAAGTTAGTCTGCTCCGGGTATTCGGAGCGTAAAATATCCATGTGTTTCACGATATACGGAGCCACCAATCTGGAATTTTGTAGAACTGTGTAGTGTGCTTGAGTAAAGAATGCCCGTCCATACTTCTTGTTGCTTTCTTTCCTAGCGTGCCTTTTCCACGCAGTCTCCCCTCATGGCGCGATTGAGGAACACCGATCGGCTTAAGATCAGGAATAAAGTCAACACAAAACTCAATGACCTCCTCTGTTCCATAGCCCTTGGACATGCTTCCTTCTGGCCTAGCACGGTTATGAACGTATTTCTTTAAGACTCCCATGAACCTCTCAAAGGGGAACATGTTGTGTAGAAATACAGGACCGAGAATGGAAATCTCTTCGACTAGGTGAACTATGAGGTGCGTCATAATATTGAAGAAGGACGGTGGAAACACCAACTCGAAGCTGACAAGACATTGGACCACACCCGTCTGTAAACTTGGTAGAGTTGCTGGATCGATTATCTTCTGAGAAATTGCATTGAGGAATGCACATAGCTTCACAATGGGTACTCGAACGTTTTCTGGTAGAAGCCCCCTCAATGCAACCGGAAGTAATTGTGTCATAATCACGTGGCAGTCATGAGACTTCAGGTTTTGGAACTTTTTCTCTGCCATGTTTATTATTCCCTTTATATTCGACGAGTAGCCAGACGGGACCTTGATACTGCTCAGGACTTGAAAAAAGATCTCCTTCTCTTTTTTGGTAAGAGCGTAGCTGGCAGTACTTTGGTACTTCTCTGGATTCAGGTTGTCTCGTTCGTGCGTACTTTGCTGCTCCTGCCGTGCATCCGATGTATCTTTCGTCTTCCCATACACGCCTAAGAATTTTAGCAGGTTCACGCAAAGATTTTTCGTCACGTGTATCACGTCGATGGCAGAGCGAACCTCTAGGATTTTCCAATAGGGTAAATCCCAAATATCGAGCACTTCTTCCACATGGGTACGTGTCCATCAGCGTCTTTCGGAACATTTAGACTGCCAGGACCCTTTCCAAATATTACTTCCAAATCCTTGACCATGCCATATATAACATCACCATCAGGGCGTGTAGGCTTCGTTCGGTTATCTGCCTCACCTTTGAAATGCTTGCCTGGCTTTTTTACGGGATGCCTCTTTGGAAGAAATCGACGATGACCAAGGTACACATTCTTGTTACCTAAATATATAATGTCAGTCTTATCTAAACAGTGTGTGCATGCATTGTATCCCTTGTTTGACTGTCCTGAAATGTTACTAAGAGCAGGCCAATCATTGATGGTTACAAACAGCAACGCTCGTAGGCCAAATTCCTCCTATTTGTACTCATCCCACACACGTACGCCTTCGTCAGACCACAACTGTAAAAGTTCGTCAACTAATGGTCTCAGATACACATCAATGTCGTTACCGGGTTGCCTTGGGCCTTGTTTAAGCACTGGCATCATAATATACTTTTGCTTCATGCACAACCAAGGAGGAAGGTTATAGATACATAGAGTCATGGGCCAGGTGCTATGACTGCTGCTCTGCTCCCCAAACGGATTCAAGCCATCTGTACTTAGACCAAACCTTAAGTTCCTTGCGTCAGCTGCAAAATCCTTGAACTCACTGTCGATGTTTCTCCACTGCGACCCATCTGCGGGGTGTCTCAGCATCTCGTCTTCCTTACGGTCTTCTTTGTGCCATCGCAACAACTTGGCATGCTCTTTGTTTCGGAACAAACGTTTCAACCGTGGTATTATAGGAGCATACCACATCACCTTCGCGGGAACCCTCTTCCTGGGGCTCGGCTCGCCCTCAACATCACCTGGGTCATCTCGCCCGATCTTATACCGCAATGCACCACATATCGGGCATGCATTCAAATTCTCGTACTTCTCACCGCGGTAGAGGATGCAGTCATTGATGCATGCATGTATCTTCTCCAGCTCTAATCCTAGAGGGCAGACAATCTTCTTTGCTTCGTATGTATTGTGCGGCAATTCATTATTCCTTGGAAGACTCTTCTTAAATATTTGTAGCAACTCCTGAAATGCCTTGTCAGATATTCCATTCTTTGTCTTCCACTGCAGCAATTCCAGGGTGGTACCCAGCTTTTTCTGGCCATCTTCACAATTTGGGTACAACAATTTTTTGTGATCCTCTAACATGTGCTCCAACTTCGACCACTCGTTTTCACTTCCGCACTTCATCTGTTCATCAAGAATGACCCGACGAAGATCATCATCATCGGACTCATCAACAATGACCTCGAGCTCAACTTCGTCTTCCCCCATTGTAGTATCACCGTGTTCAGAGAATACAGGATAGTTGTCATCATCCTCTTCTTCTGGGTCTTCCATTATAACCCCTCTTTCTCCATGCTTGGTCCAACAAAAATAATTGGGCATGAAGCCTCGTATTCCGACGTTCATCACATGGACAAATCATAAAACCATTCTTCAGCTTGTTTAACTTAACCACATCGAGAAAACGATGCATGCCATCAATGAACTCGGGACAGCGTCGATCACCGTACATCCATTCTCGGCTCATCTGCATTACATAATAAATACATCAAAAACCATTACACCAGCTAAATAATGAATAGAGATACGTGACCAAATTAATTAATACAAGTTCATCACATTAAAACCAAGTAGAGTAGTGCCCAAATGTAATACATAGTTCTCACGAAACATACATCAAACGAAACTAACATATATACAACTATCTAAAGAATTTAAATCCAACAACAAATGCGATCAGAATCGCAACCAAGGTAACTATTGAACCAACAGCATAATGATACCAAGCCTCTTGACTAATGACATATTTTCTAATCTTTTTAAGCTTGACGCGCATTGCATCCATCTTCATCTCGTTAGCAGCGACGATATCGGCAAGCTTGACCCCGTGAGCATCAACGATGTCGGCAATCTTCAATTCCAATACCATCTTCTCTTCCAGGCATTGGAGACGAAGATCTTCACTTATCTTCAATTTTGCTTTTAAATCGTTGTTTTCTTTTTCTAAAAACTCGACAATAGGGTCGGCTGGAATTTCCGGTTCAACTACCTCCTAAATAGAAATATATCTATGTCAAGTTGGTCGGCATGATTGTTATAACCATGAAACAAAATAAATAGTTATAAAAATATACCACATCTGAATCATAGAGCGGACGAGGGCCGACGGGGACGGATATCAAAACCATGACACTATACATATAAAAAAACATAAGAAAATTATACAAGAAATAATTATGCATTTAAATCATATAACTAACATTTTTTAAAATAAAAGATTAAAAAAGATGCTCACCGAGGTGGTGTCGGTGACGGAGCGGCGTGGGCGATCGACGGCGGTCAGGAAGGGGACGGGACGACACTATATAAAACCACAAATTATACTTTAATTTGAGATCAAAATGCATATAAAATAAATGAAATCCCTAACTTAGGCATTTCATCAAACACCTTGCAAGCACTACAAAAATCAAACTAGCTAAACTTGCACGAAAATGAGCTAAACTTGAAATGCCGGAAGAGAAGATGAAGTTGCTAACCCTTATATATGTAGGTGCCACCAATCTTGGAAGTTGTTGGAGAAAAAAGTGGTGAATTTGAACTTGGGAGAGCAAAGAGAGAGGAAAAATGGAGTTGAGTTCGAGCTCAAAATGGTGCTGGCTCGGGGTGGCAGAAGGTTTATAGTGGCCAGGACCTTTAGTACCGGTTGTTAATAGCAACCGGTACTAAAGGCCCCTCTTTAGTACCGGTTGTTAAGAACAACCGGTACTAAAGGTCACCGCTGCTGCCACAGCAACACAACAGGTGCTAATGCCCCCTTTAGTACTGGTTTTAGTTCAACCTGTACTAAAGGGGGCGCACCGTTGCCATCTTTTCTACTAGTGATACCTGTGCTCGCGCGTCCCCCCGCGGGAGGACCACATAGAGTTTTCCTGCCGGGCTGGGTTCGCGCGGGAGGACCGCACGGAGTTTTCCTGCTTGGCTGGGTTTGCTGGCCCTGGGCTTCGTTTTAGTCCCGTTTTTGATGTTCCTGTTGGCGTTGTGTCCGGTGTCATGTCCATCCGCTTAGCAGGTGTCGTGATGCGTGTGACTGCTGACCTATGGCCGACTTTTTTTTGCTGACGTCGTAGCTATTTACAGTTTGTCGTTCGCCACCTGTTGTCGACCGTGTGAATAAGAATTGTCGAGGAGGGCACGTCCTGCGATTATTGTTTATGTGTGTGTGTGTGTCTTGTTTCGGTTTCTTATACATACCGGCTTTAGGTTTGTTTTCGCTTCGGTTGGTTCTTTTTGTTTGTTTCTCCCGGGTTGTTCATCTCTTTGTTTTGGCTGGTTCTATTCCGTTTGGTTTGCTTGGAGGCACCTTCGTCGAGGTTAGCTTGCTGTTCTTCATGGCCGCGTATGAGCTCGGGAGTCAAAACGCCTCTCTCACATAATTTCAACTTCTTAATGAATGGTCATTTTTTTGCATGTCCTCTCACCAGCAGTGTTTATAATTCCATTTCACCACTAAATTATCCTCAACTGGTTATTAACAATGTTCGTAGCATTGCCACACCACCGAATACGATAGATCTGTTGTTAATTTCAAGATAAAAACGTAGAAAGCTAAAATTTTGATTGGAATGATGCATTCACTAAAATCTTAAAAAGCACGGGCTTCATATTTTTTTTATTTAATTAAATTATGGAAACTATATGAGCTCCCAAAATCACAGCAAAGATACTCATGTAGCTATTGACGTAGTCCGACAATCTCTATTATGGGGGATGTGTCTCTAATAAATGTGTGATTAACAATCTCAGCATCATATACCATTTAAAGTATGGACTCTGTGATTTTTGGAACCTGCGTGGTTATTTTAATTTTAATTTATGTTTGATTATTATTGTTTGCCTATGATATTTTTTAAAGATATAGGAACTTGCTGACGTGAAACACACGTTCGTTGGGAGACCCAAGAGGAAGGTATGATGTAGTCCAGCAGTAAGTTTTCCCTCAGTATGAAACTAAGGTTTAGCGAACCAGTAGGAGCAGTAGCACTTCAGAAGGTTGTCAATGGCGGCAGAAAAAGCTGTTGCAGGGAGTCTAGACTGTTGACGTGGAACCTGCACACAACACAATCAGACTACTCTGTCGCAACGAAACAGGAAGGTTGTCAATCTCCCCGACTTGCTGAAAACAAAGGATTAAACGTATGGTGTGGAAAGCAGCAGTAAATTGCAGAGAATGAAAAGAAACAATGTTTACAGTTGGTTGTATTATCAGTGTAAAGGAATGGACCGGGGTCCACAGTTCATTAGAGGTGTCTCTCCATAAAAGATAACTAACATGTTGGGTCAACAAATTATAGTTGGGCAATTGACAAAATATTGAGCGCATGACAATGCATATATATGATATGATGATTACTATGATATTTAATTGGGCATTACGACAAAATACATAGACCGTTATCCAATAGCATCTATGACTAATAATCCACCGCCAGGTTGTCATCCGAGTTCCCCGTTGGTATTAAGTTGCAAGCAACGGATAATTGCATTAAGTAATGTGCGTAATGTAAACAAATACATATGACTGTGGACATAGCAATGTTAGGTTACCCCTAGTTGCAACAGCACATCCACAACCTTATGCGTTGCTGTTACTCGCCCAGATTACTAGAGACTGAACCCACTATCTAGCATAAATACTCCCTCTTGGAGTTACAAGCATCTACTTGGCCAAAGCATCTACTAGTAACGGAAAGCATGCAAGATCATAAATAACATATGAGATAGATTGATAATTAACTTGACATAGTATTCAATATTCATCGGATCCACCAAACACAACATGTAGCATTACAATAAGATGATCTTGATCATGTTAGGCAGCTCACAAGATCTAAACATGATGGCACAAAGTGGAGAGACAACCATCTAGCTACTGCTATGAACCCGTAGTCCAAGGATGAACTAGTCCCGCATCACTCCGGAGGCAGGCATGGTGATGTAGAGCCCTCCGGTGATGATTCCCCTCTCCGGCAGGGTGCCGGGAAGAGGTTCTGGACCCTCCCGAGCTAGGGTTGACGACGGCGGCGCCTCTGGAACTTTTCGTGGATAATGACTCGGGTACTTAGAGTTTTCGCATCGGGGGGAATAAGTAGGCGAAAGGGTTGTGGCTGGAGAGCCCCGAGGGGCCCACACGTGGGCAGGGCGCGCCAGGGGGGACCCACGCCTTGGGTGCGTGTGGGGCCCTCCTGGCTCCTCTTCGTTGCTCCTTTGGACTCCATGTGTATTCTGATAAAATAGGGGCCTCCGTAAATTTTCGTCCAATTCCGAGAATATTTCCAGACTAGCTTTTCTGGAATACAAAAACAGCAGAAAACAGGAACTGGCACTGTGGCATCTTGTTAATAGGTTAGTCCCAAAAAATGTATAAAAGTGACATAAAGTGGATGCAAAACATGTAACAATTGGTATAATATCAGCATGGAACATCAAAAATTATAGATACGTTTGAGACCTATCAGCATCCCCAAGCTTAGTTCCTGCTCGTCCTCTAGTAGGTAAACGATAAAACAAAATAATTTTTGAGGTGACATGCTACCATCATAATCTTGATCATATAATATTGTAAGGCACATGTAAATGAATGAAGTGATCCGAGTCAATGGTCTATAGTTTGCAATCAAATAGATAATGAGTAAACAATGAATCATAAAAGCTAAACTTTTTCATGAATAGTACTTTGGAGACAATGCATTCACAGGTTCACATAAGAGTTAACTCATAAAGTAAGAAATTCTAACAAAAGGTATTTAATCAATACAAAGGAAGATTTAAGTTTCAGCATTTGCTTCAACTTGTCAATACAAAGCAATATAATAAGTCCAATATGTAGCATATAACAAATGTTGTAACAAAGTTGACACTAGTGTTTGCTTGTGGAAGATAGAAAGAACAGGAAAACTGACTCAACATAAAAGTAAAAGAAAGGCCCTTCGCAGAGGGAAGCAGGGATTAAATCATGTGCTAGAGCTTTTTAGTTTTTGAAAACATATAGAGAGTGAAAATTAAGTTTTGAGAGGTGTTTGTTAATTGTCAACGAATGGTAGCGGATGAAAACAGTATTCTCCCTATCAAACAGACTTTTAAGAGCGGCTCCCATGAAGGACGTTATTTCTACCAGCAAGGCAGATCATCCCTCTTTCTCTTTTGTTTACACATGCAGATGTTTCACTGAGTATTCAGTTGACAAAATGTGAAGAGAATTAAGCGGTTAAAGTTGTAATTAATTGGGACTGGGCACCCCGTTGCCAGCTCTTTTTGCAAAATCATTGGATAAGCGGATGTATATACCACTAGTCCAGTTGTAAAGTCTGTTTGACAAGTCGAATAAAGAATAACCCACTACTTCCTCATGAGCTAGTAAACATTGACACAAAAAGGAATAATAATGGTATTGAATAATTTATAGGTAGCACAAGAAAAATTTACTTGGAGTGGCAAGGAAATACCACATATAGGCAGTTATGGTGGACACAAATGGCATGGATTTTGGCTCAAGGATTTGGATGCACGAGAAGCATTCCCTCTCAGTACAGAGTTTAGGCTAGCGAGGTTATGTAAGCAAACAAGAATATCAACCAGTACCCAAGTTTTATATGACCAACATATTGCAAACATTATAAGACTTCACACCGTCTTCCTTATTATCCAAACCCTTTTATTAGAAAATATCTAGACCTTAGAGATACCACTCATGCAAACCAAATTTTAACAAGCTTTACGGTAGTTCTTCACTAATAGGCTTAACTTACATGATGCAAAAGTTTAATCATGATCTACTTGTTAACTCAAAACAATTGATAAGTATCAAATTAACCAAATTAGTGATCCACAAGAATATGCAAGTTTTTTCCATTATACCATTTACCACATGCAACATTTTTTGTTCCAACCAAACACCAATCAATTTATTTCAATAACTCTCCAAACAAATATAAGTGAAGCAAGAGATTACTTTCTTTAAAAGAACTAATAGATCTGACAAGAGATACATGAAAACAAGAGCTAAAAGCTGCACAGCGCTATATATGAATACTCAACAAATATAAGTGAAGAATAGGAGTATTCTCATGAAAAACCGGAGCGTGTCTCTCTCCCAATCAAGAATGCTAGGGTCCAATAAAGTTGATTACAAAATAAAAATAAAATACTGAAAATAAAAGCACACAGACGCTCCAAGAACAGCACATATGATGTGAAAAAATAAAAATATAGTTTCACTAGAGATGACCTGATAATTCTGCGATGAAGAAGGGGATGCCTTGGGCATCCCCAAGCTTAGACGCTTCAATCTTCTTGAAATATGCTGGGGAGATCCATGCGAGCCTCCCAAGATTAAGCTCTTCACTCTTCTTGATCCTATTATATCACTCTTCTCTCTTGACCCTTGAAAACTTCCGTCACACCAAACTCAAAGCAAATCTCATTAGAGGGTTAGTGCACAATCAAAAACTCACATGTTCTATAAAGACGCAATATGACTTGTTACTTTAAACATTAGCTACTGCCACTGATGTTATGTGAAGCTCTTCCACCCAAAAAGAATTTCACTCAACACTAGTAAAAGAGAGAATGCAAAATAAAAGGCATAATCTGTCTAAAACAGAATAGTCCGCAAAGACGAATTTTTTTCGAGACACTTACGACGCTCAGATCGAAAAACTTTGAACTAACCAAAGATTCAGACATATATAAATATTAGGCACAAAATTTTTCAGATTTAATTAACAATCTGGTGATTTTAGGAATTTCGTACAGTGAATAACAGAAATCTGTTTCTGCGCAGCAATCAAAATTTAGCATCATCTTATCATTAGAGGCTACTCTTGGCACAACAATGCGAAAAAGTAAAGATACAAAGGAGTTGCTACAGAAGTAAACAACACCTTGACTAAAACCGAGAACAAAAGATTTTAATGATGCTCTCATAAGAATAAGAGTTGAAAAACCAAAGAGAGTATCAAGATGCAAATATCAAAGATATTTAAGTCTAACCCACTTCCTATGAAAAGGAATCTTGTAATAAAATAAATTACTGAAGCATAAAGAAACTAGCATAGAAAGACGAAACAAATGCAACTTCAAAACTTTCAACATAAAGAGAGGTGTTTTAGTAACTTGAAAACTTTTACAACCATATTTTCCTCTCTCATAATAAATTTCAGTAGCATCATGAGCAAACTTAACAACATAACTATCACATAAAGCATGCTTTTCATGATCTACAAACACATAATTTTTATTAGGCTCAAAAACAGCGGGGTCATTAAACCCACTTTTGACAATAGTAGTATAATAAATATCATTAGGCAATATAAGACCATCATCCAGAGCATTATCTTATATAACATTAGGGAGCACATTTTTACTTTCTGCAATTTCCTCTTTTACTGAGTCAAGGAGGGTGTTTACTTCAAATTTATCAAAAGGAGATATTTCAATAGAATCATGACATTCAACAATATAGCACTCTTCCTCCTTAGGTAGGCATGGAGGGCAATCAAATAATGTAAGAGTTAAATAGTTACTATCTTGTTCTTCACTCTCCTCCTCTTTTTCATCCAATGAGATCACAGTTTCTGCAATTTCTTCTTCCATAGGTCCCTGAAAGGAAGCAAGTTGTTCTGGAGAATAAGTTTTCTCAAGAAATTTAGTGATATAAGGATTATCAATGTAATATTCAAGGCAGTAACCAAGTATCTCGGAATTCTCGGACTTATAAAGGGCATCATCACCCTGAAGCACACAAGCAATTTCATAAGCACCCTTGAAAACAAAAAATTCTTCAATTTTTTCAAGATTGAAAAAGTCATAGTTTCCTTTAGCATAAGAAGCCAAAGTCTCATGATCATTATAATCACATTGGAAAGGGAGGTGTTTATGCCTCCTACAACAAAAACATTCATTAAAGCACCAGGATTCATTATAAGTAGATGATGCATACAAAATGCATACATGAACTTTACATTTTATTACTTGATATTCCAACTTATTTGCATCATATATGGGTTATATTTATGTTTTATAATGATTTTAGGGGATAATTCACAGTTCCCCCATTTATTTGGAATTAACCCTGCAGAACCAGAAAACCCCTTTTTCCATGTTTTTGACTTTCAGGGACCAAACGACGTCCAAATGACCTAAGATTTTACGGGGCCCAATATTTGGAAATAAGAAGACGTACGAGCCAAGGATCCGCGAAAAAGGAAGTCCGAGGAAGAAAATAGATGGTCCCACGTGGCCAGATTCCTTGGCCGTGTGGGACCACCTCTATTCCTCGTGGCTCCGATGCCGTCCGTTTTTGTCTCCGTGGCTTCGTCTTGACCTAAAAACGTCTATAAAAATAGTCCCCCGAGGAGTTTCGCGAGGAGGCGGTGGAGAAACACAAAACCAAGAAACAGGAGATAGAAGGCTGCCGCCGGAGAAGATCGGAGGGGGGAAACGCCGCCGGAATCACCTCCGGAAGGCTTCTCCATCCCCCCTCCGGAGTCTCCAGCAACACCACCGTCAAGACCAGCACCATCTTCGTGATCCACTTCACCCTCCTCATAGTTTGAGATTGTTCGAACCCTAGCTATTGTCTAAGTACTATTCTACATGTTTGTGAATTGCTACTTGTCATTGTCTTGTGGGGAGATTATATTTTGAGATTGTGTTGTATCACTTATACCATTGAATCATATCATCTCTTCGCGTTGTGAGTAGTTCTCTCATGTTCCTGGGGGCATAGGATGGATTGGCAATGATTTCCAGTTAACATGTGTTGAGTATTTGGTCAAGTTTTTATCTTTTATGATTGCCTTGATGTACAATGTATGAAGTGCACCATATATTGAGTAATGCATGAAGGTGCTATCACACTAATGTAATGAATTGAGGGAGACTTGGAGGGACACGTAAACCCATGACCGAGTCATGAAGTTACATTAGGAGGGGATTTATATCGGGGACCTTAGAGTGTAATGCTATGGTGGGACTTTATGTCTTAATAATTCTTGTGCACTCATTGAAGGCCCTTAAATGGGTTAGGTTGAGACCCCAATAGCAGAGTGTGTAGTACGGGCAAGACAATTTTCCCCACGAGGGATGACTCGAGGGTTTATATCGAACTCTCGGGGAATCAGTAGTGAAAGCTTTACCTCCTTATCCTTCCCTTGGAAACCTGCAAATACAAATAAATTGTTTTGTGCCCTCAACCTCACCAAGTGGCTGTCAAGCACAAGGTGTGAGTAAGTTATGAATACAAAACAATAAATAAAAATGCAATGATGATAAATAAATATGCAAGGATGATGGAAACAATGATGGATGATATTTTTGGGTTTTATATGATGAATGCAAGATGCAAAAGTATTTTTGTATTTTCGGATTTATAAATGGCTGAAAATAAAAGATGGATGAAAGTTGTTGGAAAAGTGTTTCTTATGATTAAAAATGGACCGGGTTCATGGTTTCACAAATGCACTCTCTCTTTAATAATGTGGTAGACAATGGAACACAAGAGTTAACATATGAGATTGCAACAAAGTTTCATGACAAGTTATTAATCATATGGGCATTACGTCCTAACATAGAGATCTTTTGGTTATTAATCTCTCTTATACTCCATTAAGATGCGAACTAAATCATGACACCTTAGTATTAAGATAAATCAGAGCATAGCATTAAGTTTCATGACATGAAGTTGAAATAAGAACATGCTAGATCTAGTCATGGAGTAGTGGCATGGTCACACCCACATCTCCGGTAGCAAGGTATTTCTTTATATCCCTAGTGAGGCAACAAAGTAAGGTAAAACACCCAAGTGGATCGCGGAACTTTCTCTCACGTTCACCGCACTAGCCACCCCCCGTTACTCCATCTAATGCACACGTTCCCCCACACACGCTCTCATAAACATGCTTGATCAAAACAGGTAAACAAGAACGGGGTACATAATATGCATCTACTTTCATAACTGAAACAAAACAATTGCAATCTCACACATATATTAACTCATAAAGATCCACCACAAAGGTATTAAATAGATGACCGTAATCATGTTCGGCAGCTCATACGGTGCTAATTAGTGAAGCTCAGGAGAGAGAGAGATACATAAGTTACTTCCACAAACCCATAGTCCAGGGGTGGACTACTCCCTCTTCATCATGGATACGGTGGAGAAGTCGTTGGAGAAGGTGGAGACCTCTCCGGCAGCGCCCCGCCGGAGTTTTCCCCCTCCAATCTGCAGCTCCTGATCTCAGTTTCGTGGTTTCTGATAACTCATTAACACTTGATAAAACACTAACAAATTATTACTCATTAACAAGCTATTGAATCATGCAACTATATGTATCTTTTAAAATCAACTCAAACATCCCTTTTCCCAATCTAATAATGGCATCCAACATATTTCAACCCAAATTTCCAGTGGCTCTCTCTCATATATAAATGATAATGTGGTGGTCTCTCAAAATAAAAATCAAACCTAAACAAACAAAAAGACGCTCCAAGTTTATGCGATAAAGTGCATTGATCAAAAAACAGAAGTTAGACGTGTGCAAACCGAGAGTGTGTTGGTTCAGTGGGGTTTTCTTCACATCCCCAAGCTTATGTTTTTCACCATCCTTGGATAGCTCTTGGTGCATCTCCTCTAATCCCTGTGAAAAAACTTCAAAACACCGTTTCTCCCATTTCTTTTCTGTGGGGTGACATTAGTAGTGATAAACAAATAGATTTCTTGCTGCATATAATCCTTAGAAAAAAATTTATATGAATGTCCAGTAAGTGTATAATGTTGTATGCCTACTCATAAACTCAATTGGATCTAAAAGATTCAAGCTAAAAGTTCTAAGCATGCATCAAACAAAATGGGACAGAATCTGTCCAGAAAAACAGCAGCAGAAAAACGTATTTTTCTACCCTACTTAAATTTGTCTAAAACTTCTGAAAAAATTCATGCATACAGAGAATGAAAAGTTGCAACTACAGTTTAAATATCAGCGCATTCGGAGTTACAGAATAGGAATTAAAAATCATACCGTGCACAGATTTGTGCTGGAATAATATCTTCGAATGATATAAGCAACTTTTTCACACCAAAATTGGTAAAACTTGGCACTTTATTAAAAATTCCAGGAACTAAACTAAAAACCTAGTCTCTTGTTACAGCAAGTGGACACAAAGAAAATCAAAAATAAAAACAACCGGGTTGCCTCCCGTAAAGCGCTTTCTTTGTAGCCATATAGCTAGGCTTCTTACTTGATAATTATTGTGGACGAAGCTCATGAGGGAGCTTGAACTTTGGTATGTCCCTCTTCCTTGGCAAGTGTTCCATGCATTTCTTGTGTGGAAACTGAAACTTCACATTCCCTTCTTTGGAATCAATGATAGCATCTGTGGTACAAAGAAAAGGTCTTCCAAGAATAATTGGACTAGAGGTTTTATTTCCCATATCCATGATTAGAAAATCAGCAGGCACAAAAGTCATATGTAACTCTACCATAACATCACTTACTCTTCCTATAGCATGTTTAATGGAATCATCAGCAAGTTCAAGTTCAATAGAGCATTTTTCAAGATTCTCTAATTCAAGTACTTCATATAATTCTTTAGATAAAACAGAGACACTAGATCCTAGATCTAATATAGCATGGTGTGTCTCTTTTCCAATGGTAACAAGTACTTTGGGAATCCATACATCCCCAAGATTTTCAGCAAGTGCAACCACTCTTTAGCTTTTCCTCTAAGTGAGAAAGGAAACAACTTCAGTTTTAGAACATCACTTTCCACATTTTTAAATTTTTCCATGTCACATATTTCAACAAAATCATGAAGATGCATAGAGGCATCCTCCATAGCACTACCGCTAAATTGTTCCCTAGTTATCAAGTTCAACAAACTAGGACTTACTTCATAACTATCAGCTTGTATCTCAGGTGTGGCAATGGGCCTAGCAATAAATTGATCATTTGGAGTGTTTGTGTAGTCACACAACTTAGTTCTGTCTCCCATTTTCCAAGTTTTTATGTGTTTTTAATTTTTTATGCAAAACTGAAAATAAAATATGTAAGACAAAATGCAAATGCAACACAAAATGCAAGACAATAACAAAACAAAATAAAATGATTTGAAGGTAAAGATGGATAAGATGGTGCTCACGTAGGTGCAACCTCCCCAAGCTTAGGTGTTTACACAAGTTGGTGATGAAGTTGTCTTGTTGTGACATACCCTTGGATAAAACTTTGCAGCAATGATTTCCCCGCAACGGCGCCAGAAAATACGTCTTGATGGCCCTTAAATGGGTTAGGTTGAGACCCGAATAGCAGAGTGTGTAGTACGGGCAAGACAATTTTCCCCACGAGGGATGACTCGAGGGTTTATATCGAACTCTCGGGGAATCAGTAGTGAAAGCTTTACCTCCTTATCCTTCCCTTGGAAACCTGCAAACAAAAATAAATTGTTTTGTGCCCTCAACCTCACCAAGTGGTTGTCAAGCACAAGGTGTGAGTAAGTTATGAATACAAAACAATAAATAAAAATGCAATGATGATAAATAAATATGCAAGAATGATGGAAACAATGATGGATGATATTTTTGGGTTTTATATGATGAATGCAAGATGCAAAAGTATTTTTGTATTTTCGGATTTATAAATGGCTGAAAATAAAAGATGGATGAAAGTTGTTGGAAAGGTGTTTCTTATGATTAAAAATGGACCGGGATTCATGGTTTCACAAATGCACTCTCTCTTCAATAATGTGGTAGACAATGGAACACAAGAGTTAACATATGAGATTGCAACAAAGTTTCATGACAAGTTATTAATCATATGGGATTAAACAGAGTAAAGTAACATTCAGCATCAAAACATGCAAAGTCCATGTTTTAATCCCCTAAAATGCAAAGTCCATGTTAGTTTTATCACCTTCATACTCGAGGACGAGTATTCGTTAAGCTTGGGGATGTTGATGCATGTAAAATGCATACATGAACTTTGCATTTTATTACTTGATATTCAAACTTATTTGCATCATATATGGGTTATATTTATGTTTTATAATGATTTTAGGGGATAATTCACAGTTCCCCCATTTATTTGGAATTAACCCTACAGAACCAGAAAACCCCTTTTTCCATGTTTTTGACTTTCAAGGACCAAACGACGTCCAAATGACCTAAGATTTTGTGGGGCCCAATATTTGGAAATAAGAAGACGTATGAGCCAAGGAACCACGAAAAAGGAAGTCCGAGGAAGAAAATAGATGGTCCCACGCGGCCAGATTCCTTGGCCGTGTGGGACCACCTCTTTTATTCCTCGTGGCTCCGATGCCGTCCGTTTTCGTCTCCGTGGCTTCGTCTTGACCTAAAAACGTCTATAAAAATAGTCCCCCGAGGAGTTTCGCGAGGAGGCGGCGGAGAAACACAAAACCAAGAAACAGGAGACAGAAGGCTGCCGTCGGAGAAGATCGGAGGGGGGAAACGCCGCCGGAATCACCTCCGGAAGGCTTCTCCATCGCCCCTCCGGAGTCTCCATCAACACCACCATCAAGACCAGCACCATCTCCATCACCATCTTTGTGATCCACTTCACCCCCCTCCTGTTTGAGATTGTTCGAACCCTATCTATTGTCTAAGTACTATTCTACATGTTTGTGAATTGCTACATGTCATTGTCTTGTGGGGAGATTATATTTTCAGATTGTGTTGTATCACTTATACCATTGAATCATATCATGTCTTCGCGTTGTGAGTAGTTCTCTTATGTTCCTGGGGGCATAGGATGGATTGGCAATGATTTCCACTTAACATGTGCTGAGTATTTGGTCAAGTTTTTATCTTTTATGATTGTCTTGATGTACAATGTATGAAGTGCACCATATATTGAGTAATGCATGAAGGTGCTATCACACTAATGTAATGAATTGAGGGAGACTTGGGGGGACACGTAAATCCATGACCGAGTCATGAAGTTACATTAGGAGGGGATTTATATCGGGGACCTTAATTAGAGTGTAATGCTATGGTGGGACTTTATGTCTTAATAATTCTCATGCAGTCATTTACTTGGCCACATGATCCATCATAAGGGATTTAGTTTATTTATTTAGCTACACCTAATTATGGCTCCGTCCAAAGAAGATTAAAACTTGACAAAATGTTTACCTTGTTGTTTTAGAAATATTTATGCCATGAAATCCATGTAGCCCATGGGAACGTTCTCCACTTATAAGAAACACACACTCAAGCTTGTCCTCTTGCTGCATAGAGGATTGGGCTTTCTCTCTTTGAGAGCTTTCACTTGTCATATTTTATTTTCAGCTTTTTACTTTATTGCAAACTCTACACCAAAAACCCAAAAACACTTGCATCATTTTACTTTGTCTAGTGCATAGATAATAAGAGAAGTGACACTCTTATTTGTGAGGATAAATACTTATACCTTCTACTCCTCGTGGGATCGATACTAATACTTACACATTGAAGATTTCAACGATCCCCTACACTTGTGGGTATCAGTAGAGCACAAGTTTCTAGCAAAACAATTCAATTTATATATTTGTACCCATAAGTGTTCCCCTTTTCGAGACAAGCGGTATTCCTTATAATAATTTTATTGTTCCTCCGTGAACCCACTTAGCCAATAAGGTTTTGTTTCAAAGAGAGAAGCGATTAATAGCAAATAAATAACTAGACATAATAACAAACCGAAATAAACTAAATGCAGGAAACTAATTTTTTTTGTGTTTTTGATATTTAAAAGCAAACAAGATAAAATAAAATAAACTAAGCAAGACAAAAACAAAGTAAAGAGATTGGAAGCGTGAAACTCCCCTTGAAGAAGCCTGCTGTCTCCCCGACAAAAGTAGCTATTGCAGGGAGGCTGCAGAGCTTCCTGAAATACTTCTACTCCCCGGCAACGGCGCCAGAAAAAGTCTTGCTGACGTGAAACACACGTTCGTTGGGAGACCCCAAGAGGAAGGTATGATGTAGTCCAGCAGTAAGTTTTCCCTCAGTATGAAACCAAGCTTTATCGAACCAGTAGGAGCAGTAGCACTTCAGAAGGTTGTCAAATGGCGCCAGAAAAAGCTGTTGCAGGGAGTCTGGACGGTTGACGTGGAACCTGCACACAACACAATCAAACTACTTTGTCCCAACGAAACACGAAGGTTGTCAATCTCCCCGGCTTGCTGAAAACAAAGGATTAAACGTATGGTGTGGAAAGCAGCAGTAAATTGCAGAGAATGAAAAGAAACAATGTTTGCAATTGGTTGTATTATCAGTGTAAAGGAATGGACCGGGGTCCACAGTTCACTAGAGGTGTCTCTCCATAAAAGATAACAAACATGCTGGGTGAACAAATTACAGCTGGGCAATTGATAAAATATTGAGCGCATGACAATGCATATATATGACATGATGATTACTATGATATTTAATTGGGCATTATGACAAAATACATAGACCGTTATCCAACAGCATCTATGACTAATAATCCACCGCCAGGTTGTCATCCGAGTTCCCCGTTGATATTAAGTTGCAAGCAACGGATAATTGCATTAAGTAATGTGCGTAATGTAAACAAATACATATGACCGTGGACATAGCAATGTTAGGTTACCCCTAGTAGCAACAGCACATCCACAACTTTAGGCGTTGCTGTCACTCGCCCAGATTACTGGAGACTAAACCCACTATCTAGCATAAATACTCCCTCTTGGAGTTACAAGCATTTACTTGGCCAAAGCATCTACTAGTAACGGAAAGCATGCAAGATCATAAATAACATATGAGATAGATAATCAACTTGACATAGTATTCAATATTCATCGGATCCCAGCAAACACAACATGTAGCATTATAATAAGATGATCTTGATCATGTTAGGCAGCTCACAAGATCTAAACATGATGGCACAAAGTGGAGAGAAAACCATCTAGCTACTGCTATGGACCCATAGTCCAAGGATGAACTACTCACGCATCACTCCGGAGGCAGGCATGCTGATGTAGAGCCCTTTGGTGATGATTCCCCTCTCCGGCAGGGTGCCGGGAAGAGGTTCTGGACCCTCCCGAGCTAGGGTTAATGACGGCGGTGCCTCTGGAACTTTTCGTGGATAATGACTCGGGTACTTAGGGTTTTCGCATCGGGGGGAATAAGTAGGCGAAAGGGCGGCGGCTGGAGAGCCCCGAGGGGCCCACACGTGGCCAGGGCGCGCCAGGGGGGACCCGCGCCCTGGGTGCGTGTGGGGCCCTCCTGGCTCCTCTTCGTTGCTCCTTTGGACTCCATGTGTATTCTGATAAAATAGGGGCCTCCGTAAATTTTCGTCCAATTCCGAGAATATTTCCTGACTAGGTTTTCTGGAATACAAAAATAGCAGAAAACAGGAACTGGCACTGTGGCATCTTGCTGACGTGAAACATATGCTCGTTGGGAGACCCCAAGAGGAAGGTATGATGTAGCTTAGCAGTAAGTTTTCACTCAATATGAAACCAAGGTTTATCGAACCAGTAGGAGCAGTAGCACTTCAGAAGGTTGTCAACGGCGAAATATGATGTGGCGCAACAACAGGGAATCCGGCGCTGACGTGGAATCTGCATACAACACAATCAAACTACTTTGCCCCAGCGAAACAGTGAGGTTGTCAATCTCACCGGCTTGCTGAAAACAAAGCATTGAACGTATGGTGTGGAAAACAGTACTTAATTGCATAGAATGAAAAGAAACAATGTTTGCAGTTGGTTGAATTAATCAATGTAAAAGAATGGACCGGGGTCCACAGTTCACTAGAGGTGTCTCTCCATAAAAGATAACTAACATGCTGGGTGAAGAAATTACAGCTGGGCAATTGACAAAATATTGAGCGCATGACAATGCATATATATGACATGATGATTACTATGATATTCAATTGGGCATTATGACAAAATACATAGACCATTATCCAATAGCATCTATGACTAATAATCCACCGCCAGGTTGTCATCTGAGTTCCCCGTTGGTATTAAGTTGCAAGCAATAGATAATTGCATTAAGTAATGTGCGTAATGTAAACAAATACATATGACCGTGGACATAGCAGTGTTAGGTTACCCCTAGTAGCAACAGCACATCCACAACCTTAGGCGTTGCTGGCTCTCGCCCAGATTACTGGAGACTGAACCCACTATCTAGCATAAATACTCCCTCTTGGAGTTACAAGCATCTACTTGGCCAAAGCATCTACTAGTAACGGAAAGCATGCAAGATCATAAATAACATATGAGATAGATTGATAATCAACTTGACATAGTATTCAATATTCATCGGATCCCAGCAAACACAACATGTAGCATTACAATAAGATGATCTTGATCATGTTAGGCAGCTCACAAGATCTAAACATGATGGCACAAAGTGGAGAGACAACCATCTAGCTACTGCTATGGACCCGTAGTCCAAGGATGAACTACTCACGCATCACTCCGGAGGCAGGCATGGTGATGTAGAGCCCTCCGGTGATGATTCCCCTCTCCGACAGGGTGCCGGGAAGAGGTTATGGACCCTCCCGAGCTAGGGTTGACGACGGCGGCGCCTCTGGAACTTTTCGTGGAATATGACTCGGGTACTTAGGGTTTTCGCATCGGGGGGAATAAGTAGGCGAAAGGGCGGCGGCTGGAGAGCCTCGATGGGCCCACATGTGGCCTCGGCGTGCTGGGGGGCCCGCACCCTGCCCGCGTGTGGGGCCCTCCTGGCTCCACTTCGTCTCTCCTTCGGACTCCATGTGTTTCTGATAAAGTAGGGGCCTCCGTAAATTTTTGTCCAATTCCGAGAATATTTCCAGACTAGCTTTTCTGGAATACAAAAACAGCAGAAAACAGGAACTGGCACTTCGGCATCTTGTTAATAGGTTAGTCCCAAAAAATGTATAAAAGTGATATAAAGTAGATGCAAAACATGTAGCAATTGGTATAAAACAAGCATGGAACATCAAAAATTATAGATACGTTTGAGACGTATCAGCATCCCCAAGCTTAGTTCCTACTCGTCCTCGAGTAGGTAAACGATAAAAACAAAATAATTTTTGAGGTGACATGCTACCATCATAATCTTGATCATATAATATTGCAAGGCACATGTAAATGAATGAAGTGATCCAAGTCAATGGTCTATAATTTGCTACCAAATAGATAATGAGTAAACAATGAATCACACAAGCTAAACGTTTTCATGAATAGTACTTTCGAGACAAGCATCAAACAGTTTTGCATAAGTGTTAACTCATAAAGCAATAGTTTCTAAAAAAGGTATTTAATCAACACAAAGGAAGAATTTAGTTTCAGCATTTGCTTCAACTTTCAACATATTTATCTCATGGATATTGTCAACACAAAGTATAACAAGTCCAATACATTGCATATAACGCATGTTGTAACAAAGTTGACACTAGTGTTTGCTTGTGGAAGACAGAAAGAATAGGAAAACTGACTCAACATAAAAGTAAAAGAAAGGCCCTTCGCAGAGGGAAGCAGGGATTAAATCATGTGCTAGAGCTTTTAGGTTTTTGAAAGCATATAGAGATTGCATAAAATATTTGATACTCCTCCCAACCTTGCTAACACAAGCCATGGCTAACCGAATCCTCGGGTGCCTTCCATCAATCACATACCATGGAGGAGTATCTATTTTTGAGAGGTGTTTGTTAATTGTCAACGAATGGTAGCGGGTGAGAACAGTATTCTACCTGTCAACGGACTTTTAAGAGCGGCTCCCATGAAGGACGTTATTTCTACCAGCAAGGCAGATCATCCCTCTTTCTCTTTGGTTTACACACATTCAGGTATTTCACTGTTTGTCATTGCTTACTGATGAATCAGGGCAAAAGTGTGAAGAGAATTAATTGGTTAAAGTTGTAATTAATTGGGACTGGGCACCCCGTTGCCAGCTCTTTTTGCAAGTTATTGGATAAGCGGATGTATATGCCACTAGTCCAGGTGTAAAAGTCCATCGACAAATAGAATAAAGAATAACCACACTAATTCCTCATGAGCTAGTAAACATTGACACAAAAAGGGAATAATAACATTTTGAATAATTTAAAGGTAGCACATGAAAAATTTACTTGGAGTGGCAAGGAAATACCACATATAGGTAGTTATGGTGGACACAAATGGCATGGATTTTGGCTCAAGGATTTGGATGCACGAGAAGCATTCCCTCTCAGTACAGAGTTTAGGCTAGCAAGGTTATGTAAGCAAACAAGAATATCAACCCGTACACCAAGTTTTATATGACAAACATATTGCAAACGTTATAAGACTTCATACCGTCTTCCTTGTTAACCAAACCCTGTTATTAGAAAATATCTAGACCTTAGAGATACCACCGATGCAAACCAAATTTTCAACAAGCTTTACGGTAGTTCTTCACTAATAGGCTTAACTCATGTGATGCACAATTTAATCATGATCTACTTGTTAACTCAAAACAATTGACAAGCATCAAGTTATCCATTTTAGTGATCTACAAGATTAAGCAAGTTTTTCCTTATACCAATTACCACATGCAACATTTTCTGAACCAACCAAACACCAATCAATTTATTTCATCAACTCTCCAAACAAATATAAGTGAAGCAAGAGAGTACTTTCTACAAAAGAAAGCTAATAGCTCTGACAAGAGATACATGAAAACAAGAGCTAAAAGCTGAACAGCGCTAGATATGAATACTCAACAAATATAAGTGAAGAATAGGAGTATTCTCATGAAAAAGCGGAGCGTGTCTCTCTCCCAATCAAGAATGCTAGGGTCCAGTCAAGCTTTATTGAAAATAAAAGTACTGAAAATAAAAGCACACAGACGCTCCAAGAAAAGCACATATGATGTGAAAGAATTAAAATATAGTTTCACTAGAGATGACCTGATAATTTTGACGATGAAGAAGGGGATGCCTTGGGCATCCCCAAGCTTAGACGCTTGAGTCTTCTTGAAATATGCTGGGGAGATCCATGGGAGCCTCCCCAAGCTTAAGCTCTTCACTCTTCTTGATCCTATTATATCATCCTTCTCTCTTGACCCTTGAAAACTTCCGTCACACCAAACTCAAAGTAGATCTCATTAGAGGGTTAGTGCATAATCAAAAATTCACATGTTCTATAAAGACGCAATATGATTTGTTACTTTAAACATTAGCTACAGCCACTGATGTTATGTGAAGCTCTTCCACCCAAAAAAAATTTCACTCAACACTAGTAAAAGAGAGAATGCAAAATAAAAAGGCATAATCTGTCTAAAACAGAACAGTCCGCAAAGACGAATTTTTTCGAGGCACTTACGACGCTCAGATCGAAAACTCTGAACTAATGAAAGTTTCAGACATTCATAAAGATTACGCACAAAAATTTCAGATTTAATTAACAATCTGGTGATTTTAGGAATTTCGTACAGTGAACAGCAAAAATCTGTTTCTGCGCAGCAATCAAAATTAAGCATCATCTTAACATTAGAGGCTACTCTTGGCACAACAATGCGAGAAAATAAAGATACAAAGGAGTTGCTACAGAAGTAAACAAACTCCTTGACTCAATAAAAGAAAAATTGCAGAAAAAAAAATGGGTTGCCTCCCATAAGCGCTTTTCTTTAACGCCTTTTAGCTAGGCACAAAGCATGCATCAAGTATTACCAAGTGAAGAAGCATCAACATTGTAATTTGTTCGAACAATAGAATCATAAGGTGGCTTAATCTTCTTCCTAGGAAAGTGTTCCATACCTTTCTTGAGAGGAAATTGATATTTTATATTCCCTTCTTTCATATCAATAATAGCACCTACAGTTAAGAAAAGGTCTTCCCAGCACAATAGGGCATGATGGATTGCATCAATATCCAAGACAATAAAATCAACGGGGACATAATTGTTGTTAACCATGATAAGAACATCATCAATTCTTCCCAAAGGTTTTTTAATAGTAGAATCAACAAGGTGAACATCCAAGTAACAATTTTCCAAAGGTGCTAAATCAAGCATATCATAAATCTTTTAGGCATAACAGAAATACTAGCACCAAGGTCACACAAAGCATTGCAATCAAAGTCATTCAATTTCAATTTAATGATGGGCTCCCAACCATCTTCTAACTTCCTAGGGATAGAAGCTTCATGTTTAATTTTCTTCCCTAACTTGTATGAGAGCATTAGTAATATGTTTAGTAAAAGCCATGTTTATAGCACTAGCATTAGGACTTCTAGCTAGCTTTTGCAAGAACTTAATTACTTCAGAAATATTGCAACCATCAAAATCATTCATCATCAAAAGTAATGGAATTATTTCTTCCTTATTGCTAGAAATTTCAGCATCTTTATCAAGGACAGTTTCAGAGTTATCAGGCAATTTAGGACATTTTGCAATAGAAGTGGAAACATTACCAACACCAATATCTTGCCATTAATGGTAGGAGGTTTGTTAACACTTGAGTTTGAAGCATTTTCAGAAGTAGTAATAGTATAAACTCTAGCAATATTATTCTTTCTAGCAATTTCATCCTCTCTTTCCCATCTAGCATGCAATTCAGCTAACATCCTCACATTGTTATCAATTTTAACTTGTATAGCATTGAGAGTTTTGCTCTCTTTAACATCATGAGGCATGTTCTTTAGTTTCAACAAGTCAACATCAAGAGCAAGACTATCAACTTTAGAGGAAAGCACATCAATTTTCCCAAATTTCTCCTCAACAGTTTTATTGAAAGCAGTTTGTGTACTAATAAAATCCTTAAGCATAACTTCAAGATCAGAGGGTACACTCTTATTATTGTTGTAGGAGCTATAGGAATTTCCATAACCATTGCCACTATTAGAAGGATAGGGCCTATAATTGCTATTACCAAAATTATTCCTATAAGCATTGTTGTTGAAGTTATTATTTTTAATGAAGTTCACATCAACATGCTCTTCTTGAGCAACCAAAGAAGCTAAAGGAACATTATTTGGATCAACATGTGTTTGACCATTTGCAAGCATAGACATAATAGTATCAATTTTGGCACTCAAGGAGAGGTTTCCTCAACAGAATTTACCTTCTTACCTGTTGGAGCTCTCTCGGTGTGCCACTCAGAATAATTAATCATCATATCATCAAGAAGCTTTGTTGCAGCACCCAAAGTGATGGACATAAAGGTACCTCCAGCGGCCGAATCCAATAAATTCCTTGAAGAAAAATTTAATCCTGCATAGAAGGTTTGGATGATCATCCAAGTAGTCAGTCCATGAGTGGGACAATTTTTAACCAATGATTTCATTCTCTCCCATGCTTGAGCAACATGTTCATTATCAAATTGCTTAAAATTCATTATGCTACTTCTCAAAGAAATAATCTTAGCAGGAGGATAATATTTTCCAATAAAAGCATCTTTGCATTTAGTCCATGAATCAATACTATTTCTAGGCAAAGATAGCAACCATTCTTTAGCACGTCCTCTCAAGGAGAAAGGAAAAAGTTTCAGTTTAATAATATCACCATCTACTTCCTTGAGCTTTTGCATTTCACAAAGTTCAACAAAGTTATTAAGGTGAACAGCAGCATCATCAGTACTAACACCAGAAAATTGCTCTTTCATAACAAGATTTAAAAGTGCAGGTTTAATTTCATAAAATTCTGCTGAAGCAGCAGGTGGAGCAATAGGTGTGCATATGAAATCATTGTTGTTCGTGCTAGTGAAATCACACAACTTAGTGTTCTCAGGAGTACTCATTTTAGCAGAAATAAAAACAGTACAGAAAATAACTTGAAAGTAAACTAGATGCAAGTAACTAATTTTTTTGTGTTTTTGATAATTGAAAGCAAACAAGATAAAATAAAATAAACTAAGCAAGACAAAAACAAAGTAAAGAGATTGGAAGCGTGAAACTCCCCTTGCAGAAGACTGCTGTCTCCCCAGAAAAATAGCTGTTGGGAGACAGAGAGCTTCCTGAAAACTTCTACTCCCCGGCAACGGCGCCAGAAAAATAGCTTGATGACGTGAAACACACGTTCGTTGGGAGACCCCAAGAGGAAGGTATGATGTAGTCAGCAGCAAGTTTTCCCTCAGAAAGAAACCAAGGTTATCGAACCAGTAGGAGCAGCAACTCTTCAGAAGGTTGTCAACGGCGAAATATGTGCGCAGGGATCTGGACTGTTGACGTGGAATCTGCACACAACACAATCAAACTACTTTGCCCCAACGAAACAGTGAGGTTGTCAATCTCACTGGCTTGCTGAAAACAAAGGATTAAACGTATGGTGTGGAAAATGAGTAAAATTGCAGAGAATGAAAAAAACAGTTTGCAGTTTGTGGTTGTTTAATCAGTGTAAAAGAATGGACCGGGGTCCACAGTTCACTAGTGGTGTCTCTCCATAAAAGATAACTAACATGTTGGGTGAACAAATTACAGCTGGGCAATTGACGAATAGTGAGCGCATGACAATGCATATACATGACATGTTGATTACTATGATATTTAATTGGGCATTACGACATAATACATAGACGTTATCCAACAGCATCTATGACTAATAATCCACCGCCGGGTTGTCATCCGAGTCCGTTGGTATTAAGTTGCAAGCAACGGATAATTGCATTAAGTAAAGTGCGTAATGTAAACAAACACATATGCCGTGGACATAGCATCGTTAGGTTATCCCTAGTGGCAACAGCACATCCACAACCTTAGAACTTTGCTGTCACTGTCCCAGATTACGGAGACATGAACCCACTATCTAGCATAAATACTCTCTCTTGGAGTTACAAGCATCTACTTGGCCAAAGCATCTACGAGTAACGGAAAGCATGCAAGATCTTAAATAACATATGAGATAGATTGATAATCAACTTGACATAGTATTCAATATTCATCGGATCCCAGCAAACACAACATGTAGCATTACAATAATATGATCTTGATCATGTAGGGCAGCTCACAAGATCTAAACATGATGGCACAAAGTGGAGAGACAACCATCTAGCTACTGCTATGGACCCGTAGTCCAAGGATGAACTACTCACGCATCACTCCGGAGGCAGGCATGGTGATGTAGAGCCCTCCGTGATGATTCCCCTCTCCGGCAGGGTGCCGGGAAGAGGTTCTGGACCCTCCCGAGCTAGGGTTGACGACGGCGGCGCCTCTGGTACTTTTCGTGGATAATGACTCGGGTACTTAGGGTTTTCGCATCGGGGGGAATAAGTGGGCGAAAGGCGGCGGCTGGAGAGCCCCGAGGGGCCCACACGTGGCCTCGGCGCGCCAGGGGGGACCCGCGCCCTGCCCGCATGTGGGGCCCTCCTGGCTCCACTTCGTCTCTCCTTCGGACTCCATGTGTCTTCTGATAAAATAGGGGCCTCCGTAAATTTTCGTCCAATTCCGAGAATATTTCCTCACTAGCTTTTCTGGAATACAAAAACAGCAGAAAACAGGAACTGGCACTGTGGCATCTTGTTAATAGGTTAGTCCCAAAAAATGTATAAAAGTGACATAAAGTGGATGCAGAACATGTAACAATTGGTACAATATCAGCATGGAACATCAAAAATTATAGATACGTTGGAGACGTATCACATCTTGTTAACAGGTTAGTCCCAAAAAATGTATAAAAGTGACATAAAGTGGATGCAAAACATATAACAATTGGTATAATATCAGCATGGAACATCAAAAATCAGAACTTTCGTGCTATTCATGTAACTTGTATATCAAATTATTCTCTCAGCATCATAGTAAAATATATTTTATGAGTCTGAACTGAGTGCGGCGTTTTGGTGTTGAGCTACATGTAGCTCTTTATGTTAAAAAAATAAATCATATTTTGGAGTTTCAAAAAATAACTGAAAAAGATATAGGATATAGGTTATGTTGCCTTCTACCTACTCGTAAAGTCTCAAATAAAAATGTTATATTTTAGGCCATACAAAAAATGACAAAATCGCAATAATGAAGTAGTGAATAGTGCAAATTTTGAATTTCCAAAATAATCAGATTATTTATTTTTGTGTGGCACAACATATGACATATATGACATTGGTAAAATGTACTATTGTCTACGCCAGTATTTTTTTTTAGAATTTTCGGAATTTTGATAATTTTTTTTGATATTTAAGAAATAAATAGTTACATGTAGCTCAGTCTCCATTTTAACTCTCCGGTATTGGAGTATCTAAAACATATTTTATTATGGCCGGAAGGAGTATATTTAGAGCCTTGCCTGTATTTGCTACCACGTTCTACCTTCTAACTCAGTAAGCATCATGACTGATTAGCTTTAGAGTTGATTTCACGCACGTGTAAAGTAAATACATTTGAGGTTATACTGCTTCTAATTTCGGTTAAGCCATAGATTGATGCATCTAGCATTAAGAGAGCTATGTCCACACCATATAGATTGAAGCAGTGGGGAGTCTACCGATCAGTGTTTTTTTTTTTTTTTGATAAAAGCTACCGATCAGTTTTTTTTTTTTTTTGACAACTCAAAAAGCTTTATTCATTAGATAGCAGCCAAATCATTTACAAGCAGATGTTGAATAAAGCTAGGCGCATCTCCTTCCCAACTAGAAGATGCGTTCGACTCAACAGCAAACTTAGCTAAGTAATCAGCTACTCTATTTGCCTCCCTATTACAATATTGGACAGAAAAATTTCCAACCTCTCGAGCTAATTGGATGCATTCAGCAAAAATCGCTGCCTCGCTTCCAGAATAGTTTGATACATCATTCATTGCTTCCACCACAGCAATGCAATCTGACTCGGCAACGACCCTTCCACATCCTAAGTGAAGTGCCAGGAATAAACCATTTCTCAGAGCTATTGCCTCGGCCGCTTCAGCATGAAGTGCGTGCGGTATCAGCCATGTTGCCGCAGCGACAAAGTGACCATTATCATCCCGGATTACCGCCCCTGATGCACCTGATAGGGAGTCAACATGAAACGAAGCATCCACATTTAGTTTAACAACACCTTTGATCGGCTTCTTCCATATCTCAGCTTCTTTCCGCCTAATAGTTTTGGAACTATGTGCTCTCACAAAATTTAAAGTCATTGCTTTAATCGCCATTTCTGTTCTGTCTGCCGGCTGTACCTGTTTCTCATGAACCTCCTGTCTACGTTGCCACCAAATATACCACGCCGCTACAGCAATCAACTCCGTGGATTTGATTTCACCATCTATCATTGGCACTGATGGCTCACATATAAGATGCTCCATATTCACCGATCCCGATCTATCAAGCACAATTGCCTTTTGAATTTCTTCATAAAGACCAATCTCTTTCCAGACTTTCTTAGCATATTTACAACCAAAGAGACAGTGTTGAATATCCTCAAACCCAACTGCGCATCTAGGACACTGTATTCGAATCGGTATGTGTCTGTTAGCCAATACCCCATGACAAGGGAGAACACCCTTCAGAACCTTCCACAAGAATATACGGACTTTTCCTGGAATACAGAGTTTCCACACCTCCTTCCAAACTGGGTTTATCAAAGTTGCACCCTGCCCGTCCATCCGCCTCTGTTTCTGGCCAAACTGGTGTTCGTACTCTCGGTGATAAGCAGACCGCACAGAGAATTTGCCCAATTTGTTGTAATGCCAAGCTACAAAGTCGTCTATGCCTTCAATATTCAAAGGAATTTGAAGAATACGTTCAACATCAACAGCTGAAAACACATCTCTAATCAGAGTCTCATCCCAAGTACCCGAGTGTGGGTCAATCAATTCATCAACTTGAGACAACATAGTATTTCCTCTCGGCGTAATCACCATCCGTGAGCTGCTAGAAGGGATCCAAGGGTCCTGCCATATATTTATTTTTGATCCCGTTCCAACACGCCAAATACAGCCTCTTTTAAAAGTCTGAACCCCGCAAGAATACTTTGCCAAGTATATGACGATCTATTCTTTGGTCCAGCTTTAAGAATATCTCCATTTGGATAATATTTTGCGCTAAGAATCTGTGCACATAAAGAGTCGGGTACTGGATAAGACGCCAACACTGCTTTGCTAACATAGCAAGATTAAAGCTGTGAAGGTCTCTAAAACCCATACCACCCCTCTTCTTCGGAATACACATCTTCCACCACGCAAACCAGTGCATTTTATTTTTTGTTTCTTCATCACCCCACCAAAAACCAGCAATCTCATCCATGATTGATTTACAAATACCCAAGGGTATTTTAAATACTGACATTGCATAAGAAGGAATTGCTTGGATGACTGACTTTAACAATATTTCTTTTCCTGCAAGTGACAATGTCTTCTCCTTCCAACCTTTCAAACGCTGGCACACTCGATCAAGAAGATGTTGAAAACAATCACTTTTATCAACCCCCACCATAGTGGGCAAGCCCAAGTATTTATCTGAAAGTGCCTCAGTCATAATCTCTAATTTAATGCATATATCTTCTCGGACATAAACACTAGTATTCGGGCTGAAAAAGACACTTGATTTCGCCACACTTACCAACTGCCCCGAAGCTTGACGATACATATTCAACACCTTTTTCAGAGTATTTGCATTCTCCACTGTGGCCTTCATCAAAATCAAAGAATCGTCAGCAAATAATAGATGAGATATAGGTGGTGCATTCCGGCACACTTTCACCCCCTCCAGCCCACCGATCTCCTCTTCATGTGCTAATAAGCTTGATAAACCTTCAGAACACAAAAGAAAAAGATACGGAGATAGTGGATCTCCTTGCCTCAAACCCCTGCTCGGAAGAAACTCGTCTGTTTCAAGCCCATTAAATCTCACTTTGTAACTCACCGAAGACACACATTCCATGATCAGATTAACCCAGCCTTCATCAAAACCCATGGTAATCATCATCCTTCTCAGGAAGCTCCACTCAACTCTATCGTATGCCTTGTGCATATCAAGTTTGACAGCACACAAACCAGCCCGACCATGTGTTTTCTTTTTAATGGTATGAAAGCACTCATAAGCTACCAGGACATTATCAGTTATTAATCTCCCTGGTACAAAAGCACTTTGAGTTGGCGTAATAATCTCTGGCAGAATCTTCTTTAATCTGTTAGCCAACATCTTTGAAATAATCTTGTAAACCACGTTACAAAGACTAATAGGTCGATACTGAGTAATAACATCAGGGCTGTCCACCTTAGGAATAAGCACAATATTTGTTGCGTTCCATCCCTCCGGGATTTTGTTGTTATTTATAGCATCAAGGACTTCTTTGGTCAATTCTTCCCCAAGCAAATGCCAAAATCTCTTCAAGAACACTGCATGCAGGCCGTCCGGCCCGGGGGCCTTCATATCACCAATCTGAAATAGGGCCGTTTTCACTTCTTCCGCCGTATACGTGGAGGTTAGTAACTCATTCATATTTTCAGTTACCAACGGTCTGACCGACGCAAGAAGATAATCATCTGGTTCCTCCGCTTCTGAAGTAAAAAGACCCTTAAAGTAATCTGATATAAGTGGCTTGAGATTATCGTTACCCTCAACCCAATTATTACTTTCATTTCTTAACCTTTTAATCAGATTTCTCTTTCTCCTTGCTGTGGCACTTCTATGAAAGAAATTAGTATTTCTATCACCATGACGAAGCCAATTCGCACGACCTTGTTGCGCCCATGTTATTTCTTCCTGTTCCAACAAGTTTTTGATCAAGACCATAAGCTCCTTTTGTTTCATTCGGGCCTCCATATCAGGAGGTTTCTTCATCAAAACCTCGAGCTCACGTTGAGCTTTTCGCAGCCTGTTCCGTGGTCCCTTTAAGATTTTACGATCCCATTCATGCAGCTCGGAATGGACCTTGTTAAGTTTATCCTTCATACTAGGGAAAAGCCCACGGTGCATAGCCTTCGCCCACGCAGTTCTCACTATTTCTTCAACCGACTCTTCACTAAGCCATCTTGCTTCGAACTGCCTCCTTGGTGGCCTAGAATCAGCAACACCCGATAAATATTCAGTGTCAAGCATTATAGGGCGATGATCGGATCTACCAAATTCCAAATGTTGAAGGCCAGCCCAGGGAAACATTTGGCTCCACTCCGCATTACTCACAGCACGATCTAGTCTTTCCCTCAGACCTCCTCGGACCCATGTAAATTTATCCCCCTCATAACCGATATCCTCCAAAGAACAATCAGACAAGGCATCTTGGAATGCTTGCATCCTGGTTCTGTGACGAGGGGCTCCACCTTCTTTCTCAGATGACACTAGGATTTCATTAAAATCTCCTATAACAAGCCAAGGTAAATTGGAATGTGTATTGAGGTCACGCAACAGATTATAAGTTCGATCCTTATTTTCCCAGCTTGGTTCCCCATAGATACCTGTAAGACGCCACATTTGGCCTTGCTCATCTTCCACTGCCGTATCAATAAGGTCAAACATTGTTGTTTGGGAATAGATCCTCACCTCCTTCTTCCAAACTAACATAACTCCACCACTCGGCCATCAGACGGGGCCACGATCAAGTGATCCATCTGAAGCCTCTTCTTAAGTACCTCTGCCCTATCTTCATCCAGATGCGTCTCGGACAAAAAGAATATATCTGGATTATGTTGCCTCTGAATATCTAGAAGCCATAGAATTGCTGGGATCCCGATAAGACCCCGACAATTTAGGCTGATGAGTTTCATCGCTTTCTGATCAAACACTAGGAGCAGCAACGAGCAAAGTTCCACCCAAAAGCAATTGGTTCCATGGACACCGAAACCGTGACGATAAGTAAAATAATATATGTGAAAATAGTGTGAACCAATTTAATTTGGGACCGAATATTTGTGGGATACTTTCAAAAATTTCATGCCACGGTTTTGTAACGTAGGTAGTGTTATTTTGATCTATTTTTACCCCTTTCATATTGTACCCTACTCAATGTAGGCGATATACAGTCCTATGCAAATATATTTCCCATGTCTTGTCACTGAACTATTTTTTAAATTTAAACTGGTCAAATGTTTACTACATGTGCTCTAATCCTTATTATTTCCACGGCACCAACAAATACGAAAATGAATCTATACTACTGTTAAAAGAGCAAACTTGTGTTGTCCTATGTTGATACATTAAATCCGAGCCGTTCATATTTGATCAACGATGCCGATCAAATCGCGAAAAGGTACGTGAATTACTCCAGGAAAACAGAACGCAGCGAACCTATACCTAATCTCCTCCCTCCTATCTCCTCGGGATGGAACACACAGTGGCCGCCGGCGGGATCCCCTCTCCGTTCCAACGATGGCGCCCGTTCGCGAGGCAATCCCCGCGCTAGAGGAGAAAGACTGGTTGACGCGAGGCCAACGTTGGCGGCTGCGCTCCTACTCTCACCCTGGGCGGCTGGGTCAGTCCACGACATCTCTCTCCCTCCCCACGATCCTCATGATCCCCATCGATCCCTCCACCCCCGCCGGCGGCAGAGAGCGACGGGATCTGGGAGGATGGCGACAAAACATGCAGCAGAGGGCGGTACCGAGTGTTGAGCGGCAGCGAACAGCCCTGTGAGCGACAGCATCGGATCCGGCCACTGCAGAGGACCCGTGCGACGCCCTGAATCCCGAATCCCAGCCTCCTTCACGCCGTCGGCCGCCTCGACCTCCTTCTACCTCCATGCCGCCGCAGGTAACTACTCTGCTACCTCTCCATCTCCGCCACAAGGTCTCAACTTCACCTATCGCGTGCAGTTACCGTACAGAAGGAACCTCCCTCTCCTGTTTTTGTAGATGACAGTGTAGTGCTCATGTGGTTAACCCAATGTTGAAGCTATTAGCATGTGCAGAACTAGCTTGATTAATTCCCTACCCGCTTAGCTCCATGTGTACACAATTAGGATTGTACAGTATGCATAAATTGGAGACAGTATGTGTGTAGAATTAATGAATTATTAGCACGTGAAAGGAGCCTTCAGAACTGATCGACTATTCCGTTCATTATGGTGGTAAAATTAATCTGTGTACTATGTTCATAAAAGATCCTGAACGAGGAGTGGACAGATTAGTTTCTGAAGCTTCTCTGTTGGTGTGGGTTTTTACGCCAAGTTCTTCCAATTTGTTTCAGTACGTTATCTCTCTTTAATACATGAACTGTTGTGAGTTTGTGACTCCGCAGGTTTAATCCTAAAACTCTAAATTGCTAGAAAGGGCTAGGCATTATTTCTGCGTTGTTTCTTCAGAGAAAGACAAAGCAAATTACTCCATCAGTGTGTTCAGTTGTAATTTGACTACTTCGCTACAATATTATAGACATGGCAAGATTGCCACCTGCTACTCCTTCCAGCCCTTTTAATTGTGAAGTTTCGGGCAAGTGAAATCCGAAAACTATTGAAATAATTTTGATTGTTAACTCCATGGCAATACAAGTCCATGGGAAGTCCAAGTTAATATATGAGAATGATTAATGAGTCCATCTCATACAGAAATCTTGCACGTATACATTGGGATGGTAGGTTTACTGTTTAAGTCTTTAAGATATTTCTATACTGCTACATCGATGAATGTTTTTTTCTACTATATTTGAAGGTCCTAGATTTAGCTGCATTCTGCTACACGATTTAACATCCGAAAAAAATGTAAAAGCTACACATTAGCTTACATTTCCTTTTTTTTTTTTTTTTTTTTGACTAAGAGACCGTGAGGGAAGCCCCCACGGTTATTTTATTAATAATAAGAGTATTACATAGTTATATAATTACATGACAACAAAGATAGGTTGAGAGGATCAACCCATCCTGAACTTAAAATAAGGTACAAAGTAAGTAAACTATATAGTAACAATCCAGGCCTGTAGAGCTTCTTTTTTAGCTGTTTTGAGACGGTAGCAGATCAAATTGATGTCCTTAATAAAGAGATTTTTCCACTTTCTGAAGGAGGGTCTTTCATTTTTGAAGATTAGCTTACATTTCCTTATTGAGTTATCTCTGGTATCATCTATCTAAGTGATAGTATGTATGGCTATGCTATTGGTTAGGTTCTCGCATAATTCTCTACCATAAACTCTACTATTTTACTATCAGTACCTTATTTGTCCTTCCAGGCTTTTACTTTTCCTTATTGGTTTGGTTACAATTTCATATATTTTTATTTGGTTTTGTTGTAACTGATACTGCATTTTATTTATTATTCACCGCACAATGTTTTTTTTCAGGTGAGCAATCATTGGATGGCTCTATTCAGACTTGGATTTATTGCATTGGGGGAGTAACCACTATTGTTGATCTCCCATATCAAAATCGACAACTTATGAATCCTGAAGCAGTTAAACCAACTAACGTTGGAAAATCTTCAAATGATGTCTCCACTTTTTAAAACTGTCATCTTGGTCAATTTTCGTTGTCAGGGGTCTATGGTGCAAAATGATTCTGTCTTAACTAAGGGACAAGTTGTTTCTAGGTGAGCTAATCCTATATGGTGGAAGATGGTATTTTCCCTCGCTGCAGTTGGGCAAGTTAACAGTTGGTAGAACCAACATGGTCAATTCATTCAAGTCTCAGTTCTGACTCATGTTTCTATAGGTTTGGGTAGACTAGGGTTCTTGGTTGAACCTATTTTGTGCAGAACATATTTTTCTAAGCCTATGTTGATACCATGTAAGTTAATGTGTTTAATATTCTTTAATAGTAGCACATTTACATGAGCACTTATTCTAATGCTTTTAAATATGTGTATGGAGGTATGGCTAGAACAATATCATTTTACATTGTCCTAATTAAGATATATCCCAGATGGCATGACTCAGGGCTCTTATGGCTGTTAGTTTTTGTTCATATAGTATCACAGGAAAAGGTGGTTGTTCAGTTTGTCTTAAGAGTCCCTTTTTAGCCTCCTAAAAGGAGAATTTTGCTATTAACTTGTGTTGTTGAAGCACCTAATACAGCAAAATATTCAATATACATGTGCTTTTATTGAAAAGTCGTCACTTCTGCAACTTTTTGATGTGGATGCGTCTTCAAAAGGGAAAAAAACGGAAGTTGCTAAAAAATATTAAAACGGAAGTAGCTTTAGCTAGAGGGTTACGGTTGTGGCAATTATCAACTGATGATCAAAATGCGTCATATTTAGTTATATGAGGCACGTTGATAATGAGAAATGATATTTAAAATTGTTTGTATGTATCAGGAATTATGGATTATGCACTTGGTGTAAAATTTCATATTTCAAGAAAACTATCCTACATTTGAAATTATGGTGTACCTCTGATAATAATACGTGCATTGCACGTAAGGATAAAACCGGTTTGACGGGTCAAAATTGTTTGGTGCTCGATATTGGGACAATCTTGATCGCTCATTGATAATTCCACAGTATAAATTTAATATGTCTCAGTATGTTTGCTATTTTAATAATACTATAGATGATTAACTGATTTATGTTTACTGTTTGCAGTAGTTGGTTACGTGCGTTGCACGTGCACGGCCACTAGTCTAATTAAATCACAAATCCGACCAGCCGGCTGGCCCAATATTCTATTGATCTATAGGACGGACTCTTCTATTCGTATATAGGAGGGACTCTCTGTCAACGTGTTGTGTTCATGTTGTTGTACAACGTGTTGTGTTAACGTGTTGTACGGATATATTGTACTCGCGTCCCCCGCGTCGCCCCCGACTGGCGACTCGGGGGAAAAATAGCGCCGCCGCCACTCCACCCCCGTCCCTCGCTCCCTCGCGCCGCCACTGCCGGAGGGGCGGCCGGCAAAGCCTGTGCCCTCCCCTAGGATGGTGGCGGCGGGGCATGGCTCCCTTCCTCACACCCTCGGCACCCACCCGGCGGTGATGAGATCTCTAGTGGGGACCCCCACGCAGCGGCGGCGGCGTCGTCAACATTCAGGCCATCCGGATCCGCGCCGGTGGCTGCCGTTCCAAGCTATCCCTCGCAGCGCCTCGGCTGTGGTCGTGGCGGCGGCGTCTAGGGTTTTGGCCCAGATGTGCCGTGTAGGGGAGGGGTTGTGGCCTCCTTTCCTACCCGTGGAACTTAACGGCGAGGGGTTTGTGGCGTCGCCCCGCTCGCTGGCCTGTCGGCTCTGGTCGGCGGTGAGGATGGGGAGATGGGGCTGCTGGTGAAAACCAGGCCGTCCTTGACGGCGGATGATGGCGGCGTCTTGGCACGTCGTTATCATCGGTGCAGTTCCTGTCTCCTCCCTTGGGCTGCTCCGGGGGAAACGCTAGATCTGGGTCGCCCGGATCGGACGATGGCGACTTTCGTCGTCGTTTACCTCGTGAGGACATCGTTTTGGAGCACCTACTAGCGAGAGGGGGCAGAAGGAGGAGCGGTGTTGTTTCTACTGCGTCAAAGACGGCGAGTCTCGGCGGCGTGGAGCGGCGGGGTCTCGGCGACAGACGTGTGTTGATGGACGCGTGCAGGGTGGTGGCGCTGTTTGACGTCGTGGTGGCGTCAATGGCAGACCTGGTAAACGTCTTCGCTTCGATCTGCACACTGGATTTGGGTTGGCTGAAGGTGGTGGACGCGATTTGCCGGAGAGTGTGCACAAGGCGCTATCTCTGAGTTGGTGAGGGAGCCGACGATGGCTGTGGCCGGGGCATAAGGCCCCGTTTCCCATGTCGTTTGTGCTAGTTGTGGTGTTTTCACTGTGTGGTGGCTTCAGCTTGTATGTTCGTCGTTGTAAGACTCTTTGCCAGTTTATGTTGAATAAATGAATAAAAGTTGTATGCATCTCTTCGATGCAGAGTCAGGGGCTTCCCCATTTCTAAAAAAAAGGGATATATTGTACTAATGTGCTAATCAAATCATAGCCTTAAGTTTTAGATCCAACCGTCAATATAATCAAGATGAGGTGGATTAACCTAGTGCCTCGAAAAACTCCCTTATATTACGTTTAGTATATAGATAGGGGAAATAGTGGGGTGCCCAGGGTGGTAGCTGTGCACCCCCATCCAGCCATAGGATCAGCCTATAGTGTATTTTTAGCCCTACGATCAAACTAACACCTAACACCGTTAACATCCACTCCGGCTCCCACGTCTCCACCCAATTCGAAAAAAGACAAAAAACCGTCCTGCACCCCACGTCCCCAGTCCCCACCCATCCTCGCACCGCATCTTCCCCGCCGACGGGGCTGACCCCGCCCCACCTTCTTCCTCAGGCAGAAGACCCCTGCTCCCGCGCCTCCCTCACGCATCTCCGGCGCGGAGCCCTGCCCGACATCGACCTGCGCCTGGCGCCCACCCCCGGAGAAGGTGGCGCTGACTGGGAACGCACAGCCGCACGTCGGCACGGTTCCTGGTGGCGGTTGACTCGGGTCGGGTGGGTCACAAGCCGGTCCCAGGCGAGAAGAAGACACGGCCGTCCAGGAGGCGCCGTCGGGGAGGAAGGAGGGAAGTCGGGGCGGAGGCACGAACGAGCTCGGCCTCTGTTTTCTCGATCGGGATTTCCTTTTTTTGAATCTAGTTTTTCCTTCCTCGTTTGAGGGATCAAGTTGATGCATAATTTTTTCTACACGGTCCCGATCCAGATCCCATGTGCATTCGAATTTAAAAATTTATGAGTGGAATGTTCCTGTTTTTTATCTCGTAATATTTCTCTATCCAAATCCCATCTTCATCCAAATTTTTTTTGCAGAAACAATGGGATGTTGTTTCTGATTGCTTATGATTTTCTGTTTTTGCTGGTAAAACAACAAAATTACGAGTCTGCTTCTGGGTGTTACGAGATAATAAAAACAAAATTTTCGTGTCACGGTGTTCCCGATACCGATCCCATGTGCATTCAAATTAGTTATAGGAGATAATTAAAAGAACTTTTTCCAGTCCAGTCGTAGTTTCTACTCTGTCCGTGGAGATCATATAATCAAGCAAAAATACCTGGGCATGCTACGATTTATTCAGACAATACTCGATACGATTTTATTTTCATTCCATTTCTGCCACAATAATTTGGCTCTAACCGGCGCGCTGAACGAAGGAGAGAGAAAGGTCGATGCCTTTTTTATTAGTAGGAACGGCAACAGGTTTTTTCAGATTTGTTTTTGTTGGTACCGGTTGCCTTTTTTCCTTCTGACACAACAGGTATGGCTCCTAACACGGCTAACGGACGTGAACGGCAGCACGAATCAAAGAACAATATCGGATGGCTCTAAAGGCATGCGTAGCTACCACCTGGGTAGAAAATCTGCGTCGGATTAAAATAAACTACCGCTTGGGGAACCAGGTCCGTGCACTCCGGGTGTACCCGAAGGGATAACATCGTATACTCGAATAAATTTTTTTAAATACCTTAAGAGCCATGTGTTTGACAAGTGATATTTCTAAAAAATAGTGTTGATGAGAATTATGGTGATGACATATGAGTTTATTAAAAAACAAGACTTTGAGAATTTTACTTAACACACATGTAATACAAAAAAGTATTAACATCATCTGCCATAGCATAGAAATTTGCTTGATCAATACTAAGTATCGAATTTTTTTTTTAAAGTAACACATAACATGTAAAAATTCATAGTTGAAATATGGACGAAGCATGGTCAAAGTGGGTGATTGTTTAGCTCTTCAAGTTACTCCTATTGTTTGAGATTTTGGACTAAATATTGGTTCACAACCATGTTTCTGATATCGTCTAAACATTCAAAACTAAACCAACATAAGCAAATAATGCACGAAATATTATCTAATTGTCTAATCATCATGATATCGGTTGCATTGTAAAGATACCCACCACTATAATAAATAAGTCAAATGGTCATGAAATTCATCTTATCTTCTCATAGAGAAAGAGGATGCATCAGCAGACTATCTAAGTGATTTCGAGAGACCAAATCCAACTTTGAACCTTTCGTTGGTTCAAGTGAGGCATGCTGGCTGGCACGAAGCAGACTTCAGCATTCCACAGAAAGTATCACGCGCGGGGCACTGCTGACGTGAAACACATGTTCGTTGGGAGACCCCAAGAGGAAGGTATGATGTAGTTCAGCAGTAAGTTTTCCCTCAGTATGAAAACAAGGTTTATCGAACAAGTAGGAGCAGTAGCACTTCAGAAGGTTGTGAACGGCGAAATATGATGCGGCACAACACCAGGGAATCCGGCGCTGACGTGGAACCTGCACACAACACAATCAAACTACTTTGCCCCAACGAAACAGTGAGGTTGTCAATCTCACCGGCTTGCTGAAAATAAATGATTAACCGTATGGTGTGGAAAACAGTACTAAATAGCAGAGAATGAAAAGAAACAATGTTTGTAGTTGGTTGTATTAATCAATGTAAAAGAATGGACCGGGGTCCACAGTTTACTAGAGGTGTCTTTCTATAAAAGATAACGAACATGCTGGGTGAACAAATTACAGCTGGGCAATTGACAAAATATTGAGCGCATGACAATGCATATATATGACATGATGATTACTATGATATTCAATTGGGCATTACGACAAAATACATAGACCGTTATCCAACAGCATCTATGACTAATAATCCACCGCCAGGTTGTCATCCGAGTTCCCCGTTGGTATTAAGTTGCAAGCAACGGATAATTGCATTAAGTAATGTGCGTAATGTAAACAAATACATATGACCGTGGACATAGCATTGTTAGGTTACCCTATTAGCAACAGCACATCCACAACCTTAGGCGTTGCTGTCACTCCCCAGATTACTGGAGATGAACCCACTATCTAGCATAAATACTCCTCTTGGAGTTACAAGCATCTACTTGGCCAAAGCATCTACTAGTAACGGAAAGCATGCAAGATCATAAATAACATATGAGATAGATTGATAATCAACTTGACATAGTATTCAATATTCATCGGATCCCAGCAAACACAACATGTAGCATTACAATAAGATGATCTTGATCATGTCACAAGATCTAAACATGATGGCACAAAGTGGAGAGACAACCATCTAGCTACTGCTATGGACCCGTAGTCCAAGGATGAACTACTCACGCATCACTCCGGAGGCAGGCATGGTGATGTAGAGCCCTCCGGTGATGATTCCCCTCTCCGGCAGGGTGCCGGGAAGAGGTTCTGGACCCTCCCGAGCTAGGGTTGACGACGGCGGTGCCTCTGGACTTTTCGTGGATATGCTCGGTACTTAGGGTTTTCGCATCGGGGGGAATAAGTAGGCGAAAGGGCGGCGGCTGGAGAGCCCCGAGGGGCCCACACCCTGGGCGCGCCAGGGGGACCCGCGCCCTGGGTGCGTGTGGGGCCCTCCTGGCTCCTCTTCGTTGCTCCTTTGGACTCCATGTGTTTCTGATAAAATGGGCCTCTGTAATTTCGTCCAATTCCGAGAATATTTCCAGACTAGCTTTTCTGGAATACAAAAACAGCAGAAAACAGGAACTGGCACTTCGGCATCTTGTTAATAGGTTAGTCCCAAAAAATGTATAAAAGTGACATAAAGTAGATGCAAAACATGTAACAATTGGTATAAATCAGCATGGAACATCAAAAATTATAGATACGTTTGAGACGTATCAGCATCCCCAAGCTTAGTTCCTGCTCGTCCTCGAGTAGGTAAACGATAAAAACAAAATAATTTTTGAGGTGACATGCTACCATCATAATCTTGATCATATAATATTGCAAGGCACATGTAAATGAATGAAGTGATCCAAGTCAATGGTCTATAATTTGCTACCAAATAGATAATGAGTAAACAATGAATCACACAAGCTAAACGTTTTCATGAATAGTACTTTCGAGACAAGCATCCAGTTTTGCATAAGTGTTAACTCATAAAGCAATAGTTTCTAATAAAAGGTATTTAATCAACACAAAGGAAGAATTTAAGTTTCAGCATTTGCTTCAACTTTCAACATATTTATCTCATGGATATTGTCAACACAAAGTATAACAAGTCCAATATGTAGCATATAACATGTTGTAACAAAGTTGACACTAGTGTTTGCTTGTGGAAGACAGAAAGAATAGGAAAACTGACTCAACATAAAAGTAAAAGAAAGGCCCTTCGCAGAGGGAAGCAGGGATTAAATCATGTGCTAGAGCTTTTAGTTTTTGAAAGCATATAGAGATTGCATAAAATATTTGACTCCTCCCAACCTTGCTAACACAAGCCATGGCTAACCGAATCCTCGGGTGCCTTCCATCAATCACATACCATGGAGGAGTATCTATTTTTGAGAGGTGTTTGTTAATTGTCAACGAATGGTAGCGGTGAAACAGTATTCTACCTGTCAAACGGACTTTTAAGAGCGGCTCCCATGAAGGACGTTATTTCTACCAGCAAGGCAGATCATCCCTCTTTCTCTTTGGTTTACACATTCAGGTATTTCACTGTTTGTCATTGCTTACTGATGAATCAGGGCAAAAGTGTGAAGAGAATTAATTGGTTAAAGTTGTAATTAATTGGGACTGGGCACCCCGTTGCCAGCTCTTTTTGCAAAATTATTGGATAAGCGGATGTATATGCCACTAGTCCAGGTGTAAAAGTCTTGACAAATAGAATAAAGAATAACCACACTAATTCCTCATGAGCTAGTAAACATTGACACAAAAAGGAATAATAACATTTTGAATAATTTAAAGGTAGCACATGAAAAATTTACTTGGAGTGGCAAGGAAATACCACATATAGGTAGTTATGGTGGACACAAATGGCATGGATTTTGGCTCAAGGATTTGGATGCACGAGAAGCATTCCCTCTCAGTACAGAGTTTAGGCTAGCAAGGTTATGTAAGCAAACAAGAATATCAACCCGTACACCAAGTTTTATATGACAAACATATTGCAAACGTTATAAGACTTCATACCGTCTTCCTTGTTAACCAAACCCTGTTATTAGAAAATATCTAGACCTTAGAGATACCACCGATGCAAACCAAATTTTCAACAAGCTTTACGGTAGTTCTTCACTAATAGGCTTAACTCATGATGCAAATTTAATCATGATCTACTTGTTAACTCAAAACAATTGACAAGCATCAAGTTATCCAAATTAGTGATCTACAAGATTAAGCAAGTTTTTCCTTATACCAATTACCACATGCAACATTTTCTGAACCAACCAAACACCAATCAATTTATTTCAATCAACTCTCCAAACAAATATAAGTGAAGCAAGAGAGTACTTTCTAAAAGAAAGCTAATAGCTCTGACAAGAGATACATGAAAACAAGAGCTAAAAGCTGAACAGCGCTAGATATGAATACTCAACAAATATAAGTGAAGAATAGGAGTATTCTCATGAAAAAGCGGAGCGTGTCTCTCTCCCAATCAAGAATGCTAGGGTCCAGTCAAGCTTTATTGAAAATAAAATACTGAAAATAAAAGCACACAGACGCTCCAAGAAAAGCACATATGATGTGAAAGAATTAAAATATAGTTTCACTAGAGATGACCTGATAATTTTGACGATGAAGAAGGGGATGCCTTGGGCATCCCCAAGCTTAGACGCTTGAGTCTTCTTGAAATATGCTGGGGAGATCCATGGGAGCCTCCCCAAGCTTAAGCTCTTCACTCTTCTTGATCCTATTATATCATCCTTCTCTCTTGACCCTTGAAAACTTCCGTCACACCAAACTCAAAGATCTCATTAGAGGGTTAGTGCATAATCAAAAACTCACATGTTCTATAAAGACGCAATATGACTTGTTACTTTAAACATTAGCTACAGCCACTGATGTTATGTGAAGCTCTTCCACCCAAAAAAAATTTCACTCAACACTAGTAAAAGAGAGAATGCAAAATAAAAAGGCATAATCTGTCTAAAACAGAACAGTCCGCAAAGACGAATTTTTTCGAGGCACTTACGACGCTCAGATCGAAAAACTTTGAACTAATGAAAGATTCAGACATTCATAAAGATTACGCACAAAAATTCAGATTTAATTAACAATCTGGTGATTTTAGGAATTTCGTACAGTGAACAGCAAAAATCTGTTTCTGCGCAGCAATCAAAATTAAGCATAATCTTAACATTAGAGGCTACTCTTGGCACAACAATGCAAAAATAAAGATACAAAGGAGTTGCTACAGAAGTAAACAAGCTCCTTGATGACCCACAAGTATAGGGGGTGTATCGTAGTACTTTCGATAAATAAGAGTGCCGAACCCAACGAGGAGCAGAAGGTGCTGATAAGGAGTTTCGGTAAAGGTTTCACTGTAAACACTAGCAGACAAGTTTTTAGAGGTTTTTGATATTTCAGGTAAATAAAATGCGAGTAAATAAAAGACAGTAATAATAATTGCAGCGAGCGGCCCAATCCTTTTTAGAGCAAACGACAAGCCGGTTGGTTTACTTATGATGACCAAATGTTCTTGAGGACACACGGGATTCTAGTCAAGTGTTTTCGCTTCACATAGTTGATTAATCTTCATTGTTTTGATAAGTGTTGTGTGGGTGAACCTATGCTAATGCACCGCCCTAACTTGGACTAATACATACTTGTGATTATACCCCTTGCAAGCATCCGCAGTTACAAGAAAGTAATTAAGATAAATCTAACCACAGCCTTAAACTCTAAGATCCTACGCTCCCTTATGCACCGGTATACTAACGGGGGTTTAGGTTTCTGTCACTCCGGCAACCCCACAATTAGCAACCAAATACACAATGCATTCCTCTAGGCCCATAAACGTGAAGTGTCATGTAGTCGACGTTCACACGACACCACTAGAAGAATAGCACCACAACTTAAATATCAAACCATTAAATATTACTCAACATAGTTCCACTACTAACAACATGACTTCTCCCGTGTCCTCAAGAACTAAACAAACTACTCACAAGACATCATATGGATCATGATCAGAGGTGATATAATGATGAATAACAATCTGAACATATACTTTAATTCACCGATAAAACTCAATAGCATCAACCACAAGGAGTAATTAACACCGGGAGAGTCTCCCCTATGAACTAGACAAAGTATAGCCCTAGATGTTACAGCGGGATGAGATGGTGCAGCGGTGATGGCGGTGATGATGATGGAGATGATGATGATGATCCTCCCGATGAAGTCCAGCACGATGACGATGAGGATGGCGACGATCTCCCCCCTCCGGGAGGGAATTTCCCGGCAGATTTCTCCCTGCCGGAGAGCTTTTTCTCTCTCTGTTGTTTCCGCCCCGTGGAGGCGGCGGAATATTTCCTCGTGGACTCCCCGTGTCTTAGGGTTTCTGGGGGATGAAGTACCCAAAGGGGGAGCGTCTGGAGTGGGCCAGGGACTCCACACCTGGCCTGGGCGCGGCCAAGGGGGGTCCCGCGCCCAGGGGTGGTGTGGGCCTTTCCTGGCCCATCTCAGCCTCCCCTTTTGGCTAGCTCCATCTTCTGATAAAATAGGAACATCTGTCTTCTTGGAATTATTTTTAGAGCTCCAGAAATATAGTGTCTTGATGGTGCTTTTTCCAGCTGAGGTCTGACTCCGGCAGTTAATCATCCAATAATCATCAAACATGCAAAATAAGACAAAATAACATAAGTAACACATCTTAATATGAAATATATCAATGAATAACAGTAAATTATGCTATAAAATAGTGATGCAAAATGTACGTATCACTCCTTGACTCAAAAAAAGAAAAACTGCAGAAAATAAAAATATTGGGTTTCCTCCCATAAGCGCTTTTCTTTAACGCCTTTTAGCTAGGCACAAAGCATGCATCAAGTATTACCAAGTGTAGAAGCATCAACATTGTAATTTGTTCGAACAATAGAATCATAAGGTGGCTTAATCTTCTTCCTAGGAAAGTGCTCCATACCTTTCTTGAGAGGAAATTGATATTTTATATACCCTTCTTCCATATCAATAATTGCACCTACAGTTCTAAGAAAAGCTCTTCCAAGCACAATAGGGCAAGATGGATTGCATTCAATATCCAAAACAATAAAATCAACAGGGAAAAAATTGTTATTAACCATGATAAGAACATCATCAATTCTACCCATAGGTTTCTTTATAGTAGCATCAGCAAGGTGAACATCCAAATAACAATTTTTCAAAGGTGCTAAATCAAGCATATCATAAAGTCTTTTAGGCATAACAGAAATATTAGCACCAAGGTCACACAAAGCATTGCAATCAAAGTCATTCAATTTCATTTTAATGATGGGCTCCCAACCATCTTCTAACTTCCTAGGGATGGATACTTCACGTTTCAATTTTTCTTCCCTCACTTGTACAAGGGCATTAGTAATATGTTTAGTAAAAGCCATGTTTATCTCACTTGCCTTAGGACTTCTAGCTAGCTTTTGCAAGAACGTAATTACTTCAGAAAGATTAAAACCATCAAAATCAAAATCATTATCATCAAAGGTGATGGAGCTATTGTCTTCCTTATTACTAGAAATTTCAGCATCTTTATCAAGAACAGTTTCAGAGTTATCAGGCAATTTAGGACATTTTGCAATAGAAGTGGAAACATTACCGACACCAATTATCTTGCCATTAATAGTAGGAGGTTTGTTAACACTTGAGTTTGAAGCATTTTTAGTAGTAGGAATAGTGTAAACTCTAGCAATATTATTCTTTCTAGCAATTTCATCCTCTCTTTCTCATCTAGCATGCAATTCGGCTAACATCCTCACATTGTTATCAATTTTAACTTGTATAGCATTGAGAGTTTTTCTCTCTTTAACATCATGAGGCATGTTCTTTATTTTCAACAAGTCAACATCAAGAGCAAGACTATCAACCTTAGAGGCAAGAACATCAATTTTCCCTAGTTTCTCCTCAACAGTTTTATTGAAAGCAGTTTGTGTACTAATAAAATCTTTAAGCATGACTTCAAGATCAGAGGGTACACTTTTATTATTGTTGTAGGAACTACCATAGGAATTACCATAACCATTGGCATTATTAGAAGGATAAGGCATATAATTGCTATTACCAAAATTATTCCTATAAGCATTGTTGTTGAAGTTATTATTTTTAATGAAGTTCACATCAACATGCTCTTCTTGAGCAACCAAAGAAGCTAAAGGAACATTATTTGGATCAACATGCGTTTGTCCATTTGCAAGCATAGTCATAATAGTATCAATTTTAGCACTCAAGGAAGAGGTTTCTTCAACAGAATTTACCTTTTTACCTTTTGGAGCCCTTTCGGTGTGCCACTCAGAATAATCATCATATCATCTAGAAGCTTTGTTGCAGCATCCAAAGTGATGGACATAAAGGTACCTCCAGCGTCCGAATCCAATAAATTCCTTGAAGAAAAATTTAATCCTGCATAGAAGGTTTGGATGATCATCCAAGTAGTCAGTCCGTGAGTGGGGCAATTTTTAACCAATGATTTCATTCTCTCCCATGCTTGAGCAACATGTTCATTATCAAATTGCTTAAAATTCATTATGCTACTTCTCAAAGAAATAATCTTAGCAGGAGGATAATATTTTCCAATAAAACCATCTTTGCATTTAGTCCATGAATCAATACTATTTCTAGGCAAAGATAACAACCATTCTTTAGCACGTCCTCTCAGGGAGAAAGGAGAAAGTTTCAGTTTAATAATATCACCATCTACTTCCTTAAGTTTTGCATTTCACAAAGTTCAACAAAATTATTGAGGTGAACAGCAGCGTCATCAGCACTAACACCAGAAAATTGCTCTTTCATAACAAGATTTAAAAGTGCAGGTTTAATTTCATAAAACTCTGCTGAAGCACCAAGTGGAGCAATAGGTGTGCATATGAAATCATTGTTGTTCGTGCTAGTGAAATCACACAACTTAGTGTTCTCAGGAGTGCTCATTTTAGCAAAATTAAAAACAAGACAGAAAATAACTCGAAAATAAACTAGATGCAAGTAACTAATTTTTTTGTGTTTTTGATAATTAAAAGCAAACAAGGTAAAATAAAATAAACTAAGCAAGACAAAATCAAAGTAAAGAGATTGGAAGCGTGAAACTCCCCTTGCAGAAGCCTGCTGTCTCCCCAGAAAAAGTAGCTGTTGCAGGGAGGCTGCAGAGCTTCCTGAAATACTTCTACTCCCGGCAACGGCGCTAGAAAAAGTCTTGCTGACGTGAAACACACGTTCGTTGGGAGACCCCAAGAGGAAGGTATGATGTAGCTCAGCAGTAAGTTTTCCCTCAATATGAAACCAAGGTTTATCGAACCAGTAGGAGCAGTAGCACTTCAGAAGGTTGTCAACGGCGAAATATGATGCGGCGCAACACCAGGGAATCCGGCGCTGACGTGGAAGGTTATGTAAGCAAGCAAGAATATCAACCAGTACACCAAGTTTTACATGAACAACATATTGCAAACATTATAAGACTTCACACTGTCTTCCTTGTTAACCAAACCCTTTTATTAGAAAATATCTAGACCTTAGAGATACCACTCATGCAAACCAAATTTCAACAAGCTTTACGGTAGTTCTTCACTAATACGCTTAACTTACATGATGCAAAAGTTTAATCATGATCTACCTGTTAACTCAAAACAATTGACAAGTATAAAATTATCCAAATTAGTGATATACAAGATTATGCAAGTTTTTTCCATTAAACCATTTACCACATGCAGCATTTTCGGTTCCAACCAAACTCCAATTAATCAATTTATTTCAATAACTCTCCAAACAAATATAAGTGAATCAAAAGAGTACTTTCTTTAAAAGAAAACTAATAGCTCTGACAAGAGATACATGAAAACAAGAGCTAAAAGCTGAACAGCGCTAGATATGAATACTCAACAAATATAAGTGAAGAATAGGAGTATTCTCATGAAAAAGTGGAGCGTGTCTCTCTCCCAATCAAGAATGCTAGGGTCCAATCAAGTTTATTTAAAAATAAAAGTACTGAAAATAAAAGCACACAGACGCTCCATGAAAAGCACATATGATGTGAAAGAATAAAAATATAGTTTCACTAGAGATGACCTGATAATTTTGCCGATGAAGAAGGGGATGCCTTGGGCATCCCCAAGCTTAGACGCTTGAGTCTTCTTGAAATATGCTGGGGAGATCCATGGGAGCCTCCCCAAGCTTAAGCTCTTCACTCTTCTTGATCCTATTATATCACTCTTACCTCTTGACCCTTGAAAACTTCCGTCACAACAAACTCAAAGCAAATCTCATTAGAGGGTTAGTGCACAATCAAAAACTCACATGTTCTATAAAGACGCAATATGACTTGTTACTTTAAACATTAGCTTCTGCCACTGATGTTATGTGAATCTCTTCCACCCAAAAAAGAATTTCACTCAACACTAGTAAAAGAGAGAATGCAAAATAAAAAAGCATAATCTGTCTAAAACAGAACAGTCCGCTAAGACGAATTTTTTCGAGACACTTCCGACCCTCAGATCAAAAAACTTTGAACTAACCAAAGATTCAGACATTCATAAATATTACGCACAGAAAAGTTTAGATTTAATTAACAATCTGATGATTTTAGGAATTTCATACAGTGAACAGCAAAAATCTGTTTCTGCGCAGCAATCAAAATTTAGCATCATCTTAACATTAGAGGCTACTCTTGGCAACAAAGGAGTTGCTACAGAAGTAAACAGGCTCCTTGACTGATAAAAAACTGAAAACAAATAGATAAAAGGTTGCCTCCCTAAAGCGCTTTCTTTAATGCCTTTGTGCTAGGGTAGAAGATTTTAATGATGCTCTCCTAAGAATAAGAGTTGAAAGCAAAAGAGAGCATCAAGAGGCAAATATCAAACATATTTAAGTCTAACCCACTTCCTATACAAAGGAATCTTGTAATAAAATAAATAACTGAAGCATAAAGCAACTAGCATAGAAAGATGAAACAAATGCAACTTCAAAACTTTTAGCATAAAGAGAGGTATTTTAGTAACTTGAAAACTTTTACAACCATATTTTCCTCTCTCATAATAAATTTCAGTAGCATCATGAACAAACTCAACAATATAACTATCACATAAAGCATGCTTTTCATGATCTTCACACACATAATTTTTATTAAGCTCAAAAACTGTGGGGTCATTGTACCCACTTTTGACAGTAGTAGTATAATAAATATCATTAGGCAATATAGGACCATCATCAAGAGCATTATCATATATAACATTAGGGAGCACATTTTTACTTTCTGCAATTTCCTCTTTTACTTGAGTCAAGGTGCTTGTTACTTCAAATTTATCAAAATGAGATATTTCAATAAAATTATGACATTCAACAATATAGCATTCTTCCTCCTTAGGTAGGCATGGAGGGTAATCATACAATGTAAGAGTTAAAGAGTTACTATCATTAGAAGGTAGATCCTCCTTTTATTCTTCACTCTCCTCCTCCTTTTCATCCAATGAGATCACACTTTCAGCAATTTATTCTTCCATAGGTCCCTGAAAGGAAGCAAGTTGTTCGTGAGAATAAGTTTTCTCAAGAAATTTAGTGATCTAAGGATTATCAATGTAATATTCAAGGCAGTAACCAAGTATCTCAGAATTCTCAGACTTATAAGGGGCATCATCACCCTGAAGCACACAAGCAATTTCATAAGCACCCTTAAAAACAAAAAATTCTTCAATTTTTTCAATATTGGCAAAGTCATAGTTTCCTTTAGCATAAGAAGCCAAAGTCTCATCATCATTATAATCACATTGGAAAGGGAGGTGTTTATGCCTCCTACAGCAAAAACATTCATTAAAGCACCATGATTCATTATAAGTAGAGCACAAGTTTCTAGCAAAACAATTCAATTTATATATTTGTACCCATAGGTGTTCCCCTTTTCGAGACAAGCGGTATTCCTTATAATAATTTTGTTGTTCCTCCGTGAACCTACTTAGCCTACAACATTTTGTTTCAATTGATAGCAAGTAAACAAATAGACATAATAACAAACCGAAATAAACTAGATGCAGGAAACTAATTTTTTTGTGTTTTTGATAATTAAAAGCAAACAAGATAAAATAAAATAAACAAATCAAGACAAAAACAAAGTAAAGAGATTGGAAGCATGAAACTCCCCTTGCAGAAGCCTGCTGTCTACCCAGAAAAAGTAGCTGTTGCAGGGAGGCTGCAGAGCTTCCTGAAATACTTCTACTCCCCGGCAACGGCGCCAGAAAAAGTCTTTGCTGACGTGAAACACACGTTCGTTGGGAGACCCCAAGAGGAAGGTATGATGTAGCTCAGCAGTAAGTTTGCCCTCAGTATTAAACCAAGGTTTATCGAACCAGTAGGAGCAGTAGCATTTCAGAAGGTTGTCAACGGCGAAATATGATGCGGCGCAACACCAGGGAATCTGGCGCTGACGTGGAACCTGCACACAACACAATCAAACTACTTTGCCCCAACGAAACAGTGAGGTTGTCAATCTCACCGGCTTGCTGAAAACAAAGGATTAAACGTATGGTGTGGAAAACAATACTAAATAGCAGAGAATGAAATGAAACAATGTTTGAAGTTGGTTGTATTAATCAATGTAAAAGAATGGACCGGGGTCCACAGTTCACTAGAGGTGTCTCTCCATAAAAGATAACTAACATGCTGGGTGAATAAATTACAGCTGGGCAATTGACAAAATATTGAGCGCATGACAATGCATATATATGACATGATGATTACTATGATATTCAATTGGGCATTACGACAAAATACATAGACCATTATCCAACAGCATCTATGACTAATAATCCACCGCCAGGTTGTCATCCGAGTTCTCCGTTGGTATTAAGTTGCAAGCAATGGATAATTGCATTAAGTAATGTGCGTAATGTAAACAAATACATATGACCATGGACATAGCATTGTTAGGTTACCCCTAGTAGCAACAGCACATCCAAAACCTTAGGCGTTGCTGTCACTCGCCCAGATTACTGGAGACTGAACCCACTATCTAGCATAAATACTCCCTCTTGTAGTTACAAGCATCTATTTGGCCAAAGCATCTACTAGTGACGGAAAGCATGCAAGATCATAAATAACATATGAGATAGATTGATAATCAACTTGACATAGTATTCAATATTCATCGGATCCCAGCAAACACAACATGTAGCATTACAATAAGATGATCTTGATCACGTTAGGAAGCTCACAAGATCTAAACATGATGGCACAAAGTGGAGAGACAACCATCTAGCTACTGCTATGGACCCGTAGTCCAAGGATGAACTACTCATGCATCACTCAGGAGGCAGGCATGGTGATGTAGATCCCTTCGGTGATGATTCCCCTCTCCGGCAGGGTGCCGGGAAGAGGTTCTGGACCCTCCCGAGCTAGGGTTGACGACGGCGGCGCCTCTGGAACTTTTCGTGGAATATGACTCGGGTACTTAGGGTTTTCGCATCGGAGGGAATAAGTAGGCGAAAGGGCGGCGGCTGGAAAGCCCCGAGGGGCCCACACGTAGCCAGGGCGCGCCGGGGGGGACCCGCGCCCTGGGTGCGTGTGGGGCCCTCCTGGCTCCTCTTCATTGCTCCTTTGGACTCCATGTGTATTCTGATAAAATAGGGGCCTCCGTAAATTTTCGTCCAATTCCGAGAATATTTCCTGACTAGCTTTTCTGGAATACAGAAACAGCAGAAAACAGGAACTGGCACTGTGGCATCTTATTAATAGGTTAGCCCCAAAAAATGTATAAAAGTGACATAAAGTGGATGCAAAACATGTAACAATTGGTATAATATCAGCATGGAATATCAAAAATTATAGATATGTTGGAGACGTATCAGGCACCTCACATCGCACTAAATCACTACTATTAGGCCCTTCCTATCATTCCACAATCCGAAGGAAAAAGAGTATCCGATGTATTTAGTTTGTGACTCATAGGGAAAAGAATCATGCCATTTGGGTTTGTAGATCACAATTTACGGAGTTTTGAAATTATATAATTTACAAAGTTTTGAAATTATATGTTTTAGAAAGTAGCGCCTCTAAACATGGGTGCTACCCTCGGGAGGTAGCGCCCTACCCTCTTTGACTTAGAAATTTTGCGACGACATAGGGCTCGGTGTTGCCACGTGGCAGGGGCATAGCGCCCCAGTCTAGAGCGCTACCATTCAACTTTTTCAAAATTCTAAATTATTGCAACTTCATTGTAACTTTTCTATGGAACTATTCTACGGAGTACCTATTTACCCGTTCGTTTTCATTCTGATGGAGTAGATTATAACTAAGAAATGCAAGTTAACAGTTTGATTTCATTCTTAAATGTCTAAAACGTGTGGTAAGTAGAGCATAAGTTAACCTGAACATATATTTGCACAACGTTTTCACCTGTCACTGGCGAAGTCGAATGGCATCATGGAGCCGAGTCCACACCTGGATTTCACGGAAGCACACCGCAATGCTCTCATGATGCTCCATAGTTGGCTAGGATAACACCGTGAATGCTCTTTTACCTCATTAAGCACAAGCTGAAATTTTAATTGCACATACTAGACATTTTTTATTTTCACACATGAGGGGATTATGTTTTAGAACAGAATCACCTAATTTTCGAGAAAGCCATGATGGACACGATACGTTTCTACATAATAATAACTCTGTGTACTCAAAATCGGGACAAAAAGCAAGACTTGTTCAGAAATGTTGTGGTCTGTCTTATCAAAATTTATTCCAAAAATGCCGCTGCAGATTTCTTGATTTTCACGGGAGGAGAGTTCAGATCAGGCAAAAGGTTACCGTCGATTCACAAAAATGGCAATCCTACTCTAGACATTTCAGCTGATCTCTTCAACCAAATTTCTACCGCTTGACCTGAACTGAACCAACCATCTAAGTCGTAGGCCTGGAGATTGAGCTTCGCAGCTTAGACGGAGAGGGCGCCCTCTGCTACCTCAGCGACTTGGCCTTGGGCTTGGCCTTCTCGACGATGATGGCTTGCGTGGTGAGGACCATCCTGGCCACGGAGGCGGCATTCTGGAGCGCGCATCTCGTCACCTTGGCGGGGTCGAGGACGCCAGACTCGATCAGGTTCTCGTACTTGTCGGTCATCGCGTTCTGTCCCATTTCCCACTCACTCTCCTTGATCTTCTCGATCACAACTTCCCCTTCCACTCCGGCATTGTTGGCGATCAACGACGCAGGTGCTAGCAGTGCCTGCAAAATTGACAAACTGTGTTCAGTACTGAGCCCTGTTTATTCCCTATTGTGTACTACTTAGTCTTGCGTACTTACAACACTAAGTATTGCGCCACACAAGCTTAGCCTGCAGAATTATTCAGTCATATCATCAACTTAGCATGGAAACATATCCTAATGATTGGTCGTAGCTGCATTATCTAACACTATAGATGAACAGCGTGGAAGATACCATTCCGTCAGGTTAGTTTTCTGGTAAATGCAGTTTCAAACATCTGGTTGACATGAAAGAAAATGATGCCATTCTCAACTAATTAACATATCAATATCTAAGGAAGTTACCTTTTGAATGATGTCAGCACCAAGGCGTTCATCATGGTCTTCGATTGTTTCTTTGATCGCAGGGACAAAAGTAGACAGGTGCACATACGCTGCACCGCCACTAGGAGCAATGCCCTTCTCGATAGCTGCAAAAGTGGCATTCTTCGCATCCTCGATTCGTAGCTGACGGTCCTCGAGCTCTGTTTCCGTTGCAGCTCCGACCTTGATGACAGCCACACCACCAGAGAGCTTTGCAATTCTCTCGGCCAATTTCTCGGAATCATAGATAGAATCGGTTTCATTAAGCTCCTTCTTTAGCTGTGCAACCCTTGCCTGGATCTCATATTTGCTAGCTGCATCTGCTATGAGGGTTGTTGTAGTCTGATGAACAATTTTCCTTGCTGCCCCGAGTTGCTCTACTGTTGCATTCTCAACCAACAGACCAAGATCCTTTGCTAGGAATTCAGCGCCTGAAAGTAGTTGTACCGTATGTGAACTTTTAAGTAACTGGAAAAAATAATGAGATAGCAAAATGGGTACTCCTTATAAACAGCAGATTTTTTGGAAAGTTCTGAAGAGCAGATGGATAATAAAATGGAAAACAAATAAAAAATTGGTCAAAAGATTGAACCACTAGACCATCCGTGAAGGCACTGCTCTTGCATGCAGTGAGTTGTTGTTATACTTTGATGCACAAAAGGTAAAAGTTATGAAAATACAGATCAAAATAAAAGTCCCTATTCATTACAAAAAAAATGGTCATCCACTAGGACAAATTCAATGAAAGAATGACAATTATACACTTAAACCATTCCATTTGTGGTGACATCATAAATCAAAAGCTCTACTTAATGCATAAGCCAAGCACAAAGATCATGACTAATAAAAATCATATAAATCAAAGTTCAAGCAGCCACAGCACGGAAAACTGTAATAGTTACCAAATTAAATTCAAATTTAAGAAGGATAAGATTGTCAATGTTAGTTGCAGGACCAACCTGTCACAATGGCAATATCCTGAAGGACAGCCTTCCGACGCTCACCGAAACTTCGGGCTTTGATCGCTGCAACTTGAATAGTACCTCGGAGCTTGTTAACAACCAGAGTTGCCAAGGCTTCACCAGTAATATCCTCAGCTATAATAAACAGCGGACATCTCAACTGTGTAGTCTGCTCCAGAAGTGGGATAATTTCCTTTATGCTTGTGATCTTCTGATCAGTTATAAGAACCCTAGCATTCTCAAACTCCACAATTGATTTCTCAAGGTTTGTCACAAACTGAGGGGAAATGTAGCCTCGGTCTATCTGCATTTAAATTTTCAAATGCTTGAGGAACAGATGTTGTGATAGAAGATACCCAGTGACTTACTATATGTCAAAATGTGAAGGTACTACTTGACATGAAGATGACAAAATGTGCAGTCTGAATTTCTAACAAACCTCCATTCCTTCCTCAACATCAACTGTAGTCTCAAGACGAAGACGATTCGATAGAAAGGACACCATCTGGACCCACTTTGTCAATAGCATCAGCAATCATGGCTCCAATAAGTTCATCATTACCAGCAGAGATAGAGGCAACAGCTGTAATACAGAACAAATCCAAATTAGGCACCTCTTATCTGAATGCTTACACAGAGGCAACAGCCGTATTACAGAACAAGCTCCAAAGTAGGCACACATTATCTTTCTGAACCCTCATATGTTTCCTTCAAACGCCACTCTTATAATGACTTATATATCAACCTTGTTACCCCAAGGATGAGCTATGTAAAATAAGAAATACACGGTAGATTATGTCAGAAGCAACAATCACCTCTGATATCACCACTTCCCTTGACTGGTCTAGCTTTGTTTTCAAGCTCAAGAATCAGACCCTGGACAGTTTTGTCGATTCCTTTCTTAAGTGATACAGGGTTTGCACCAGAAGTAACACTCAAAATTCCCAGCTTGATGACTTCTCGAGCAAGGACACAAGCAGTTGTAGTCCCATCACCAGCAGAATCATTGGTCTTGCTAGCAACCTTCAACAATGAATACATGTATCATGAATTCCGATTTCTGGACCAACATAACTATTAACATAATTCTTAGCAAGTTACCTCACGAATCAGTGCTGCACCGGCACTTTCCATCGGGTTAGCGAGCTCAATAGCCCGGGCAATGGTAACACCATCGTTCACCACCTTGGGACTGCCGTACTCATCCAACACTACGTTCCTCCCTGTAAAACATCCAAAGATCAGAGCTTGCACGACAAAATAACTGCAATTCAAGACTGAAATTTCTTCTCTTAAGAAAGAAAATGGAATAACTTCATTGCTCCTGGCCTCTGCTAGAGTGCTAGGTACTTTTATTGTAAGTTCTAGATTCTATACAATACTATTTGGCTTTGTTAAATTCTAAATTATTTTGAAATAGGTTCATTTGTGCTAAAATTTCTTCACAGGGCCAGTTTTGTCGCTTTTCACACGAGCATCCTCCCTTAATTTCTGACTGTCATATTGCACGTGCAAGCTACTGTTGCTTTCAGTGCTGCTAATTGTCCCCGGTTGCTGAGTGGATAGATTAATGAAAATAAAACCAATATGGTTCCAAGTTCACCATCACAGCTAGAGTAACTGAGTAAGCCAACACAAAATCCATCAAGGCCAGTGTGGATGATCTGACTCTAACAGGAACGTGATGTTTGTTACAACCCGCTATAATGATCAGTGAACTAACACAGATTATTCAAGGCCCATATTGAAGGAAAAAACATGTTGTGACAATGGTAAGAGCAACGGGCGTCTCTTTCATCCCGAAGCATGAACTGGCCCCTCTCTTCATCAGTTTTCAGCTAGCGGCACCAGGCAGACCCAGAAATCATACAAACTGGCATCACCCTGGTGCAGCTAGACAACGGGCATCTCTTTCATCCTTGTTTTCACATGTATCATCGTCATTGGCCTCTAGCCAGGTGTGGGATTACAGAGGTTTCTCAAAACTCACAGTAAATGTACCATGTACCTCTCCAGAGGGTAGCTAGAGCGCTTCCTTGATGACCGAACTTGCGGTCTCGGACTGATCAGCCTCCAAGACCTGGTCAACATTGATCCGTTGATCACTGTTAAAAACAAAGCCATTTGGGCAATTCCACATCACCGATAAGACTGCATTAAAACATATTTTAATGGCAACACTACTCACAAACATTATGTTGTGTCATAGTGTCTTAAGAATCTGTGTATGCATCAGATTTTTTATTTATTTGCAGGTACATACAAACTGGGAAAAATGACTACATGCCACAATATCGTCACAAACATCACCTGAAGTTACACTTTGAGATGTGTAGAAACCAGCCAAGTGAAAAAAGCCTACCATAGCCAACATGGTGGATTAGCTGAAACAGGTTCAGGCCTCGTTTGCTTCAGTCCCCATAGAAAGATGTCTCATAGGATGCTTTTTTTAAAACCAACATAAACAATACTCCATAAGATCTGCAAAGGACAAACGACAAATAATATGAGAAAACTTAATTTGTGGAATGTAATACTATGCAAATTCTGGTAAATTTAGCAACTTACCGAGAATAACAGCATACTATAAGTGGCATTTGTACATCTTGTCACGCACCTGACAGAAAAATCTACAGAACACAATTGAGAATCATAAGAGCAACACTTCAATTCTACCTAAATAGCAGTAATGAAAATATTCATCACTGTCACCGCAAAAGAAAAGAAAATATTCATCAGAGATTTGTGACCAGCGACCATTTGTTTAAAAGATAGGCTAGGAATTGCGTAACACAATTGACTGCGACTCCTATAATAATTTCATGGTTTCTATAAGAAATTTGCACTTTCAAAATTTGCATGCCTTGCGATGCATTACATCCACTATAACATATTACACACTTCGCCATATCAGCACAACATAGGTGCTATACCTTCAGACCTGCTATTACTGCACTGCTGATTTCCGAAGTTGTACTACTCTGACCAAAGAATCTTAGTTCACTCATGCGAAGCAAAGGGAAACAAACATTGCTCAGATTATTATGCTAGAGAAAAACAAGGGTGGTAGTGGGATATGGTGGTGTGATGGGAGCAAAGGAGGAAATATTTGCTGTTACCTTGGGTCAGTCACAAAATTCCAGTCAGATATTTGGTAAGATTCCTGTTAACCCCCTGCACTGATGTATTAGCTCCTCGTTGCCAGAGTCCAACACATCTAGCTTTTGCAATGATCTGGGGAGGCCATCCCAGGGCAGTGACTGGACAGACGGACAACTGCTGACCTGTAATTCTATGAGGTTAAGCATGTGCAGCCCTGCAGGGAGGTGCTGCAGCTTGTCAAAACCAAAAAATTTGAGTTCCACAATGGAGGTGAGGAGGTGAAGGGCCTCCTCTTGCTCCTTGGTGAAGCGCTCCATCTCTTTGGTCCCAGAAAGTTGCAGCTGGCTGAGGGAGGAAGACAGGAGACTGCAGATGGGGTCGGTAAGGAGTCCGGTGACGTCATCTGTCCAAAGCTTCTTCAGTTTAGATGAACTTAGGGGGGAAACTAGCTGCAGCTGCTGTTCTCCTTCATCCTGCGTGACCTGCCTGGGATTGAGATCCCAGACAGCAAAGAATCCGGGGCTGCCATAGACGTATAATACACGGAGCTGTCCCCCTGCAGTAAGGAGAGGCCCCAGGCCCTTGCATCTTAGATCCTCTCCACAATTCCTCAATTCTAATATGGTGAGGGAAGTGAGGTTTGAGAGGGGTTCCACCGTTTCCATGCCTTCCACACCATTAAGCTCGAGGAATTGCAGGGAGGATGGGAAAAGGCGGCAGGAAGGTGAGGTAAGTAAGTAGGCAGATAAGAAGTTAGGTGTTTCCTTCAGTTTTAATCTCTCTAGGCACCGCAGTGCTTGGAACCCTCCTCCATCAGGAAGAAGGGTTGCGTTCTTCCTTCTCCCGTCCTGGTGCGGAGCCACCAGGACCAGCTCTGGGCAGTGGGAGATGACCAACTCCGTTAATGTGTTGCAAAGATGGGTCGGTAACAGCACGGCCCCATCCTCTTCTTTCTCCCGCTCTGCTGCTGCTGCTGCTGCTGGTGGTATTTCAGCTTTTTCCACCTCTGATGCTACTGACATTGTTTGTGGCAGATTCACCCCCACAACCAGATGTGTTATCTTTCCACACTCTGTTATTTCCAATTTGGAGAGCCTTGGAAGGTGGGTGAGGAGCTCAGTCAATTCCTTCCCATTATAATCCCATAATTCCTGGGCCTCAATATGCTCAACAGGAAGCTGCCATTCAACATCACCCTGACCTCCTAATGGCTCAACCAGAGCATATGAACTCTCTGCAATCAATGTCTTCAATGAGGTTAGCATCACAAGGTGCTTCAACCCTAGAGGTGGGCATTTCACGAGTGCCAGCTCCTCAAGCTCTGTTAAGTTACTGAAAGCTAACACCTGATCTAAGCTGTGCAGATCATCCTTTCCAACAATATCTAATCTTACTCCATGGGACGAATTTGAGTAGATTAACTTCTCAAGTAACATTACACCTCTTATACTCACAGAATACAGAGTTTTCGTCCAAGGGATAGGAGGCAATGGCAACAATTTTGGACACTTCTCTATCTCAAGCTCTTTCAGTTTAGGAAACCAATCTATGTTCCAGTGTTGTTCAGATGGGTAGAGGATGTGGTTTGAAAATGGCAGCTCCGAGAGTTTAGGGCAATCTCTGATGATCAGTACTTGCAAAAAGGTAACATTGGAGCGTCGCATAATGGTACCCATCTTTCAAAACTTTCCAAGCCAACAAGTTCAAACCAAATTAGCCAGCAAAAGTTTGGCTCTACCACAAACTCCTTCACTCTGGCAATGTGCTTCCATATCAGTTTATGAAGACCCCGGATTCTCCCTAGAGAAGGAAGAACTTCCCAAGAAACACCATCAAGATGAAGAGATTCAAGAGCTTGGATGTCGAGCTTATCACCCAGCCATGCTGGACAAGAAGAGCCTCCGTGTCCTCTAATGCACAAGTTTTCAAGATATCTATGTGGCTGAAGGCTCTCAAGGACGACTGCTTCCACATCAGGCTCGACATTAGATCGCTCACTATCCCAATCTAATGTTAATTTCTGCAAGCGGGTTTTCTCGATCAGCTTTGCTTTGGCTGCTTCTTCTTTTGTGTGTATCCTCTCAAGGTTGTAGATTCCAAGCTCAGTAAGCTCGGTCAAATGCTCTAGTTGCTTTGGTTCAAACCCTTCACTTTCTTTGTTCACTCGAAAAACCTTTAACTCATTCAAGACTCTAAGATTTCCCACATTACAAATAACAGAATGAAGTTCGTCCTTTTGGGTATATAAATGGCGCAGTTGTGTAAGGTTGCTCATGTCACTGGGAAACTCACAATGACCATACCACGATCTTAGATCCAGAATCCTTAATTCATAAAATCTAGAAATGGCGGGTGGTAAATGCATCTGGGTCTCATACCCTGTTCCTAGACATAGAAACCTATGCATCAGCTCCCTAGGATGTGTCCCTAAAAATAGGTACCGTAGGTGGACAAGGGTTGAGAAGTTATGCAACATGAACTCCACAGGATATGACATTCCAAGCAAATGCAGAACACGAAGAGAATTTGCTTCGCTAAACAAATCACCAAAAATGTTGGCAAAGCTCCCATCCACTTCTCCAAATAACATCAAAGTTTGCAAGTGCTCGACCTTCAATCTTGTCTTCAATTTTCTCAATTCGTACTTAAAGTTTTCATCATCCACTGCATCAACGTCATCTATGATTATAGACAAATGACGGATGCTTGGAAGAATCTGTACTGATCCCACATTAGAGCGAAGCAAAGTAAGACACTCATGAGATGTGACCTTCAATGCTAAATCATGTAGCAGGTCAGGTATAACATAACAACAGCGGCCATTAGTTTCCTCTTCTCTGAAAAATCCATCCTTCACCAAATCATTTAAATTGCTCAAACCCACATCTTCCGATGAATGGTTCCGATGATAAGGTTGTAAGATAGCTAGTCCTATCCACAAGTTGATGAGTTGGCTGCTGCTGAAATGGAAATCTTTAGGAAACAATGCACAACAGGAAAAACATTGTTGCAGATGGAAAGGGAGATGGTCATAGCTAAGCTTCAACACAGGCATAATGTCATTTGCACCGCTTTGCGACACCCATTCTGTGCACTCAAGAACGCTTTCCCAATGACGCAAACCAAGGTCCTTTTTCAATAATCTACCAGCAGTTTTTGCAGCAAGAGGGGAGCCTTTCAGTTTTTCCATTATCTTATCTCCAGTCTCAAGCAAAACAATGTGATTCCCTCTATTTGGGTCGCCACCAAAGACGAATGTATGAAATAAGTTCCTGAACTCTGCAGATTCCAAACCTTCCAGTTCTATTTGGTCAATTGTTCTAACCATCCGTGCTATTCCTGGGAACCGAGTTGTTACTAGAATCATGTTTCCCTTCTTCTCTGATCTTTTGAGTGGCAGCAAGAACCTTTTCCAGTCATCCTCATTACTACACTCCAATATATTATCCAATACAAGCAAGAACCTTTTGGATTTTAATCTCTGTTTAATCAGCACTTCTGGCCTATCCCCATTTTCCCCTTGAACTTGAGGGATAGATCTTTTGATCTCTTCTAACACCTCTTGCGGATTGAAACTGAGTGACACGCGTACCCAAATCACTACTTGAAAATGTTTTTGGACTTCTGCATTGTGATACAAGTGTTTCACGAGTGTTGTCTTTCCTATTCCCCCTTGACCAACTATCGGAAGCACAGTCAGTTCCTCGTTGTGATATTTACCTTTGGTGATATCATGTATGATGCTATTCAAAATATGGTCCCTCCCATACAATTCTGGCTCTACAAATTGTCCGCTGGTGATGGGACGAATCTGTGAGATATCTGGCTTGGTGATACGATCACAACCCAGCAGAATGGTGCTCAACTCTTTACGCACAGGTTCCAGATTCTCTAAAATGTCCTTCATTCGTTTAGAGGCATCAACCATATCAAACATCAACATTGGTGTTTCTTCAGCGTACTCTGTCTGTGGCATGGCATAAATAGTTGGCTGGCCAGAACTATTATCATGGTGAACATGTGGGGAAGATGAGCAAGTGAGGAGTTTACGGAGCTTGGGGATGCATCGGCTGACCTCCTCCTCTGAATTACCATGTACACTCTGAGCCGCACGTGGCCAAGGGCAGCAGCCAGCTAGTTGTCTTGCATCTTCTAGTACTTGTCCAGGTTCAGGTTCAGCAAGGGTGCCTTGGAGCTTCTCGTGGAGGCGGAAGTAGTTCAGCTCGCCCAACAAGTCTAAAACACTGTCCACTGAGCCCCGCAGCTTCCGCACCAGCTCCTGCAGGCTTGGGCGGTCGTCGAGCTTCCTGCCTCTTGCTTGTTCCAGCGTCTCCTCGACGAGCAGCAGCTCCATCCTGAGGTCCTTGATGTTGAGGCAGGGGTTCCTGCTGTTATTCCAGTCCCCCAGCATGTCGGGGGCGATGAGGGCCAGCGCCTTGCCCACCGCCGACTGCACCGCACTGAGCAATGCGTCCATCCTCGGGCGGGCCAGTACTAGTAAAGATCTGTGCCTGTGCGGGCAGGAATCAATAGGAATTCGTTAGTAAACGAGGCCGCCGTAGCCCATCACGGAGCAGTAAGCAATAGGGAGAAAATGAATTACCGTAGCTGGGGCGGCGCTTGGGGGGAGCGTCGGTGGTCCGACGAGCGGCGGGGCCTGAGGGAGAGGACGGTGACGTTGCTGGATCTCGATCAGCTCTGGTACGACTTTCTTTGCGGGGAAGGGGGGCGGAAGCGGACCTTTAGCTATGTTAAATCGCAACTCAAGCTATAACTAAACTGCCCAACTGTTATTGGTGTTTCTACTATAGCTGCCAAACGGGCCGTACAAAACGGGCTGGCACGAGGCACGGAATTTTCGGGCCGGCCTAAACACAGCCCGGCACGAACTAATCGCCGTGCCAGGCCCGTGGCCTGCTCGTGATCGATCTCAATCTGAAGCCCACAAGCTGGCCCGACACGGCACGATTAGCACCGTGCATTAATCGTGCCGTTAGAGCTGAAATTAAAACTCGGAACTCACGGGTTAAACGAGTAACTCGGAACTCGACTCAGCTTGACTTAAACTCGTTACTAAACCAGCCGAACCGAGTTTTCATTTTAGGCACTAAATGAGTTCGAGTTAAACGAGCCGAATCCCGAGCTACTCGTTTGCCTCGTTTAACTCGGTAAAAAAAATTGTTACATTATTTCTGTCTTTGTGAATTATTTTACATGATTATCATAGCTAACAATTAGATATTACTAGATATTGTCATATTGTCATATATTGTTGTGATAATTACATCATACAAGCCCAAACAATAAGAAAAAATATACATAAAAATTATTATAATTCATGTTAACAGTTTTACCGAACTAAACGAGTTTAAACGAGCAAACTCGTGAGTTTAGCGAGCCGAGCCGAGTTCCAATTCTGGACTCGTTTGTTAAACGAGTCGAGCCGAGCCGGGCTTCAACGAGTCGAGCCAAGCCGGCTCGGCTCGGCTCGAATTCCAGGCTTACGTGTCGTGCTGTCGTTGATCACCACCCAGTGCCAGCGGTCGATCTGCACCATGAGCGCCGCCGCCAGCACCACGAGCGCCGCCGTCAGCGATCTGCTCTGCCAACTCGACACGGAGGAGACGAGGAGCCGCGTCTTCGCTATCGCTGGAGCTGTGCTGTGCCTTCGCCGTCGCCAGAGCCGCGCCTTCGCCAGAGGTGTGCCGTGCCGATCGTGCCATGCCGTGCCCGCCGTGCCGTGCTCCTCCCGGAGTTGGAGCCCGTGTGCCGGCCCGACGCGGCACGATTAGCACCGTGCCTTAATCGTGTCATGCCGTAATCGTGTTGTGCCTAGTGAGGCACGTGGCGTGCCGTGCCGGGCGGCACCTTTGGCCAGCTATAGTGTATTCTCGTGGCAACACTTGGGTGCAGACTTTGTGATGTAATTAATTTGCATGACTGACCATTTCGATGGATAAGCTCCACTATCTTTAGTCGGCGAGAATTTTGTGTAGTTGATGCCTCTTTTGTGTTTCAGATATTCATATTTGAATAGAATACATGTTCGGTTAGCCTTATCATGCAGAACTAAAAAGGAACCGGTTGTTAGCCAAATTTCCCTCCATATATCTGAGCTTTCCATGGGTATACATTTGAATTTTAAAGCCCGAGTCTGAATTTTGACCACGCTCTACGTACCTCATTTAAAATGTTTTATAATTCACATCAGGTCCTCATTTGCTCCAGCAAGACACCTTCATGTGCGCATGTGGCCACACGCACCATGTTTTCAGGTGAATAGGTTCAGTTGTGTCCTCCTCCAGAGGAGTTTAGGTGCTCCCGAGCATCAGTAATACAAGTGGTTTAAAAATTCAAAAAATATTGTGGGTTTTAAAATTTTCTGAAATAAATCACGGATGTAGCCAGTTATGTATCACACAAATGTGCAAAAAATCAACTTGAAATACGTTGTATTTTGGGCTACACGAAATTGATAAAGTTGGAGGTTTGAAAATATACATATTTAGATTCACACTTTTGCCATTTTTGTGTAGCCCAAACTATAATGTATTTCAAGTATTTAAGCCACCAAGATCACTGTTACTTTGGAGCCAAAAACACTTTCCGCCTCCTATACCGTTAAATAACCAAGAAAACACACCCACGCCTTCGTGATATATACCCATGTTGATCATCTGCTCTATTTTTAGATTACCTGCTCACATGATCTTTGCTCTGTCTTCTTAATTTTGTTCGATCTTGTTCTCGATTGCTGGATATTGTTGTTATGTTCTCGTTAATGGTTTGATTGCTTTCGTTTCAGTTGATCAATACCATTCCAGATAGCAGCGATTAAACTGTGCTTGATGAGTGATGACTTACCCGAGTCGATCCTCATGAAATAGATCAGACATTCTTTTGCCTCGGTGCTACCTAAAAATCAGGGTGAGCATCCGATCTATTCTGCTCAACCCATAAATGTTTTCTGATGCGACAGTAGTAGTCATACACTCATACTTGTACCGTGTCCCGCCAGTAGACTGCACACGATTCATAAAACACTAATGCATTATGTATTTCCAGTTCCTTTCAAAAATAAAGGTAGCGTGGAAAATGCAATATTACCGCCTAGAATTACAATTACATTTGTTGTGATCGTTCATCGAATTAACTGGAGGTCCATGAAAGGAAATGGAAGCAAATTAGACATAGGTTGTTCATACTCCATACTACTCCCTCCGTTCCGTAATATAAGTCGCTGGGGGGATAGTTCCGACCAGGTGAAAAACGGCACAATGACATTTCTGCCCCTACATCTAGCGAAACGTTTTCTTCAGCGGCGAAACAAAACACCGCCTCCAAAATTTGAATCTCCGCATCACCACCACCGCCCCACCACCGCCAGCCTCCCCAGGTCGCTGGGGACCTCCTGTCCCACCACCGCCGGCCTCCCCAGGTCGCTGGGGTCCTCCTGCCCCACCACCGCCGCCCAACCACCTCCACCTCGAGCAACCCCAGCTCGCATCCCCAGCTGGGGCGCCCAGCTCGTTTCCTTCATCCTCGCACAGGTCCTCTCGCCCAGATCCTCGCCCAGGTCCTCTTCGCCCAGGTCCTCGCCCAGGTCCTCGCCCAGGTCCTCTTCGCCCAGGTCCTCTTCGCCCAGGTCCTTGCCCAGATCCTCGCCCAGGTACTCTTCGCCCAGGTCCGCCTCGCCCAGGTGCTCAGCTTGACAGCAAGAGCCTCGCCCAAGTACTTCACCTGCAAAACAACACGACAGATTCATCAGCAGCAAGCCAGCAATGGTAGTGCCCGATCTGAATTTCAGTCCACCTCAAACACAAGAAGATGCAGCCGGTATAAATGCAGGTATACTCCCAAGACAGCAGCAATAGTTTGTTTGTTTGTCTGTATGGAGTACATACGCATTGGTAACAATTTAACACAACACAAAGTTCAATTTAACAATTTAGCAATAGCAGTAGCATTTGTACTGACACAGTAGACATGATAAGCAAGTTCAGTACCATTTCAGCTAGCTATATACTCTTAGCAAGAAGAGTTCAAACTATTTTTATCTAGGGCCACATGGATTTGATTTCAAGGTTTAGCACACAAGAAATAGCCTATTGATCTCTATGTTCCACACCAATTTGATGTTAAGTGTCGTTCACTGTTTTTTTCGAGATCATGTGTAGGCACATAAAACGTTGAAACTGAGAACCACCATTCCAGGAGAATAAATATAACTACCTGACGTTTAACCAAAGATTAGTGTGTATGAACCACCATTCCAGGAGCATTGTACTGTATTACTGACACAACAAGAACAAAAAGCTACTGCTATTGTATGGAGTTATACTTTCAGCTACAGCAGTTGTTTTCAGGCAACTTATAGGCCAAGAACTGAACAAAAAAATGCAATACTGCAGCCAAGCAATTTACACTAGCAAGTTACTGCAAGTTTATCTTAGCTGTACTGCAAGCATTTGCAGCCAAGTTAATCTGCTGCTAACACTCTTTACATGAACCAGAAGAAGAGGATGGCATCATACCTAGTGGAGGCGATGTCGATCATCAGATCGAAGAAGAAGATGGCATGAATGTAGATCAGGTCGAAGAAGAGTATGGCATGGATGTTGACGGCAATGCCGGCGTTGTGGCTGCAGGTACATAGGAAATCATGCAGTTATTTTCAAGTCAGAGAGAAACATGATAAACAAATTCAGAGAGAAACATGATAAACAAGTCAGAGGAAGCTACTCCTGAGCACTAAAACATGTACAGAGTGAAGTACTTCAACATTAGTTGATGCATCTGTGATTTTCAGTTCTTTCTTTCCAATCAATTCAACACACATCAAAATTCGTTCAATCCTAGCAGTTGAGCATAATATCTGTTACTAAGCCAGCAACATCTACTCTAGCACATTAATTTCAGAGAGAAGCAAGCAAGTTTTAATGTGTTTTTGGTTTTATTTCTTATTGCAGGTGCACAGCAAACAAAGAAGAAAAGGAAAGTACTCACTGACACTGAGAAATATGCTGCTTATGTAGCTATGCATGCAGTGTGTATGAGCAGAGGAGGAAAATTTGAGGACGATGACAAGAAGAACCTAGCAAATTATTTTGGGGTCCATGTTCGAACCATACAGAGGATTTGGCAGCGGGCTATGAAGCAGATTGCCGAAGATTTGCCAGTGGACGTTTCAAACAACAAAAAGGGCAGGTGTGGCAGGAAGCCAATAGAAATTGATCTATCAAGAATCCCCACTATCCCATCAAACAAGAGGTCAACCATTAGATCCCTCGCTTGGCAGCTTGGTTGCAATCCTACGACATTGTACAGAAAATTTGAGATGAATCTAATCCGAAGACACTCAAATGCCCTAAAACCTGCACTGACAGAGAAGCATAAGAAAAACAGGGCGCAGTTTTGCCTAGGCATGATTGATGAGGATACAATTGGTACTGCAGACCCACTTTTCATCGACATGTACAATTTTGTGCATGTTGACGAAAAATGGTTCAATATGACCAAAATTAACCAGACCTACTACTTGCTGCCTGATGAACCAGATCCTATAAGGCCACTACCTAGCAGTTGCATAGGAAAAGTCATGTTTCTCACCGCGGTTGCTCGACCCAGGTATGATAGTGAGGGCAACATGACATTTGATGGGAAGATAGGCATGTGGCCATTCGTGCAAGAGATACCGGCGCAAAGAAGAAGTGAAAATAGGGAGAGAGGGACCTTGGAGATGAAGAACTTGAGAGTAACGAGGAAAGTGATGAGAGAGTATTTTATTGAGAAGCTTTTGCCTGCAATAGAGGCTGTTTGGCCTCAAGAAGATGTGGGGCAGACCATTTTTATCCAGCAGGATAATGCGAAGCCGCATATTTTGCCCGACGACCCAGCATTCGCAAAAGCTGTGGCCAATACAGGACTGAAAATTAAGCTGATGCAGCAGCCAGCAAATAGTCCAGACTTGAATGTCCTGAATCTAGGCTTTTTTTAGATCAATACAGTCTCTAACTAATTGCCTCAGCACTAAAACTCTCAAGGAGTTTATTAAAGGTGTTCAGGAAGAATTTGCAGCATATGAATCATCAAAGCTTAACAGAATCTTCCTAAGTTTAATGTCTGTCATGGCTGAGATCATGAACAACGCCGGAGGAAATGAGTTCAAGCAAACTCATGCAAACAAGGATAGGTTTGAAAGGTTGGGTCAGCTACCCAAAAGGCTGCGTTGCCCTCCTGAGGTTATTGCATATGCTCTTAACTTTCTAGGCCAAGGTGTTGCCTAGTCATGTCTGTATTTGTGTGTTACTGCCACTGAAAAAGTTTCAGTCAGTATGTGTGTTATTGTACTTAAAAACTTTGTAAGTTAATGTATGTGTGTTACTGTGTGTTTATAATGTGTGCTCATGATGCTTATGATGCTAGCAAGCACTTGCTAGCAGCAGTAACAATCACAGCAAGCAAGCACAAACATTAGGAAGTGCAAGTGTATTTCAGTTTTAATGGGGCAGGTAAGAGTACAAGAAAAAGTACACGCAATACAAATACTCCTAATGGAGCAGTATAGATACTCCAAATGGAGCAGTACATATACTCCTAATGGAGTAGAAGCACTGTATTTCATCTTCAAATTTTGATACATACTCCACAGATCAAACAACGATACTACGGAGTACTCCTTTCAGCTTCAAGCAATCCTCAAATAAGCAAGCAATATACAGCAGTACAAAAAGTTCAGTTAAGCTTGCATTCGTTCAAGCAAGCAAAATTAGGATACAAAATTTCTATTCAAGCAAATGTGTACTCAGAGTAGCACAAGCAGAAGTACTCCACTTGCTTGAATATTTGTACTCCAAGTGTATTTCAGTTTATAAGGTGTACTTATTTCAGAGTAGCACAATACTGCATTTTTACACAAACAATATTGCATACTACTCCTTTAATAAAACAATAAATTTGGTACTGCTATTTGTTGCAGCAAGCAACAGAGCAAGATGCTAGTGCTGCTGCTAGCGAGAACTACTGACAGAAAAATCAGTTACTACTCCAAATCCTACTTACAGTGAAATTCAGTACCAACAAGAAATACTCCTAATCCTGCTCCAAGATCAGTACCATCTTCTACTCCAAGTTCAGTACCAACAAGAAATACTCCAAGTTCAGTACTACTCCAAGTTACAGGCCACATTCAAATCCTACTCCACGCCCAGCAATATCAGGCCACACTCAATGACGCACATGTAAAATGCAGTACACAAGCACTTGCTGAAGAAATTCATGCATTACACACTGTCACTTGTTGACGAAATTAGTGCAGTACCAGAAGATAGAGCAAATCCTGCTGACGATTAGCGATTCATGGAGAGCCGGCGCTACACTGACGCAAGGAGTACACAAGATAGAGCAAATCCTTCGAGCAAGCACTGACGCAAGGAGAAGAGAGAGGAAAAGCAAGCACCTGACGCACGGAGCCATGGCACCATGGCGTGGTGGGGCAGTGCCCACGCTACCATGGTGGGGGCACCGTGAGGACGACGACGTCTTCATCCGGATCCGCTGCTCCGGCGCCGCTTGGCCGCTGCTTCACATCCGGCGCCGCTCCAGATCGCCGCTCGGCCGCTGCTTCACATCCAGCGCCTCTGTAAGCCAGATCCACCGCCTGCGCACGCATATCCAACGCTGGTGCACGTAGATCCAGCGCCGACGTCGCCTAGAAGCTCGTCGCCGGCGATAAAAATCCATTCTTTCACCGATTCGTGTAGCGCGCGGGGTGTGGGTTGTTTGAGAGAAAATGGTGTGGTGTGGAGAAAGGGGGCGGTGGGGGGAGGCGGCGGGGAGCCGGAGAGCGAGAGGGAGCGGTTGGCGGATGGCGTCGGCGTCGGCGGGGAGCGAGAGGGAGAGCGGGTTGACGAGAGGGTGGGGAGCGAGTGAGGAGAGCGAGTCGTGCTGTCGTGCGCGTGGTGCGAGTGAGCGAGTCGTGCGCGTCTACCCGAGGGTAAAACGGGAAAGTCTAAAAATATTTGTACGTGACAAATGTTGTACACGAAACGTAAAACGACTTATATTTCGGAACGGAGGGAGTAATTGAGAACATACTACTCCAATAAGATATGCTAGTGCAAACATCAGAAACTTAAGTACCAAGAATAGCAAGCAAACCAAGACACACGTAGCTTCATCTAAACAAAGTTGTAACTAGCTACATCCCTATGATGAAAGGATGCTCCTTGTTGACACCATCTTCCATCTCAAAGAGAGAAAGGGGGATAATGCTCTCTTGAAAAGAATGCAGAGTAATATTCAGGTAACACTCGTTATCTTCCGCATCATCGCACTTCACGGTCACATGCCTTAGTAAGTTGCCGTCAAAGTGACTGTGCCACAGGTGATAGCAAGGAAATCTGATGAGCAACTCACGCTCGGATAGTACAACGATCCGACAGGCAAAACGGCTCTCACCTAAGTCTTGCTGGGGAAGTGAGGCGTATAACGCCTCCGAGGAGCGAATACCATGCATCAAGGCCCAGACGCCGGCCTCGTAGTCCTGCATTACCAAAATCTCGACGTCGGTGCGGCAGGTGCCGTCGCTGGTGCCGCACAAGGCGATCTGTCCCCTGACCTCGAACAGCAACGGCCAAGGGCCTGGCTGGGCAGGGCGACCCATCCGCCGGAATGTCTCATTACCGGTGTCGAAAGATATTATGTCCTGTATCCCCGCGACATCGCCGCCGGCAGGTCGTTGGTGGTCCAGCGGTGGCACAATCCAGTGCAGGCTGCCACGGTGCATAACTGGAGGCAGATCACATGGCAGCCCATTGAGTAACGCATCTTCCAGCGAAGCCGGTGGTGCCGACGGCCACGCCGACCAGACACACCTTGGGTCGTCAGAAGATCCCACCGTGAAGACGTAGTAAGTAGATCTGTCACCTTCGTCCATGGCATTGGTGATAAAATAGAGCACCCGGTATTCTCCGGACGGGTGGTGCCGGTAGAAACCTGCAATGTCGAGCCAAGGAATCAACCCTTCCAGCTGTGAAAGGGAGCACACTGGTGGGTGGCCGGGTTGCATACGTAGAAGAGCCTCTCGGGACGGAAAGTGGAGGTCGACAAGCTGGAGACGAGGAGAAGGCCGTCAAGTGCGCGGCGTAGAGCCTCAGGTGATGGTCACCCCAGATGACAGGCCAGAGCTTGCGGTCGGCCTTGTCACGGCGGAAGACGAGGAGACGGGATTCACGGGTGCTGCTGAGCTGAATGTGGGCGAGGATGGGGAGCGAGGGCTGGCGTGCGTGGTGGTCCATCATGAATTTGCGAGTGGAGGTGGCGCCGCGCCACGACGGCGCGGCAGCGGAGGACATCCACGGAAGGCAGCCAGAGGAAGATTTCTTCGATGAGGATCGACTCGGGCAGGTCGTCAAGGACGGTGCAGCCGCTGCTGTCCGGCATGGTGAGGTTGGTCTTTGGTGCTCCTGTTTGATGATAAGCTAGAAAGAAAGTGTCAGACAATATATGGTGGGTGTGGTGGCTCTTGGGAGTGGATGAAATGGTGGAAGTCAGCAAGGTTTCGATTTATCTTCAGCGCCGCGCGCCTCGGCTCCCGATCCTGATCATGCATGCAAAAACTCTTGCTTGACTAGCTGGATCATGATGCTTCGTTATCTGAAACCCAACCAACATTAAATTGTCTGACTGTCCCTGTATTTGTATGCTCCCAACCCAAGTTCCGAGTATAGACGCATACGGCACACAATATTTTGCACGCGTACGCAGAGTCGCAGACGGATGGACTTCAGCTCGTCAGCACAGAGGCACACGCGCTCGAGCTGCCCGTCACACCGGTAGAAAATGATCCAAGTAGAAAAATCTAGGAATGTAAAAGTAGAACGGAATTCGAACTCTACGAAGGGAAACATTTATAATTCGAACCAGTTTAGGTAGGACAAGAAAGTTTCATCAATCAGGGATATCACAGTTTAGACTAGTCACAATGGGGAGTATCATATACTAGTATCATGCACATGATACTAGTCTATGTTACTATCTCCACAATGGATAGTAACATATTTGTGGTATCATATAATACTACATTTATTAGGTTGTAGACTCATATTGCATTGGAATCCGTTATGTTACGGTATCTACCTATGATACTACTATTACCTCTCTCTTCATTAATTGTAGTGCCATGTCATCTTTTTGCCAACATGTCATGCATGATACTACCTATGATACCCCCATTGTGACTAGTCTTACAATGTCAACAGTAAAAAAAGGATTAAACAGGTAAACAAGTAAAATGGTCCAATAGAACAGTTTCCACAGTTTGCCACATTAAGGATACGGTTACAGCAGAGTTTGAAAATACGACTACTAGCCAAAATGGCAGAATCTGACCTCAGCATTATTAACGAGAAAGAATACATTCTATGGCCACATATCATCAGCTCGTTCTCCTAGAATCATGCTGCTCCCAGAATCGTCTTGCGTATCAAAGAATGGAAGTGGAATAATGTTCTCCCGGAAGCGATATGTTGCAATATCCATGTAATTGTTTCCATGTTCATAATGTTTAATCATTCCTAGAAACTTGCCATCAATATCACAATGCAAAACACAACCACCCTGTAGCTTGATCAGTAACTCTCTCTCATTGAACGCCACAATCTTCATCACGCTTATGTTTCTATAATGAACTGGCAGCTGCCCCTCCAAGTTCGTAATATTTATCCGGTGCGTGAGGGCCGAAATCTCAGCTGTGTAGTCTTGCATAACATAAATATTTATAGTGACCCATCCGTGGCTGCAACACATAGCAAGCGTGTCGTTCATCTCCAATAGTGACATCAAAAGGTATGAATGACTCGGATGGCGCATCCAACGGAATGTCTCGAAGATGGTATCAAACACCATTATTTTCCGGGCGGGATCATAGGAGTATCCTTCTAACTCCCAATGCAGGCTGCCACGATGTAGTACAGGTGCATTACAAGAATATGTGAGTCCATCCAATAACTTTGGAGACACGGGTAGTTGTCCAATTGTCCTTGGCTCGTCGGATCCCACCACGAGGACATAGAAATCAACATTGACAGTGTGAAACTCCTCATCCTTTCTCCGGATACAATAGAGCACCCGATATTCACCAGATGGGCGATGTTGGTAGAATGCGGCTATCTGAATCCTTCTGTTTGGTAGGCTGTGTTCACGAAGTAGCTGCAGGGGAGCACGCTGGTGGGTAGTAGGGTTGCAAACAAAAAAATGTTCCTTGTTCTTAAAGATGGATATAATGAAGAGCCCATCACAAGCAGCATGGGCATCAAGCCTTTCTTTACCAGTCCTGAGGCAGAGCACCGAAGGATGGTCCGGCCACGCAGCTTGCGATCGATTGTTGTAGCACTAGAGTCATTTATTAGGGATAAAATACAATCATTCCCTCTACTCGTGCGCTTGAAGAGATTGATAATCGGGACAGAAGGTTGGCGGCGGTAGTGCGCGAGGACAAAGTTGTTGGTGGAAGTTGCATGGCGCCATGACTTACGGACAGAACGACACCGAAGAACATCCTTTGCTGGCAACCTGACAAGGATCTCTTCAACGATGACTGACTCAGGCAAGTCATCAAGGACAGTCGCATCTCTGCCACCCGCCATGGTTGATGATAAACTACAAAAATGTATTGTTAGTTCTTTTGATCTGACGGGCTAGTGGAGTGCAAATTCTCATTTCCAATAACATTTTGTAAAACCTAAAAGTCAATTCTTTAAGTAGAAAATAGAATATTACTGCTCGAAAAAAATAGAATATTTATATTTTGGTCAAAATATTTTGGTCGTAGGTGATTTCGATCAGAGTGCAAGGAATGATCAAATATTCCCATATCCAATAGTTGTATTTATTCAAATCTGAGTCACCTTTTGGTCTTTTGTCCAAAAAAAAACCGAACTAAAATTTTCAGATGATTCTAGTAGTTTCGGAAAAAAAATTAGCAAATAATGGTGCATTTCATGGTGTATGAACTTAATAGAAAAGGAAACAAGGTGGAAAGGACATATAGAGGAGAGACAATTTACCTGGTTTAGATGGAGAATGAAGACCAACGACGGCGATTGCTATGGCGGCACACTAATTGTGGCGTAATATTGTTCCAGCGAACCTAGAAACAAAGAGGGGAGAGGGGGATTTTAGTGCACATGATATATGTGGAAAAAAACTATAGAAAATGAATAAACACGGCAGAAACACATAGGGTGGTGTACCCCACTAAGTTTCACACCTGCGTAGGCAAAGAAGGTTATTCGGCGTAAGTAATTTGGACAAAGTTTTTATGGCTATTGTTTGTCGGGTGAGGGAAGGGAAGTAGACAATTAGAGGAAGTTGATACTAGTTACAGATAGCATTACAGAGGCTGGTGCCAGTTGTACAGGGTGGGGAAATCCATTCAAAGGAACAATTAATTAGTCTATCATTAATTGGTGTAAACGGGTCATTTAAGTGGTTTGGTCGGTTAGGAATTATCATTCCTCCAGTTAGCTGCATTTCAATTTTATTTTTTTATATTTCATACTTAAATATCTATTGACACAATGTCTAAGTTACATATAAATTTTGCATTGTTGTATTTCTCTTGCGCAACTGATACTGTGAACCTCCTATGATATTGTATTGACACAATTTTTATTCTAGTTTGTTCAACTTAATTTTGTATTTTTCAAATGCATGAAAATTCTACACAAACTACCGAAAACTGGAGCAGAGATGGAAAAACCATAACAAACTAGAGAGGACTATGACACGTAAAATCAACATCTCGTGAATGATGCTTGCTCGAATGCACCACAGGCGACATGTGTCATCTCATATGCGCCTCCAAAAGCGTGCTTCCCTTCTAGAGTAGGTGAATAGGTGGATAAATAAGTTTAGTCTATGTGGATAAATAAGGTGTCTCACAACTAGATGAAACCAGTAAAAAACAACAACTAAATGAAACAACTTATATGATGCAAAATACTTCAACTATGAATGCACGTACAAGGTAAGAAGCTCGTGTATAAATAACCGAAACAGGCGTAGATGAAAATGTATCTGGTGTATGCTTCTCTGGGAGAAGCTACATCACCGTTGGAGAGGTGTGGGTTACCAGGAATGGCCCTAGAATGCTATGAAACCTCACCTTCTCATCAAGACTCCTCCAAACAAAGTAGAAGCTCAGTCAGTACGCCTTAAGGTGACCTCTAAATTCTGAGAAACTTTCCTTGAAGCAATTCCACAACCCAAAAACAAGAAAATTTGATGAACTCAAGGGGTTTCAGTTTTTGCTTGGTGGATCGCCAACACACAATTCGAGGAAGGATCGGAGTGGTAACTAAATTCCATCTACAAAATATGACTATTGGAGCCAAAATAGGCATTTTTGGATTTTAATTTGCTTCCACACGGCATAAGATCGGAATAGTCTGGTCGACAGGACCAGGAATTGGGACCCAATTGAAATCTTATTGGACTCAGTCCGTTTATGTTCCGGTTCTAGCACCGGTGCAACCAACCAATTATGAAAACACAAAAAGGCTCCACAAGAATATTTTTAGTAGATTTTCTTCCTCTCTTAATCACGATATGGTACATAAACTTTCGTGGAGGATGTGTATATGATTTTTTTAGAGAATAAAATCGCCAATACTTTTCCTTTATGAAATTGGGTCGCCAACCATTATCCATCATTATGTAAAGGACTAAAACGTGAGTAGAAGCTCCATAGGTAACATTAGTCCTTCTATAGCTTTGGTGTTATCTTAACCGAAACATCATTAGGGAAAAATTTACCTTAAAATCCCCCCCCCCCCCCCCCCCCCTTTGGTTGAAGATAACAACACGAGTTAGAGTTGTCAAGATAATATCATCATATGCTCATTGAGGGTTCCGTAAAAATAAAAATGCAGATTTCCCTATATATGTGCACTTGCTTGACCTTTGCTTTTGAATGCAAAGATAGGAACATGAGAAGCTCCTGTTAGTAAAGATAATGTGAGGCAAAGAAATATATGTGTACAAAGGATATGTGTGCAATACAAGCTAGTGAGTAAGCAAGAATGAAAACATTTAACAATGCTCACTAGCACGTGTGTGGCACGACATTATTCATGATGTGGACAAGGTATCTAGCACATGCATAGCTACAGATATCAACATGAACAAAACACAAACACACATATATATCCATGAATTTAAATAAGCAAACACGTCCACCAAACACACAAAATAGAAGGAAAAAAACTACCACAAATAAAAGATGAAATAGCCAATAAGAGATGAACATAAAGTTTAAGGCTTGGGAACATGACAAAGAACCCATATAGGAAACCACACAAACCTAGTATAGATCCACTCCTCCTTTAGCATCAAAACACCCAAAAGGAAATGAGAAGTAAGCGATGCTAGAGCAACACAACTAATCCTCATCATCATCCTTGTCAACCTTGTTATGTGATTCACCATCATTGTTGACATCCTAGTCATATTAATCACCCTCATCCTTTACAAAATGAGCCAGAGGAATTTCATATGAGTAGAAATACGAGTTGCAAAATGGGTGACATCTCAGTCAAAAAGGGACAGACGACCGTCGGGAGCATCAATACCCTCATCCTCATCCTCTACAAAATGAGCCAGAGGAATCTCATCCTCATTTTCCCGTCTTCTACTCTCTTTGATCAGCTCATAGGAATTGTGACTAAGAACATATGAATTCTGGCACATCATGAAAAGGGAAGTGAAGTACTTAGCATCCCACCTTATTCAAATCAGATGTCCGGCTAAGCTATGCCTCTCTTGGATATGTGGATGTGCGTGTGAAAATAAACAACCCTTGGTGTTTCTAGGTAATGGAGAGAAAAAGATCGGTCCCCTTATATAGGGGAGTACCATAACCTATAGACATGGCAGTATTGCACTACATGGGCAAGTACAAGCTATGATTGAACGGAGGCTACCCTAGGTCTCTGTAGCCTATGCCCAGCAAGACGACACGTACTTTGGTATGGGCCAGACCAATGTTGAGGTCTTAAGTGCATGACTTCAAGGTGCCTTTGAGTTGATGTTGGGGTTAGTCCGGATTGCCCGGGATGGGACATGACAAGGAGAGCTATGTTAATTAGCATGCTTCTCCTGGTTGTAGAGCTGTCGTGGTGGCTCATCTTGCCCACTTGTGTGTCGGTACAAATAGGGTCTTTGGCTCAACCATATTCCTTCTGGAGGCCGGCTGCAAGGCAGGCTCCAGCTAGAGAGGCGATGGCTCCAGTAGAAGAGAGGTTATACAACGGGTAGATTGGTTGTGCCGCTTGGCTGGTGATACGTCCAAAACGTATCCACTTTTCCAAACACTTTTGCTGTTGTTTTACCTCTAATTTGCATGATTTGAATGAAACTAATAAGGACTAACTTTGTTTTCAACAGAATTGTCTTGGTGTCTTTTTGTGCAGAAAATAAAAGTCCACGGAAAAATCCCAGAAAATTCCAGAAATTCTATTTCTCTAGAAGACCCACGGGCAGCAGGCGGAGCCCACGCTTCCCAGATGACCCCCAAGCACGGCCAGGGGTGGGGCCACGCCTGGGTCCCACCTGGGCGCCTCGTGGCCCGTCTGACGGCGCCCTCTCGACTAATTATTCCCCTCGACCTAAAACTCGCGATGACTAGACGATTTTACGAGAAACACTTCTGAGCTCCGCCGCCATCGAAAACCCTAGTCCGAGGGTCAGTAGTTCCTGTTTTGGCACCCTGTCTGGACGGGGATTTGGAGATCGTCGCCATCATCATCACCACCGCCTCTCCATCGACCATCCATGTTTCCCCCATCCATGTGTGAGTAATTCCCCACTGTAGCCTGAGGGGATGGTAGGGATTGGATGAGATTGTTCATGTAATAGATGTCAGATTGTTAGGCATGGTGCCTAGTATCCGTTGTGTGTGCAATTTATCGTTGTTGCAACTTGGTATGCTTAATGCTTGACACTTAGGGCCCGAGTGTCATGATTTCAGATCTGAACATGTTATGTTCTCATGAGTATAATTATTATTTTGGATCATATCTACAAGTTGTTTGCACCTGTTATTATCCGGAACCCAAGGCCTCGAAGTGAAAACAATCGGGATAACCGGAGGGGATGGTTGTACATTGAGAATCACATGTGTTCACGGAGTGTTAATACTTTGCTCCGGTGCTCTATTAAAAGGAGTACCTTAATTACCAGTAGGTTCCATGATTGGCCCCGCTGAAAATAGGCTGGTAGGACAAAAGATGCCGTGCAAGATTCTTGTTGCAAGCACGTACGACTAAATACGGAACACATGCATATGTTGATTATTACCTGGATGATATTATTATTTGTTTACCTACAAGTGCCCTATGTTATTACTATTACATGAGCTATCTTATGCATGCAATGCCCATTCATCCGTCCCAATGCTTACGGTGTTTTAATCCTGCTGTTTACTAAAATTGCTACTGCTGCCACTACTGATGTCTTTATTTTACTGTTGTTACTATGTCCTACTACAACTATTATATTACTGTTGCTACTAATAAATTGTACCAAGCAAGTTTACTTCCAGGTGTGGTTGAACTGACAACTCAGTTGCTAAGGCTTATAAATATTTTTTGACTCCCCTTATGTCGAATCAATAAATTTGGGTTTTACTTCCTCAAAGACTGTTGTGATCCCCTATACTTGTGGGTCATTAGCTGGCCATTGTAAGCCGGAGTTCATAGTTTTTTATTTGAAAGTTAATGGGTTTTCATACCTCTGTCAAGATTGCCCAGTTTTAAACATATCGTTGGTCGAGAAACATTGATATAACAATATGATCCTCGTATGCGTGTAGCTAGAAGAACTTGAGTAGGAGAAAGAATATTCATGGAATTACCGTAACCATCACGCGCCTTTCCCTAATTCGACAGAGGAACACTTCTACGAAGGAGATTTTGTGGGCAGATGCCCCAAATCCTCCCAAATCTTCAAGAACTCGAGAATCCTCCGGTGGAGGGCGTCTAAAGAATGCACTTGATGTAGAGATAGGTCGATCCAGAGCACGAAGTGGTGGAATCGCACTTGGAGTTGAGGGAGAGGTGGCGGCAGCGGATCTAGAGAGCGGGTTGCGGGAGAATGAAATTAGGTTTCGAAGGAAATCCCCGACCATGCCTTAACGGAGCCCTTTTTCTGTGGCTTGGATCCGGTTGGACCCGACCTGGGATTGGAAACCCAACCAAAATTGTACTAGATTCTATCATGTTTGATTTCGATAAATTTGTTAACAAATCAGAATATTTTGGTTTGATAGAAAGTCTGATTAAAACTGCACCTAACCACCACAAGTCCCTCTTTTCGGAAAGTTTCAAACATGGCATGTGTTCGTAAATGAGTAAAAGGGTAGACATGAATGCATAGACACTACATATTGATGTTTAGTGTTCGAGCCATTTTTTTTTTTTTTTTTTGAGAAACATCAGTATGGCAATAATGAACATGATCCCCATATGGGTGTAGAAATGGAGGAGAAGGAGAAATAATATTGAAGGAATTACCCGAAGATATCGCGCTCCTTTCCCTAACTTGGAGGAGGAACACTTCTGTGAAGGAGATTTGGTGGGTTGATGCCCAAACTCCTCCAAAAATCTTGAAGAACTTGTGAATCCTTCGGTGGAGGGTGTCTGAAGCATATAATTGACGTGGAGAAAGGTCGATCCGAAGCTCCAAGTGGCGGAATCGAACTTGGAGATGAGAAAGAGGTGGTGGCAGCGGCTATAGAGGAGAGCGGCTGGGGAGAATGATATTAGGGTTCCAAGGACTCCCCTGACCAAGCCTTAAAGGAGTCATTTTTCTATGCCGTTCCGGTTTGGATCTGTTTGGACTGGACCTAGGACCGGAACCCAACCAAAACTACTGGATTTTGGTCCAAAGTCATTCATAACTAGAAATTGCTGGTTCTAGAGCCGGTCAGACTGGACCAAAACCAAACAACCACGAGTCCATTTATTTGGAAAGTTTGAAACATGGCATGAGTTCGTAGATGAATAGGAAAGGTATCTGCAAAAGCATAGACAACAAATAAGGAGATTGTAATGGTCTAGCCATATCAATTGGTCGAGAAACATCGGTACAAATACAATGAAGATGATTTAAACTAGTGAAAATCATGAGGCCTGAAAGATAGAAGAAACTATTCGATACATCGGGCTTTGACGCGGAACATTTGGCACTACTCCTAAGAAACAATATTTATTCGAAAAGGAAGAAATAACATTGGGACCACGCATAAGCAATCCCATAATAAGGGCGGAAATTAATTTAATTTTTGCATGCATGAGACATCCTTATAAATCTAGTTTTCCCCTTGTCCTTGTGTTTTTCCAGTTGTTGAGTTCTCGAGCAGTTTCTCGGGTTCAAGACCATATATGTTTATGTTTTAAGTTTTAGGAGTTTTAAAAAGATTATCAATAACCCAAACCATGTTCATATTGAAATACTAAGTTATACAAGACATGTCTAAATCAGGAGAGTATGTGTAGTGGTCTCACTAATTGATTTATACTGTATAACCAAAAAGCAAAAAGAGCGTACTTACCGTTAGCATGACGCAAACTGGATCTCAATAAGGTTAATGGGAATGAATTAATCCTTCTTGATCTTGTGGAATCTTCTTGTTTTGGAAAAACTTATGCTAAACAAGACTCTCTTTGAGCCTATGAGGAACGATCGACGACGGGCAAGAAAACTCGAACTTGAAGTTGGCTACCAAGTTGCCCTTTTTATCACAATGCATCACCTGGCCATCGCAGTTGCAAGTGTATAGCATGGTGGGGTTCCACATCCGGCGACGAGCTCATGCCACCGTCTTGTCCAGTCTTAAAATATGCTATTAGCATGCTATTTCGCGCTATAGCGTGCTATTAGCGAAACATTGTACACTGATCTATTTAGCGGGATCATTCTCAGGACGCTATCGCGCTATTTTTTTCAGTGTCTGTCGCCGGCACCCCTCGCTCCCTGCCATCCGCATCAATGGAATCCGTTTCTCTATTCTCGCCTTACTCAGTCCATGGACGCGCAAGATGATTTTTCCAGAACCAGCACAGCATGCTTCAAGATGGAGAAGATGATATGCGTTACTAAAAAAAAACTTATTAAGGTGAAATTCTGCTATATTGTAGGACTGGACTTTTTTTTGCTAGTAACCCGTATCATCAACCTATAATGTCTTCATATGCTTAATGTGGGAAAGTTTTCTATGATTATTAACCCGTTTGATTTCATTCTGATTTGTTGTGTTGCTTCAACCAGACTTAGAATCATAGTGGAGCTAAGAAGTACAAGTCTCATAACACTTCATATATAGGATAAAGTGTATGCATTAATTAATTGTGATATGGGTATGAGACCTCAAATATACTACTATAAGCTTTCTGCCGGGTTAACTATGTACTATCTTGTGTGAATGAGGTACTACTATAGCATATTTGTATTTCTTAGCAGATCACTGTTGTGTCAGCAATGACTATGCCGCGCCAAGACCACACAAAAATAAATTGTTCACACCTACCAATAAAATATTTGGGATACATACACACCACTTTATTGTTCATACCTACACAAAAATAAATTGTTGGACACATACACATGTTTTGAATATATTTGCCAAATTTTCGGTAAAAAATAAATATTTTCAGCTGCACAAAGAAAAATGGTGTGAAAAAGGAAAAATAATCCATTTGCTACTCAAAATTTCTATTTTTTGTGTAGCCTAAAATAAAAATATTTTTTTTTCCATAACTTATAGAGCACGACAATACGTAAATTAGTTGTATGCTTTATTTGCCAAATCTGAAGTCTGGATTTATCGTTTCGATGTTTGTAAAAACAGAGATAAAGTGAGTTTAAAACTCTCCCCGTATACTTTATGTGTCGTCAGTGCCCACCATAGCATAACGCAACCTATGCGCGACAACATTTCTCTCCATCTGCTTCCCTCGAGTCGTATTCTACCAAAAATAGTCATTCCACTGTAAAATTTTCCCGTCTCTCCGCACACACCTTTGGTTCCGTCAAGTCCCTAGGAATACAGGGCACATCGGTTCCCGATGTCGCGTCTCAAGTCTATTGTCAACTTGCAAGCTACGTGCGCTCCCTGTCGGTGCATATTCTGGTGGTCACACAACACTAGTGGGCTGGAAGACTTCCTACATCTCTCTCGCAGTAGTTGCATGTGAATACCCATGTCATCTCTCGCATCGGCCGCCGAAGTCGTTGTTACTGTTAGTGGTGCTCGACTCAGTGGTGGTGGAAGCCACGGTTCAGACCGTGAGCAAAAACTTGATGATAAAAGGGGGTGGAAGGACGAGTTAGACACCTCATTGTTGGATGCCACCTAATTATTAATGAAAGATGACGTGTGTATTTATGTTTGAACACATTTTCTCTATATTTTCTTATCCCTCACTTATATTATTAAGAGAAAGAGACAAAATATGTAAGCAACTGCGTGTGTATTTGGTAGATGGTTGCATACATACACTGAAAAGGACATACACAGAAAGGACCTATGAGTGTCTAGCCTCCGCTGCAGTAGTTAGAGTGTAGAAAAGTCACGACCCATGAGTGTAAAATGATAAATGAGCGTGTCTTGTTAAACGTTTAGCGAACATGACAAACTCGAGATGAGCATTCCTGCACTTGGATATATATTCAAAAAAATAGTGGTATTCATGCCATTTATTTTTGTTAGTACCTTTTTTATGTAATTTGAATCTGATTCACATATTAAGATGGTATAAACCGTTTTAAATCTCACTTTGCTTTATTTTTTGGTGCACTATTTAGTATCTAGCGGTGGAATATTCTTCTGTTTACATAATATCGATCGATTGTACTCGATCCAATTGATGTAAGTTTTTCGACATAATTATGTCAACTATTACTTATTTTGGAATATTTATGTCAGCAAAGTCTACTTAATTTTATTACAATAAATTAATGACCTCTTGAGATCTCGATGATTAATAAAGTCTTGACTAATATATCTCTTGGATCTGCAATGTTCATCATATACATCATACATTGTCTATAGATTATCAAAAGTTTGTTCAATTATTTTGTGAAAATCTTCATAGAACCATGTAGACATTTAATTTTAATGATATTTTTATAATTATGGTCGCATCCTGATCGTCAAACTAAGTATTTGAGAGCTTAACCTTTTTGGGGTAATGACGAGGGGTAGACTCATCAAGACCCATGGTTAAGGTCCCTGGGTTGTGAATATGGGGGAGAGAACGTGGTAGAGCTGGAAGTATCGTCGGCTGACAAGCAGGGCAAAGATTTTACCCAGGTTCAGGGACCTCGTGTGGAGGTAACACCCTATGTCCTGCATGTCTGTTATTGATTTGCGAATATGGAGGTTACAAGGGTCCCGGCGAGATGTCGATCTCGCTAGGGTTTTGGTGGTTCTGAAAGTGCGTGGTCTGGTTCGACGACCCTCCCAGTCCTTAAATAGTAGGCTGGGTCTCGGGTGTTCGTAACCGACTCGATTTACAAGTAAGGAAACTCTAAACCGACTATGGCTTCGCCAAACTTGGAGGATACTCCATCTTCTTGGGCCTTCCTTCATGGGCTTCATGTAGTCTCTGATAGTTGGGCCTAGTCGATACGTGCACCAGGTACCCTCATGGTAGGGTACCCGATAGGCATACCCATGTCAGTAGCTCCCAGTACTTGTCTGATTCGAAGAGTCGGGCATGGACTCATACATCATGCACGTTATTTTCTCTGTATTTGTATCATATAATTTTTGAAGTCCTGTGTGAAGTAGCACATGTTGGCTATGTCGAGTGTTTCATCGACTATGACTTTTTGCTTATGATAGTCAAGGGATATTAGCTTAGCAGGCCCGGCACACACGACGGATCGGGGCTAGTTAACTACCATTTGTGGCAAAACCATACTAGCTTTCAATCAAACTCGAGTCCCCGGACTCGAATCTGGAACAAACTGGACAGACTCGAAACGGCCGTTGAGGTCTTACTGAATCGAACTGCAGTATAATTTGAATCTACCCAACGCGTCCGTCGAGGATAGTTCATCATGTCTGCTGATACGGAAAATTTAAGGATAACGCTGCTGGAGCGGTCCTTAGCCCAGCTCGACTGATCGGTGGGACTTACCTTTGCACTATGCATGCAGCATCCAAGGATCGTCGGATCAATTCGGGAATATTTCGAGTATGATTTTGCTTATGAACGAGTCGAGTGGTATGTCGACTGATACTTTGCCATTATTCTTTCGGGTGCGCGACAGCGCTCCCGATGGGAGTAGCCCCCGAGATTGTGCTTTATTGCTTGCAATGGAGGATAATCTCAAAATCTTTTATCCTGCACACATTAGTCAAAGAAATTTTTTGATATGCTCCCGATGGGAGTATGATGTGTCAGTCGAAAGTCTTTCGACTGGCACCTATGACCTCTGCTGGAAAACCAATCGAGATTATTGTGAGACATCAATCGAATGAAGCATCGAGTAACTTTTTGTGCCAGTTGTGCAATATGAAGTAACGTCAGCAATGACGCATTTTGCGACTGCCATCTCTAACAAGCGGTGGCGTGCTTGGTAAGACTGATGGTACGTGACACAGCTTTGTGGGCCCATTATGCAGAGCTGACCAAGGACGGCGCCGCTTGGACTTGATTTGACCGCTCTGGCGCGATTTTCACGGGGCGTGATGATGGTTTCCTGGATTCCCGTGCGTAGTGGGCGGAGTGGCCGGCGACAATTGCCCTCTGTGGCTGCCACGTGTAGGATTAGATTTCGCGCGGAGCGTATGAGTTTTGCTTCAACGGTTGCGATCTTTTTGCGATCTGTGGTAAATAGGGGATTCGGCGCTGGCAGAGTTTTTACTTGCCATTTGCTCCCTGCGCCGCCCCTCGTCTCATCTTCCTCCTTGCGCCCATCTCCATTTTTCTGCACCCAAGCTCTCTCCCCACCCATCCACTGAAGCAATGGAGAAAGGTGGAGGTGCCAAGCGTGGTGCTGCTACTGCTGCCGCGACTGATGCGGCCAAGGGCAAGAAGGTGGCGGCAAGCACATCTGCGTCTGCCACCGCCCTGAAGAAGAGCGGCGGGGACTGGACGAAGTCCACCATCAGGGACGCCCAGTTGATCAAGTTCCGCGAGCAGGGGTATCTGCCACCCGCGGAGCAGCTCGCCGTCCGCGCGCCGTCGCCCAAGGAGGTACTCCCTGAACCACGCGCCAACGAGCGTGTCTGTTTCACGGAGTTTTTGCCTAGGGCTTTTGCGCTTCCCCTCCACGACTTTGTTCGTGGTCTTCTTTTTTTCCTACGGGTGCAGATCCATGATCTCACCCCGAACGGTGTTCTGCACATAGCGGTCTTCATCACGCTATGTGAGTGCTTCTTAGGAGTGGCCCCCAGCTGGGCGTTATGGAAGGCCATTTTTATGGTTCGACCAAACAGGGAGGCGGCCGCACCTACCCTGTTGGCGGCTGTGGCATCCAGGTGCGCGGCGACACCCGCTACTTCCGCCCGAAGACGGTCGACTCCGCCCAAGGCTGGAGGAAGGGGTGGTTTTATGCGAGTGTCGAGCAGGACGCAGCCGCCCCTTTCTCGACTGCTGCTTTTGCCAAGACCAAGGCGTGGGATCACCAGCTCTCAGCCGAAGAAATGGCGGAGGCAAGCCCTTTGATGGCCCAGATTGGAGGGATGCTGGACAAGGTCACGGGCATCCACTTGATTGCCACCTTCGTGAAGAGGCGAGTGTGGCCACTCCGCGCCCGAGCGCACCCCATGTGGGCGTATGAGGGCGCGAGTGACTCCACTCGAATGAGCCCGGAGGAGCTGTCAAGGAACGAGCTTGTGACGCACCTGCGGCACATCACCAACCTGACGGCAGCCGACCCTTGCAACGTCGACTGCCCCATTGATCCGTATGGGCGGAACACCCTTTGCTTGAGGTATGTTTGCATATTAGGAGTTGCCACTCGTATGTTGTGCGTTTGGTCGATTTTTGCTTCTAACTTTGCAATTTGTGATGTATGCCGTGCAGGGTCACTCGACTGCTGCCTCTCTTCCTCCTCTGCCGGAGAATGGTGCGACTGAAGAAACGCAGGTGCAGGAGGTGGACGCGAAAGGGATGGGTCACCCATCCCTTCTGCCACCACTTCGCCTGTGGAGGAGGTCGAGGAGGAAGCAGCAGAAGAGGTTCAAACTGAAGAAAAGGCCACCTCTGACCAGGAAATCAACGCCGCGCCACCTAAGCGTCGTCGACTGGCCAAGAAGGCTCCTTCTGCTGTGCCTGCGAGGGAAGAGGGCTTGGAGGATGACGAGGAATCAGGTTCGCCACCTGTTGCCAGAGCTGCTCCTTCGCGTGTATGCTCGTCTAGCTCGACCCTTCCTCCTCGTTCGAGTGGTGCCCCAATGTTTGGAGGCCCTCTTTTTGGCGACTCCGACGAGGAAGATGAGGAGCACAGGTATGCATTTTTTGCTTTTGCTTCTGAGAATTTCCTGCTGTTACATATTTGTGCTGATTTGTCTCCTTTTTGTGCCACTCGCAGCGCTGAAAATGATCAGCCTGCGTCTTCTCCAGCCGAGAGAGTTCCGACTCCGGAGCATCTGGATATCTCTCCAGGTGCGCCAGAGATTGCCCGGCCAATGGCCACCGATGCTGTTGCTGAAGCGGCCAAGGTGGCACCTCCAGAGGTCGGGACATCAACCGCGGCTCCTGAACCCTGGATGAACCATGTAAACATCTTTTTGCCTGACCCGTGTAGTTTAGAGCTATGCGAGTTATGAATTGTGCTGAGTACGTGTGCCTGCAGCCCTTCTACCACACCTTGGCAGATTCTGCCAAGGCTTATGTGCGGGTGGAGCAAGAGAGGGATGGCTTGCGCAGCGACCTAGAGCGGCTCAGTCGTGAGTTTTCCTTTTGCTATTGTTTGATGAAGTTCTTTTTGCAATGCCTGACTTTGTCGAGTATGGAATGTATATGATCTGCTGGACCAAGCGAGAAGAAGGAGCTGGAGGACGCACTCGCCGCGCAGCGTGCTGAGTCGAAGAAGGAGCTTGATGCTGCCACCAACTCGGCCGCCGCACGCGAGCGAGGATATGCTGATCAGCTCGCGGCACTCGCGCAAGTCATGGGAGGTGAGTCTTCCCTTTTTGACGTTATGATATGGCTATCGAGTGTCATGTAATGACTTTGTGCTCTTTTTTGATTTATGAAGAAGTTATCGGCGCGCCAGCCTCTGCAGACGGGGCGAGTGACAATCTGTCACTCGACCGTGTTGTGGACGACCTTGGAGCCGTATGTACGCAAGCGAAGGACGCACTTGCCAAGTCAGCGAGTACTCTTGGCGCCGTGTACAAGGCCGTGCTGCCGAATGGCGAAGTACCCTCGACTGCGGACGGCTTCGCCGACGTGTTTGGCCCGGGACGTCCACCATGGCGGATTTTGCCCGCGCCCTCACGGTACACGGATCAGAGTCCACCCTCAAGCTTCTTATGGGTCACGGGGTAGTCTGCGATTACGAGGCTGCATTGTCTGACTTTCCTCGGAACCCAGACGGCAAACCCGTGTCTCTGAAGGGAGTGAGCGGGGCATCTGCGCGACTGGCGGAAGTTTTTATGTCCATGATACGTCCAAAACGTATCTATAATTTTTGATTGTTGCATGCCATTTTTATGCTTTTAGCACTTGTTTTTATATTAAGTTTATTATTTATTTGGACTAACCTACTAATAGTTGCAAAAGTGCACAATGTTCTTGTTTTACTCTTTAATGTGTAGAAATTATCAAGAATACAAGAGGAAACCTTGTTAGAGTCAAAGTGGGACTTTCCAGAAATCTGTCTGAAAACTATTTTCAAAGATCGTCACGTTCGGGCCTGAAGACTTCGTCAAATGGAAAATGTCTAGTCGCGAAAGTTGCAGCGAATTTTCTGCTAATGAATCTAGATATAAAATTCGGCCCAATCCAAGTCCAGATGCTCCAGATATGCCCGTTTTCGTGGAGTCCAAGAGGGGATGACGGAAATCCGAGAGTCTATATAAAGGGAGGAAATCTAATTCGTGGAGGACTCCTCCACCCACGAATTTCAGCCACCAAAGCCACGTTTTTGCCTCCCCCATGGATCCCATCTCCATGGGGGAGGGCTCCAAGAAGCCATGAAGGAGGGAGGCTAAGGGGCGGCGCTCCCCATGACGCCGGCGGCGGGGAAGGATTCCCCGCGCCGCGCCGGCCCGCCGCCGCCTGCGCCCCCGCTGCCTCTCCGCCATCTTCACCGCCATCTCCATCACCATCTCCTTTGTATTCAGTGGTTCATCCTCCCATAAACCTCTGTACCGTCCTATGTAAACATGGTGTTTGATGCTATAATATTTATCCTATGATTTACTCATGTTTCCGTAGTTTATTTGTCTTTGAATGGTTGAATTATTTGGTTCATTAGATTTATGTTATATGGTACTGTCCTTTGGTGTCCATTATATTTGTGCGCATGGATCAACACTAGTGTTAGTAGTATTTGCAAACGAAGCGGGGAAGTTCTGCCGGAGTGACAGAAACCTGAGAACGCGAACCGATTAGTTGCACGTATGGGAGTAAGAGGACCTTGAACTTAAGGCTATGGTTGGGGAAACCTTAATGCATTGTTAGTATTTGCGGATGCTTGCTAACAATCCAATCATATAGTACTTGTAATCCCAAGTAGTGGAGTGCATATATTTAGCCTCTCCCACATAGAAAACTGCATCGAAGACAATGAACCAAGTACTTCACTAATTAATATTGGACAAAGCCACCACAATTACCACCACTTTTCCACACTCATGGTACTGTTAGTATATGGTTACTTAGTGTATTTATTGCTGCAGCACTAACTTTTACTTTCTTGTATTTATTATCTGCAAACTATCTCTCATACCCGTATTGTAGTCTAGTTTATTTTCTAGATAATAAACGTTTAGTGTGCGTAGAGTTGTATCAGTGGTTGATAGAACTTGAGAGAATACTTATCCTACCTTTAGCTCCTCGTTGGGTTCGACACTCTTACTTATCGAAAAGGCTACACGCGATCCCCTATACTTGTGGGTTATCAAGACCTTTTCTGGCGCCGTTGCCGGGGAGCCATAGCGTAGGTTAATGTTCTTGTGTGCACTTGTTTGCTTTATCTCTAAGTAGTTTTTATTTTCAGTATTAAGTTGTTCTTTATCTTACTATGGATAGGGAATGCGAATTACAAAAAAAATTAGGTGTAGTTGTTATCTAAAAACGTTTTCAAAAAGAAAAGTGATTGGAAAGATGAGTAATGGTTAAATGGGGGTCGACCTTGAACACTTGTGTTCATGCCTATGAAACCAAAACAAATCTTTCCATGGAAGCTTTTCATTAAAAACATGTAAATATTGTAAATATTGTGTATATACCTCTGTACATAAAAATAAAATGCTAATTATAGTCTCTAGTTAATTGAAAGTTGATAGTTTTACTTTGCTGTCCAGAAACAGATTTTGTGCTCCACCGTATTAAATGTTTAAAATCACCAGAACGTGATCTTGATCTGAAATTTCTTGAGTGCAAAGTGATGCTTATTAGCTTTCTTTCATTAGACTAACTTTTTGATTTGAGGTACGTAGATGTCGAAAAATTCGATCTTTACTGACTGTTCTGTTTAGACAGATTTGTGCTTCTCTGTAAAAAAATCGTGATAAATCTCAGAATAGTATTTTGACTTGAAAATTTTTGTGCATAAACCTGAGATTATTATCTCTTTCATTAGAAAAGTTTTTCGATTTGAGCTACTTAACTATCTCGTTGAATGCCATCTTTACGGACTGTTCAGTTTTGACAGATTTCTTTGTTTATTCAATATTGTACTTGGTGTTGTTAGTTTCATTAGTTTTTCGACGGACAACGGAAATCATGAACACCTTAGTATATACAGTGGCTAATGTTGAGTAAAATTATAAAACTTGTCAATGCTTGAACATGAGTGGATTTTATTTAATGAGTACTAACCCTACTAATGAGTTTTGTGAAGTTTTATGTGGATGTAGCTTATAAGATCTAATCAATATGGTGATATGAGATGAATAAGAAGACGCAAGAGCTCAAGCTTGGGGATGTGTAGGTGCATCCCAAGAACATATTCAAGAAGATACAATCATCTAAGCTTGGGGATGCCCGAGTCATCCCCCTATTCATCAACTAACATGAGGTTGTCTCGTTCATACTCTATATTACCCGTCCACATGATATGTATTGTCTTAACTTGTATTATAATTGTTTTTATATGTCTTGGTTTTACCTTCTTTAGTTTTATTAGGCTCTTATTTGGTTTCGATTGCTTCTTTACTTTCACTTATAAATTCAAAACAACAAAAATATTTTCTTTTGTTTTGCTTCTTTGTTTGGTTCTTTATTTTAATTTTATTTGGGTTTTACTTTTGATTTTTATTTAGAGTTTTCCTTGCTGTAGCTAGCATGTTTAGGTCTTGCTTAGCCTCTGGTTTCTTAGTTTATCAAAAATAAAGTACCAAGTTTTATCCATTTAGCTTAGTTGATACATATGTAAAAAGTGATTTTCTGTTTTCGGTATCTACTGCTTATTGCGCGATTTTTCATATTTTACTGGAAGCTCTAAAAATCACGAAAAAATTACTGATGTTGTACACCTAATTCTGCATGTACAAAAATTGGCTAAAATTTCGGGCATGTTTAAGTGCACCTAAAAATTGCGTTTTCCAGCTGCTGTTTTTCTGGACAGATTCTGACTTTTGTTGCAAGAGTGGCCTCTTTTCGTTTTCATTTGATTTTTAATGGTTCTTACCTTTCATTTATAAGTTGGCCATTTAAGCAACCTTTCTGTAACTTAAAAACAAAATTTTATTTGGTTTAATAGCAGCACTTGGGAAATATTATCTATTGTACTAATGTCTAACCGCAGAAAAGAATGGGAAAGTTTTTGTGTTGAAGTTTTTTCACAGAGAATGAAGGAACACCAAACTATGGAATATTGAAGAACCAAAGTCATAAGCTTGGGGATGTCCCCGCATCCCTCTTCATCAATAACCCCGGTTTGCAAACCTTTAAACTTTGTTTTTTGAGCAACATAGGAACTTAACTAAACTTGAAGCGGCTGTATTTTATTATCTATTTATCTTAGCATCAAACACCAGTTACATTAATAAGTGGATCGTCACATATTTTATTTATCCTCTGTTTTCAATGTTTACTTGGTTAATGGATTATTTGTTGAAACTTAAAAATGATGTGTGAATAATATTTTAGTAGTTTATGTTTTCTTATGGTTGCTCAACTAGCTAATAGTGCATATTATGTCATAGATATACATGCATTGTCTTTTCGTAAATGGTATGGTAGGTGGTATCCTCCTCTGAATAATTCACTTGAATCGACTTGGCACATGCTCACACATGTTATGACTGAAAAATAAAAGTCAATTAAGCCTTGATGATCTATTTTGCCTCAGAGTTTTAGTATCGTTTTATGCCTCCGTTAATTTTATTTTGTCGCAAGCATGATTATGACCGTTATCGCTCTCGTGGTTGTCGCTTCCCAGTCTATTGCTAGCCTTCACTTGTACTGAGCGGGAATGCTGCTCGTGCATCCAAATCCTTAAAACCAAGTTATCCCAAAGAGTCCACCAAAAATTCCTATGCATGGTATTTCAAGCCATTCCAAGTAAATTTGCATGTGCTACCTTTAAAACCTTCAAAATATTTCCTTTTTGTGTCAATGTTTACTAGCTCATGAGGAAGTGTGGTTATTCTTTATTCTATTTGTCAAAGGACTTTTACACCTGGACTAGTGGCATATACATCCGCTTATCCAATAATTGCAAAAAGAGCTGGCAACGGGGTGCCCAGTCCCAATTAATTACAACTTTAACCATTAATTCTCTTCACACTTTTGCCCTGATTCATCAGTAAGCAATGACAAACAGTGAAATACCTGATGTGTGTAAACCAAAGAGAAAGAGGGATGATCTGCCTTGCTGGTAGAAATAACGTCCTTCATGGGAGCCGCTCTTAAAAGTCCGTTTGACAGGTAGAATACTGTTCTTCGCTACCATTCGTTGACAATTAACAAACACCTCTCAAAACATTTTTACTCTGTTTTTAAAAAAAAAGCTCTAGCACGTGTTAATCCCTGCTTCCCTCTGCGAAGGGCCAATCTTTTATTTTTATGTTGAGTCACCATCCTTTCTTTGAGCACTTCTTCGAGAGCATAGCTGTCGTTCTTAGTGTAATGTGTTTCCCAGAATACGATTAATTGAGGTATAACTATGATACTTTTATCTTTGATATCTTATATCTAGTCTTCACTTGAACTTCAGAGGTGCCTTGGCATTTATGTTTTGCCCTTCAATTAAAGGCAAGCGAGATACCATTTTGTCATATCTTATTACGAACATTGCTAATCTTGTTGATGTTTAGAAATTTCATGTTATGAGCTCTTAGTTCGTTGATACTTTTCATTAGGTAAACATGATTGCTAAGTTTTATTATCCATACATCATGCAATTGTTAAAGACCTGATCATAGCATTTACAATCAAAAATTATTTTGTTATCATTTACCTACTCGAGGACGAGCAGGAATTAAGCTTGGATGTTGATACGTCCAAAACGTATCTATAATTTTTGATTGTTTCATGCCATTTTTATGCTTTTAGCACTTGTTTTTATATTAAGTTTATTATTTATTTGGACTAACCTACTAATAGTTGCAAAAGTGCACAATGTTCTTGTTTTACTCTTTGATGTGTAGAAATTATCAAGAATACAAGAAGAAACCTTGTTAGAGTCAAAGTGGGACTTTCCAGAAATCTGTCTGAAAACTATTTTCAAAGATCGTCACGTTCAGGGCCTGAAGACTTCGTCAAATGGAAAATGTCTAGTCGCGAAAGTTGCAGCGAATTTTCTGCTAATGAATCTAGATATAAAATTCGGCCCAATCCGAGTCCAGATGATCCAGATATGCCCGTTTTCGTGGAGTCCAAGAGGGGATGACGGAAATCCGAGAGTCTATATAAAGGGAGGAAATCTAATTCGTGGAGGACTCCTCCACCCACGAATTTGCAGCCACCAAAGCCACGTTTTTGCCTCCCCCATGGATCCCATCTCCATGGGGGAGGGCTCCCAAGAAGCCATGAAGGAGGGAGGCTAAGGGGCAGCGCTCCCCCATGACGCCGGCGGCGGGGAAGGAACTCCCCGCGCCGCTGCCGGCGCCGCCGCCGCCCTGCGCCACCGCGCTGCCTCTCCGCCATCTTCACCGCCATCTCCATCACCATCTCCTCCTTGTATTCAGTGGTTCATCCTCCCATAAAGCTCTGTACCGTCCTATGTAAACATGGTGTTTGATGCTATAATATTTATCCTATGATCTGCGTCATGTTTCCGTAGTTTATTTGTCCTTAGATTGAATGGTTGAATGTATTTTGTTCATTAGAGTTGTATGTTGATATGGTACTGTCCTTTGATGTCCATTATATTTGTGCATGCATGGATCAACATCTTAGGGTTAGTTGCACGTATGGGAGTAAGAGGATCTTGAAGTTAAGGCTATGGTTGGGGAAACCTTAATGCATTGTTAGTATTTGCGGATGCCTGCTAACAATCCAATCATATAGTACTTGTAGTCCCGAGTAGTGGAGTGCATGTATATTTCGCCTCTACCACATTGAAAACTGCATCGAAGACAATGAACCCGATATCTTCACTCATTAATATTGGACAAAGCCACCACAATTACCACCACTTTTCCACACTCATGGTACTGTTAGTATATGGTTATTTAGTGTACTTTAATGCTGTAGCACTAACTTTTACTTTCTTGCATTTATTATCTCGCAAAGCTATCTTTCATATCCGTATTGTAGTCTAGTATTATTTCCTAAATAAAGTAAACGTTTAGTGTGTGTAGAGTTGTATCAGTGGGTTGATAGAACTTGAGAGATTACTTATCCTACCTTTTAGCTCCTCGTTGGGTTCGACACTCTTACTTATCGAAAAGGCTACACGCGATCCCCTATACTTGTGGGTTATCAGTACACCATGGAGCGCAGGGCAGCCGAGACTGCCGCTCGTTTGCTTAGGAAAAAGTCGACTTCCTAGGATTAGAGTAGCTGCACCCTTTTGTTTTTTATGCCTTGTAATGATACCTTTGAACTGCGCGAGTATGCGCTTTGTTTTCGCTACCTTGTTTATGCGAATAGTCTTTTGCTAATGTGTCTTACGCTCGAAGAGCTGTATGCTTATGACTTGAGTCGCTGCTTCTGACACAAACTTTGTGTTTGTGATTATGCCCTTTGAACAGTCCCGGGAACCCGCTGCTTCGACTGGTTCGTCGCAGGCTCCGGTCGCCACCCGATCACAGGCTCAGGTGGTAAACGATGCCAAGGTGATGGAATTTATGAAAGCCAAATTTGTGAAAATGGAGCAAGACCTTTAGAATGCCCAGGATGAGCTGAATCGGTTGAGGACGAGACCCGCGTTGGCCACCCAGCGCGAGGATTATGTGCTAGGAGAAATGGAGCTTGTGAACAGGCAACTCGATTGTGAGTTCGAGTCTTGCTCTGTTTACAAACTTTCTTGCATAGTATTGCTTTTTGGTTCGACTGATATGCCTGTTTTGCAGGTTTTGTTGACAACTTCGAGGCGGAGAAAATTCGCATCCAGGAGCGTTTGGATAGTGTGACTGACCACCCCACGACTGGGCGTCAACACTTTTGGCTTCACGGGTACCATGCCCGCATACTCGCTACCCTGCAAGATCGCGCCTGGCGAAGTGCAGAACTGTTCGAGTTATGCCGGATGGCGTTTATTCGCCTAAATGAGGTTCTTTTTCCTGCGGGGCCGCAACCACAAGGGATCCGCGCTTTGCTAAACCTTTTCCGTCACACAACTCCCATCCGAGAGTTGCTGACTCAAAGACTTGTGGTTGGAGCCAACGCGGCGATGGCGTATGTACGCAGTCGAAGACCAAGGTTGGTGTTGCAGCCAACCGCACTCGGAGAGGTCCTTTCTCAGGGAGATCTGAATGACACTATTCGTGCTGCGGAAACGTTGATCGAGTGCACTCGCGAACAGCTTTGTGGTCCTGAGCTGCCCATAAAGGACGAGCCTGAGGACTAGGGTAGCTTGCGAGTGCAATTTTTGTACAGGGGGCAGCCCCCGAGTGTAAATTTTGATTCTTTGTATATGATACAGTTTGTATTGTTTGATTTTTGCCTAGCCCCCAAGTCAATAAAGTGGGGTTTTTGAAATATATGTTTGATTATGAAACAATGGCTGTGCAGCCCCCGAGCATTTCAAGTGTCTCCAAGGTATTGTGACTTGCGAGGGCGAGAGCTCGTGTGATTGATAACGCAGCCCCCGAGTGTTTCGGGTGCGGTTAAGTTTATGAATTATGCGAGTAGTAAACACAGAGAAGTAGGAGGAACATTGATAATATTCCACTTTTGAATATTAGGCTGCAGGCCGCATCATTAAAAACCTTCCAGCCCCCTTAGGTACCCTGGTAAGGAAAAGAGCGCGTCTGAAACCTGCAGCCATCCGACATATAGCCTATTACATTGTATGATTGTGAGCACGCTATGCATAGAAACGGCGCAGGTGCGCAACGTTCCAAGGATTATGAGAGAGTTCGCCTGTCTTCGCGTGCTTTAGTCGATATGCGCCCCCACCCAGGACCTCAGTGATGATGAAGGGGCCTTCCCATGGGGACGCGAGCTTGTGCACCTTCTTTTGCTTCAGTCGAAGAACTAGGTCACCAACTTCGAAGGACCTGGTGCGCAGTCGACGGCTATGGTAATTGCGAAGATCCTGCTGGTAAACAGCTGTGCGGCCAAGGCCGTGTCGCGCGCTTCATCGAGCAAGTCGACTGCGTCTTCGAGTGCTTCTTCTGCGTCTTCTTCATTGTATGCTTCAACTCTGTGCGTTGAACCTTACATCTGATGGCAGATTGCCTCTGCACCGTAGACCATGAAGAATGGGGTGAACTGCGTAGAAGTGTTGGGAGTTGTGCGTAGGCTCCATAGCACAGATGGTAGTTCTTCGACCCAAGCACCCGCAGCTCTTTTGAGTGGCACCAGGAGGCGCTTTTGATTCCGCTCGTCACAAGTCCATTGGCCTTTTCGACTTGGCCATTGGATTGTGGATGTGCCACGGATGCGTAGTTGAGCGTAATGTCTTGCTCTTTGCAGAAAGTTTTGAACTCCTCAGTGAAGTTTGTGCCATTATCAGTGATGATACTGTTTGGGACACCGAAGCGGTAGATGATGCTCTTTATGAAGTTGACTCGTAGTAGCAGTCGAATTTGTGATGGGGACCGCCTCGATCCACTTTGTGAACTTGTCGACTGCCACCAGTAGGTGAGTATGCCCGCCATGCGATGATTTTTTGAGTGGCCCAACCATATCGAGCCCCCATTGGGCGAAAGGCCAGGCCAGCGGTATGGTCTTCAACGCCGATGCGGGTGCGTGCGGCTTTGTTGCGAATTTCTGGCAGCCGACGCACCTTTTGACTATGTCCTCCGCGTCCTTGAGTGCTGTAGGCCAGTAAAACCTGCTCGAAAGGCTTTGGCTACGAGTGATCGACTGCTGGCGTGATGCCCACAGGTACCTGCATGAATGTCTCGAAGTATGGCTTGGCCATCTTCGAATGCGATGCATCTTTGGAACATACCTGATATGCTGCGCTTGTATAACTCGCCGTTGATACGGTGTATGCTTTTGATCTTCGAGTCACGCCGGGACTCGGTTATGTCATCTGGTAGCTCGGCGGAGTATGTAAGCCAGAAAAGGTTGAGTCCAGTTGGCTCAATGAGGAGCACCTCGACTGGGGGTCCTCTGTGCTGGGCGCTTTGTTTTGGCTGGCGTAGTCGATGTAGGAGGTCTGTTTCTCTTTGATGGATCTGTGCTCGATGCGCTCGAGGAAGACACCAGGTGGAATTTGTGCGCCAGTTGAGCCAAGATTGGCTAGCATGTCTGCTTCTTCGTTGCTTTCCCTTCCTATGTGCCTAACTCGCAGCCATCGAAGCTGCCCTCCAGTGTGTTGTACAGGTCGCGATAAGCGATCATGTTGTCTGCGATTGCGTCACAGGCCTTCATTGTTTGCTGCACCACAAGATTCGAGTCGCCGTAGATCATCAATCGAGTGCACCCAAGTGCTTTTGCCATCCGCATGCCATGGATCAAGCCTCGTACTCAGCCTCGTTGTTGGAGGGTAGTTTGAATCCCATCTGCAAACATAACGGAGCTTGTCTCCTTTTGGTGATATGAGTATGACACTGCTCCTGCGCCTTCGTGTTTCTTGGACCCGTCAAAGTACATAGTCCATGAGTTGGATAAATCTGGTACGGCAGGCAGCTGGGCTTCAATCCACTCGGTTGTGAAGTCAGGTAGAACTTGTGCTTTGATAGCCTTCGGGTGCTCGTACTTGATGTCCCTTGGTGCCAGCTCGATGAGCCATTTTGCGACTCGACCCGTTGCATTGGGGTTTGTGAGGATATCACCGATTGCTGAGTTACTTACCACGGTGATCGGGTGCTCTGAAGTAGTGCGTCAACTTCCTTGAGGACATGAATATGGCATAGGCTAGCTTTTGATAGTGCGGGTACCGCTGTTTTGATATGGAGAGAACCTCGCTCAGGTAGTAGACTGGACGTTGTATGCTTTGGGCGTGTCCCTCCTCCATGCGTTCGACTACCAATACGGTGCTCACCACCCTGTTTGTAGCTGAGACATACAGGTATAGTGGTTCCCGTTCCTTAGGTGCGACGAGGATCGGAGGGCTTGTGAGGATCCGCTTGAGATCTGTGAAGGCTGCTTCAGCTTCTGGCGTCCACTCGAACTTGTCCGCCTTCTTCATCAGTCGATAGAACGGCAGCGCCTTTTCGCCAGTTTGCTGATGAATCGACTGAGCGCTGCCACTCGTCCTGCTAGTTTCTGCACATCATGAAGCTTTGAAGGCCTTTGCATTGTGAGGATGGCCTGTATTTTCTCCGGGTCTGCTTCGATTCCACGAGCGGAGACTAGGTACCCAAGAGCTGCCCGGCTGGAACGCCGAACGTGCACTTCTTAGGATTGAGCTTGATATGAAAGCGTTGAGGTTGCGAATGTCTCCCTCAAGTCGTCGAGTAGTGTGCTCTTCTTGTGGTAATGACAATGTCATCCACGTAGACTTGGACGTTGCGTCCAATTTGCTTTTTGAGGCAGTCTTGCATCATGCGCTGGTATGTTGCACCCGCGTTTTTTAGCCCAAAGGGCATAGTTGTGTAGCAGTAGACCCCGAGTGGGGTTATGAACGCCGTTTTTTCTTCGTCTTCTTGCTTCATCCTTATCTGGTGATAACCTGAGTAAGCATCCAGAAAGGAGAGTCGTGCGCATCCGGCGGTGGAGTCGACGATCTGGTCGATTCGAGGTAGTGGAAGTGATCCTTTGGACAGCACTTGTTCAGCTGTAAATCCACGCACATCCGAAGGATGTCTGTATGCTTCTTTTCCACGAGTACGGGGTTGGCCACCCATTGTGATTTCTTGATTTCTCTAATGAATCCTGCTGCGAGTAACCGGTCGACTTCGGATTCGACTGCGGTTCGCTTTGTGCCGGAGATTCGGCGCATCGTTTGCTTGACTGGCTTTGCATCTGGAAACAATTGGAGAGAGTGCTCGGCGAATTCCCTGGGAATACCTGGCATGTCGGCTGGACACCACGCAAATATTTCCCAGTTCTCACGGAGGAATTCGACGAGCGCGCCTTCCTATGCGATAGGCAGACTCGACGACACGTTGACTGTCTTGGATGGGTCAGTCGGGTGCACCTGATGCGACCTTGTGTCGTTTGTCGCGTTGAAGGATCTGTCGACTGCTAGCTTTTTATGCCCTGGCATGAGCGTGCGGTCGTTGGAGATCGCCAGATCAACGAGTGTCTGTTCCATGCCGAATGTCTCGGAGATTTTGCTGAACTCGCGGTCGCAAGCGTCGGACCTTTGAAAGTTTCCACGGACAGTGATGACTCCTTTTGGTCCTGGCATCTTCACCATGAGGTACGCATAGTGCGGTACCGCCATGAATCGAGCAAACGTCGGGCGTCCAAGGATAGCATGGTATTGTGATTTCCAGTCGACGACTTCGAACTCAATCGACTCTGTCCTGAAGTGACTCTTGTCCCCGAACGTAACGTCGAGTTGTATGGTGCCTTCTGGGTTGATTGCTTTGCCGGGGACGATACCGTAGAAGGTATTTGAAGATTTCGGGAGGTTTTTGACTGACCTATTCATTTTGCGTAGCGTGCCAGCGAAGATGATGTTTATGCCACTTCCTCCGTCCATGAAGACCTTGGTCATGGCGAATCCTCCAATTTGTGCATCGAGTACCAAAGCAGCGTGCCCTGGTTGGGCTACAGCAGGGGGGTGATCCTCCCGACTGAAGCTTATGATGGTCTCCGATCCCTTCAGAAACTCAGGCACAGCAGGGGGTGCCATGACAGCCATGTTCACCTGTCGAGTGATTAACTTTTGTTGTCTGTTGGAGGGGCGACCCTTTTGTATCATGTACATCTGCCCGCGGGGCTGTGGATATTGATCATCTTCCACCCGAAGTACGGGTTGTATGGCGCCTGCGATATTTGTGCCTGGGGCAGGCTGTTGTGGCTGTTGCTGCGGTGGCGGCTGTGGCGCCATGAGAGCAGGCATAGCGTTTTGCTGGGGTGCAGGTGCAGGCGTGGGATGTGCGCTGGGCCGTGCCTTTTGAGTCGTATCATCTAATCAGTCGCCATCTGGTCGAATTCCCTGCAGTTCCTTAGGGTATGATTGGAGCGCAATTTTCCGTCGTCCCCCTTGAAGAGGTGTAATCTGCACCAGTCGTCCATCTTCTCTTCGAATGACCGCTCGGGCTTTGCATCAGCGCGTTTACGCCATTCCTGCCTTTTGTAGCTGTCGCTTCGTTGCTCGCGATCTCGACTGTCCCGTCGATCATCCGAGCGCCTGCTGCTTCTATCTTGGTCATCGCGGGGTTGGGTATAGCCAGCCGCCATGAACTCGGGTCTGTCGTCGTCGTAAGGACGTTTTGAACGTTTGCGCCTGCGATCATCTCTGTATGAGTCCCTACGGCTTCGACTGCCGCTGTCGTGGGTTTGTCACGTCAGGTGTCATAGATGACTTCGTAGGTGTGGGATTACGCGAGTCAAGCATCTCCGAGCTTGGGATCGCAGGAACAAAGATCAACACAGATTTACCCAGGTTCGGCCCCCTCAATGTGAGGTAAAAGACCTACTTCCTGCCTACCCTAGATTGGTATTGATATGATAATCAAGGTGTTACAATGGAGGCGATCCGATCTGGTACTCGCCGTATGAGGTAGGGTTTGGGGCTTGATAGCTTGACCTGCTCTAAGTCCTGCGAGTCCTTTTTATATACACAGAGGCTCGCTAGGTTACAAAAGGAAACTTCCCCATAAGCAATACATCCACAGAGGCCTACTCGGAGACTACTTGGTCTTCACGTCCTCCGGGATTTGTCTTCTAGATCTTTCTCCTTATGGCGGTTCAATATTGGGCTTGTTCCCAAGTGGGCTTCCATCCGTGCGAGTAAGTTAAGTCGCACTGGGCCGCGGGTTAATCCAGAAAGTATTCCCCTGACAGCCGCTGTCATGGTTGTCGCGTGGTGGAGAAGCGCGGGATCTGCGCACAGAGTCCTCTCCATCTGCCCACTCGGTCGCGATTTTTATGAGTTGAGCCAAGGAACTTGGCTTTTCGCGACCAAGTGCTTCTCTGAAGTCCTTCCTGGCTAGACCCTGTGTGAAGGCATCCATGGCCCTATCTTATGATATTGTGCCAACCGAATTGCGTATTTCGGTCCACCCCCGTATGTATGACCTCAACGACTCGTCTGATCGTTGAGTGCATGCCCTCAGTTCTTCGAATGTCTTCGGGCGCTCACAAAGAGGCTCGAAGTTTTTGATGAAGTCTCTGCGAAAATCGTCCCACGAGTCGTATGATGATGGAGGGAGCGCCTTGAGCCAGTCGCGGGCTGTGCCTTCGAGCATGAGTCGTATGTACTGCATCGCTGTGGTGTTCGTGCCACGCTGGCATGCCACGGCAAGTCTGTAGTCTTCTAGCCACCCGGAAGGTTCCTGGCGACCATTGTACTTGGGTTGTTCGCCTGTTAACTTGAACCCTTTGGGCATCCGCGTCTCACGAATGCGTCGAGTGAAGCACAATGCTCCGCATGGCTCTGGTTCGCGGTCAGAGTATGAATCGCTGTTGTACGACCTGCGAGATCTGCTTCTGCTGGACTTGCGTCGGTGTGTGCTTCTTCCTTCTTCCGAGTGTTGACTGCGACCACTATGATCATGTGTTGCATGTCGCGAGGTTGCTATCTGGCGATCCCTACTCCCTCCTGGAGTTTTGTCTGCTGGCTGTATAGCCTTTGCCGTTAGAGCTAGCGATTTGATTTGTTGACGATGGAAGGCGGCGTTGGGATCATCCGCTGGAGGTTGCATTGCTTTTAGGTTTGCACCTACGGAGATCAAAGCACCTTCTGCTGTTTTGGGTACTGGGATTCCGTCAGCGTCGTGTGTCATAAATGACAAGTTGCGGGTAATTGCTACCCTTTCATGTTCTGGAAGGCTCGCCAACCGTGACCTGGGCCGTGCGGTTGGTTGCATTGTGGATCCAAGGGATTGCTCCCTTCTTCGTGCGCTCGAAAGGCTAGCCTGCTTTCTGCGCTCTTCGAGTGTCGCTCGGTAGTTTTGCAGTCGAATTGACTCTTGCCAGTTGAAGTACTGGTAGGTCAACATCTCCTCCGGAGTTGAGTTTGCTGGCATCATTGTGCACTCCTTGATGACTTTATCTGCTTTTGCTGCCATCTCCTCCGTGATCGTCAAGGTTGTGACCCCATCCGGCATGGTTACTGTGCATGGGAATTGCGTAGGCCTGCGGACGGCTGCGGCTGCGGATGATTCCGCGGAGAAGGCCACGTAGACCTGATGGGGCGTGACCCGTGGGCACGTGTATGTACTGTCGATTCCAGTCATGGATTCGACGTCGTCGTCCAGGCTCATGTCAGAGCCGGTATGCCCGTCGAGTAGATCTTCTAGGCGAACCTCGTTCTCAACGTGCTCATCGCCTATGCTCATCTCGTTGTTGGCGAAGCCATTATGGATCTCTGAGTCGACGTTGGTGTTGGTGAAGATCTCATAATCGACGTTGCTGTCGTTATGAGTCGTGGGCTCGTAGAAGTCATCGAGGGAGATCCCGCAGTCAAAACTACCGTCGAGTGGGAGGCCGAAGTCGAAGTTGCTTGTGCGGTATGCTGATCCGGCCTCCTCTCCTTGGAGTTCCTTCATCATAAACTTGTCGATCTCGCCAGTCGACATGGTTGTTGCGGGTGAGCAGGCTTCAGGAATCGACGACGGAGCGAACGCAGTCGACGGAGCCTCGGGTGCGCCCAGCGCGAGTTGTTGCAGATCTGTCAAGTCCTGCGTGCCAAGATTGTTTACGAAAAAACTGAATGCTCCAACTGTTAAATCCAAACCTGACTCGAGACCGGAAAACGCCTCCTGAAGCTCTGGCGAGTGCGGATTGAAGTTCATCGAAGGAGCGGATGCGCTTTTTGCAGGTGAAGCGGACAGGCTGCCGCTTTTCGAGTGGATCGGCGAGTTGCCGTGTGTCGCCTGGATCGGCGAGTTGCTGTTTGCTGACATGGCCGGCGAGTTGCCGTTTGCAGATGCGATCGGCATGTTGCCGTTTGCTGATGGGACCGGCGAAACTTCGAGTCCAGCGCTATTCTTTCCCACATACGGCGCCACTTGACGAGGGGTAGACTCATCAAGACCCATGGTTAAGGTCCCTGGGTTGTGAATATGGGGGAGAGAACATGGTAGAGCTGGAAGTATCGTCGGCTGACAAGCAGGGCAAAGATTTTACCCAGGTTCAGGGCCCTCGTGTGGAGGTAACACCCCTACGTCCTGCTTGTCTGTTATTGATTTGCGAATATGGAGGTTACAAGGGTCCCGTCGAGATGTCGACCTCGCTAGGGTTTTGGTGGTTCTGAAAGTGCGTGGTCTGGTTCGACGACCCTCCCAGTCCTTAAATAGTAGGCTGGGTCTCGGGTGTTCGTAACCGACTCGATTTACAAGTAAGGAAACTCTAAACCGACTATGGCTTCGCCAAACTTGGAGGATACTCCATCTTCTTGGGCCTTCCTTCATGGGCTTCATGTAGGCTCTGATAGTTGGGCCTAGTCGATACGTGCACCAGGTACCCTCATGGTAGGGTACCCAATAGGCATACCCATGTCAGGTAATGTGTTCTCGATATACTTCTAACTTTGCTATAACTGATATAATTGGTTCTCTACTTCTCTATATTTATGTGAGAAGGTTTAACTTATCGTGTTGTAAAAGATTGAGTCAGTGGTACTATATTATAAAGTTTTTACTGATACATATATATGTTTCAGTAAAAAATACTTATTTATCATCGATTGTATTAGAACGGACGCGGCAACGCGCGTCTTGTCCTTCTAGTATCTCACAATCGAGACAAAAATAAGGCTTGTTCAGAAAAGGCTGTGGTCTGTCTTTATTCCAAAAAGGCCGCTGCAGATTTCTTTGATTCACCGGAGTAGAGTTCAGTCAGGCAAAGGTCACCGTCGATTCGCAAAAAATTGGCAATCCTACTGTAGACATTCCGGTCGATATATCATGTTCAACCAAAATTCTCCCTCTCGACGCGGTCGCCCGTCCGGTTTCTTCCTCGTTGGCGGCGACCCGCCGCCTGTATGGGAGCAGCATCGGCGAGGCTTGGAGGAATGTGTGCGGGGTTTAATGTTCAGGCCTAAGCGGGAATGAAAGCCCAATCCAGAGCACACGGGCCCATTATTATTAAAAAGATAAATATAAGTCAGCACTCGGGAGAAGAAACTAAAAAACCTAGTCAGAGCGGCCGGCCGGCGGTTGACGTGCCGACGTGAAGTAGCGCCGAGTGCGCGTCAAGCCCTCAATCGATCACCGCGGATTTGCGAGTGAGAAGCTTCGGCGCCCAGAGGTTTCCTTCCGTCGTCTCATCTCTTCTCTTCCCCGAGGTTTCCTTCGAACTTTCCTGCTGGTGAATTTCGGGAAAAAAGTCGAATTCAGATTTTGAAATCCCACTGAATTCACCGAGAATCTACAAAAATTTATGAAACCGACCGAAAGTGCACCAATAGATGTACACAGCACATTTATATGCTGGACTGACTCTCCCCTACCATTAATTTGCGCTCAAAATCCTCCATGTGGTATTAATTCTTACTCCCTACTAGACATGGATTTGTCTAAATATGGATGTATCTACACACTAAAAAGACATCTAGGTACATACATATTTGGACGAATCCAAGTATTTTGGAACGGAGAGAGTACATGTTTTTCCTTTAGTCCTGATCAATTGTTCTATTGTTTGCCTCATTTTTAATTCACCAACTGCAGCTAGCACCAGCGACAGTTCACCATGCCGGACAGCAGCGGCGCGACCGTCCTCGACGGCCTGCCCGACTGCATCATCTTTGGAGAGATACTCGTGCGGTTGCCGTCCAAGGCCGTCTTCTGCTGCCGCGAGGTCTGCTGGTCGTGGTACGACGGCACATACACTGATGAATTCCTCCTCGCGCACCAGCACCGCTATCATGGTGACATCTACATCAATGGACTCAGTTTCTCTCATCAAGATTTACACCATCCAAGGTTGCTAGAAGAAGTAGGAGAAGATGGTAGGTCTTACTCAATATGGGCATAGCTTGTATTCCTTCTTTTCTTTAAACCCTGAGGTGAAATTCTGCTATATTGTAGCTTGTAGGACCGGACGTTTCTCGTAGTAACTGTATCGGTAATCTCTCTTGTCGTCCGGCTTAATTTGGGAAACTGTGGAAACTTTTCTATGGAACTATTCTACGGAGTACTTATTTACCCGTTCGTTTTCATTCTGATGTGTTGTGTTGCTTCAACCAGACTTAGAATCATAGATTATAACTAAGAAATGCAAGTTAATTGTTTGATTTCATTCTCAATGTCTAAAACGTGTGGTAAGTAGAGCATAAGTTAACCCTGAACATATATTTGCACAATTTTTTTCACCTGTGACCGGCAAAGTCGAACGGCATCACGGAGCCGAGTCCACACCTGGATAACTTCACGGAAGCACGCCGCAATGCTCTCATGATGCTCCATAGTTGGCTAGGATATATCACCGTGAATGCTCTTTTACCCCATCAAGCACAAGCTGGAATTTTAATTGCACATACTAGACATTGTTTATTTTCACGCATGACGGGATTATGTTTTAGAGCAAAATCACCTAATTTTCGAGAAAGCCATGATGGACACGATACGTTTCTACATAATAATAGCTCTATGTGTACTCAAAATCGGGACAAAAAGCAAGACTTGTTCACAAATGCTGTGGTCTGTCTTATCAAGATTTATTCCAAAAATGCCGCTGCATATTTCTTTGATTTTCACAGGAGTAGAGTTCAGATCAGGCAAAGGTCACCTTCGATTCGCAAAAATGGCAATCCTACTCTAGACATTTCAGCTGATCTGTTCAACCAAAATTCTACCGCTCGACCTGAACTGAACCAACCATCTAAGCTGTAGGCCTGGAGATTGAGCTTCGCAGCTTAGACGGAGAGGGCGCCCTCCGCTACCTCGCCGACCTTGGCCTTGGGCTTGGCCTTCTCGACGATGATGGCTTGCGTGGTGAGGACCATCCCGGCCACGGAGGCGGCGTTCTGGAGCGCGCATCTCGTCACCTTGGCAGGGTCGAGGACGCCGGACTCGATCAGGTTCTCGTACTTGTCGGTCATCGCGTTGTACCCCATTTCCCACTCGCTCTCCTTGATCTTCTCGATCACAACTTCCCCTTCCACTCCGGCGTTGTTGGCGATCAACGACGCAGGTGCTAGCAGTGCCTGCAAAATTGACAAACTGTTGTAAGTACACAGTACACACATTTCGAGAGACATGAGTCCTGATAAATTATTCAGTGTTGACTGTTGAGCATTGTTTATTCACTATTGTGTACTACTTAGTATTGTAAGTACACAATACTAAGTTTTGCGCCACACAAGCTTAACCTGCAGAATTATTCAGTCATATCATCAACTTAGCATGGATACATATCCCAATAATTGGTTGTAGCTGCATTATATAAAACTGTAGATAAACAGCGTGGAAGATACCATTACGTCAGGTTAGTTTTCTGGTAAATGCAGTTTCTAACATCTGGTTGACATGGAAGAGAATGATGCAATTCTAAATCCATTAACATATCGATATCTAAGGAAGTTACCTTTTGAATGATGTCAGCACCAAGGCGTTCATCATGGTCTTCGATTGTTTCTTTGATCGCAGGCACAAAAGTAGACAGGTGCACATAGGCTGCACCGCCACCGGAACAATGCCCTCCTCGATAGCTGCAAAAGTGGCATTCTTCGCATCCTCGATTCGTAGCTGACGGTCCTCGAGCTCTGTCTCCGTTGCAGCTCCGACCTTGATGACAGCCACACCACCAGAAAGCTTTGCAATTCTCTCGGCCAGCTTCTCAGAATCGTAAATGGAATCAGTTTCATTAAGCTCCTTCTTTAGCTGTGCAACCCTCGCCTGGATCTCATCTTTGCTAGCTGCATCTGCTATGAGGGTTGTTGTAGTCTGATGAACTGTAATTTTCCTTGCTGCGCCGAGTTGCTCTACTGTTGCATTCTCAACCAACAGACCAAGATCCTTCGCTAGGAATTCAGCGCCTGAAAGTTGTTGTACGGCATGTGAACTTTTAAGTAACTGGAAAAAATAATAAGATAGCAAAATGGGTACTCCTTATAAACAGCAGATTTTTTGGAAAGTTCTGAACAGCAGATGGATAATAAAATGAAAAAACATTTAAAAAATGGTAAAAAAATTGAATCCCTAGACCATCCGCGAAATCATTACTCTTGCATCCAGTGGGTTGTTGTCATACTTTGATCCACAAAAGGCAAAAAGTTATGAAAATACTGATCAAAATAAAGGCCCTATTCATTACAAAAAAATGGTCATCCAGTAGGACAAATTCAATGGAAGAATAACAATTATACGCTTAAACCATTCCATTTGTGCTGACATCGTTTCAACATAAATCAAAAGCTCTACTTAATGCATAAGCCACACACAAAGATCACGACTAATAAAAATCATATAATTCGAAGTTCATGCAGCCACAGCACGGAAAAACTGTAATAGTTACCAAATTAAATTCAAATTTAAGAGCAAGACCAACCTGTCACAATGGCAATATCTTGAAGGACAGCCTTCCGACGCTCACCGAAACTTGGGGCTTTGATCGCTGCAACTTGAATAATACCTCGGAGCTTGTTAACAACCAGAGTTGCCAAGGCTTCACCAGTAATATCCTCAGCTATAATAAACAGCGGACATCTCAACTGTGTAGTCTGCTCCAGAAGTGGGATAATTTCCTTTATGCTTGTGATCTTCTGATCAGTTATAAGAACTCTAGCATTCTCAAACTCCACAATTGATTTCTCAAGGTTTGTCACAAATTGAGGGGAAATGTAGCCTCGGTCAATCTGCATTAAAATTTTCAAATGCTTGAGGAAGAGATGTTGTGATAGAAGATACCCAGTGACTTAATATATGTGAAAATGTGAAGGTACTACTTGATATGAAGGAGACAAAACGTATAGTCTGAATATCTAACAAACCTCCATTCCTTCTTCAACATCAACAGTAGTCTCAAAAGACGATGACGATTCGATAGAAAGGACGCCATCTGGACCCACTTTGTCAATAGCATCAGCAATCATGGCTCCAATAAGTTCATCGTTACCAGCAGAGATAGAGGCAACAGCTGTAATACAGAATAAAATCCAAATTAGGCACGAATTATCTGAATCCTTACACAGAGGCAACAGCCGTAATACAGAACAAACTCCAAAGTGGGCACATATTATCTTTCTGAACCCTCATATGCTTCCTTCAAACGCCACTCTTAAAAGAACTCATATACCAACCTTGTTATCCCAAGGCTCTATGTAAAATAAGAAACACACGGTAGAGCATGTCAGAAGAAACAATCACCTCTGATATCACCACTTCCCTTGACTGGTCTAGCTTTGTTTTCAAGCTCGAGAATCAGACCCTGGACAGTTTTGTCGATTCCTTTCTTAAGTGATACAGGGTTTGCACCCGAAGTAACACTCAGGATTCCAAGCTTGATGATTTCTCGAGCAAGGACACAAGCAGTTGTAGTCCCATCACCAGCAGAATCATTGGTCTTGCTAGCAACCTTCAAGAATGAATAATTGCATCATGAGTTCCAATCTCTGGTAAAGCATGAACTATTAAATAAATCTTAGCAGGTTACCTCGCGAATCAGTGCTGCACCGGCATTTTCCATCGGATTAGCGAGCTCAATAGCCCGGGCAATGGTGACACCATCGTTCACCACCTTGGGACTGCCGTACTCATCCAGCACTACGTTCCTCCCTGTAAAACATCCAAAGATCAGAGCTTGCATGACAAAATAACTGAAAATCAACACTGAAATTTCTTCTTTTAAGAAAAAATTGGAATAAATTCATTGCTCCTGGTCTCTTCTAGGTACTTTTATTGTAAGTTATAGATTCTATACAACACTGAATCTGCTGTTTGACCTTAGTATTTCTGGGTACTTTTAATTTAAGTTCTATAGATTCTACACAACACACTGTTGTTGTGTTTACCTTTGTCCATTTTGTACAGTATGTTAAAGAAATCAAGATAGGACTCTATAATAGTCCTAGATTGCACGATTATTGATTGGATAATCTTAGCCTTATGTTTTAATCGGACCTGTACAGGGTGGTAAGAAAGAAAAGCCGTAACTTGTTCTTCTGACAAATTATGTACTCGGTTTCAATAAGCAATGTGAGTTAAGCTGTTCATGAATTCATGCCGTGACGCTAGTATCTTGTGGCTCTACCAACTCAAAATTGGGTTTCACAACAGACCTAGGTACGCCGGTGAAATGAGCAATTAGCAAGTACGTAGTCAGGTTTAACAGGATAGATACTGAACATATGGAACTTTTTGATACCGCAGGAAACACAGCACATCTAGTGATACATATTTTCAGGTATGAACGAACGCAGGTTTCAGATTGATAAGAGGCCTCACCTCGCGGGCCGAGGGTGACGCCGACGGCGTTGGCGAGCTTCTCGACGCCGGCCTGGAGCGCGGCGCGGGACTTCTGGTCGAAGGCGATCTCCTTGGCTTCCGCGCGCACCACCAGCCGCGACGAACGGCCGTTCTTGGACCTCCTCAGCCTCCCCTGCTGACAGCCAACACAGCACAGGTCACACTTGAGACCAATTTCACATCAATCCAAGAAGGAACCCAAAAAAGGGGGATGGCACTAAGCCACAATCCGGTTCACAGGAATGGCCAGGGCTGTGCAAGAAACGACAGTCCATGCCCGAATTGGCCAATGAGACCGCACGGAATTGAGCTGAGCGAGCACGGAATGCAGAGAAACCGCGTGTGAGAGAGAGAGAGGGAGGCGGGGCTGACCTGGGAGGAGAAGGAGCGGAGGAGGGAGGCGCTGGAGATGGCGTTGGCGGACGCCATTGGAGGGGAGGAGCTGCTCGGCTGAGGATAAGGTGGAGGGCAGAAGGGTGAGGAGGGTTTAGAGATGAGGTTGTGTGGCTTTATACACGGACGAAAAAACAGAGTAGAGAGAGGGTTTGGAGGCAGAGGACGTCTCCAGAACCCCTATTCACGACGATTGTTTAACAGAGTTGACGACTTGTGGTGATTGCTCAATCTAATCCGACAAGGCTAATTTTCAAGACAAAAATTACCCGATACCAACCACGATCTACATGCGCCAATCCTCACATACATTCTTCTACCTCTATGTTAGTACCACTTGTGTGCTCTTCTCGTTGAACTGCTACCCTCGGCCCCAACACGGAAACGATGCGCACAATCCTTCTCTGCAGGGCATGAAATCAGCTCGACCATGCTTGAGTTTGCGAGAATTTGAATAGTAGAAAGGCTAGTTATTGGTGTAGAAAAGATCCCGATGCCTCACGTTCTCTCAACCAATGGAGTGCCCATGTTGCGGTGGGGCAGTGATACCTTCATGAAAAATGCAAAGTCTGGTAGATCGGCTACTTGGTCGACCGATGCTTGTTATTTATATGAGTTGATCATAGGGGTTGGATGGTGCCCTGTATTTATAACTTGATTATATACAGTTATTCAATGGTTCACCTACTTGCACGCATCCTTATCTTTCTTCTTATTTATGTCTTCTCTTCTCGCTCGGCCGCTACCCTATATGCATCATGCAAACATCGTGCAGCACGCTCGCAGTGAGCCAAACAGAGCAGACCGCAGAAAGATTCTAAATATGACAAGTCCCCCATATATTCGATAATAAGGAAATGAAGAACGGGAACGAAAAGAAATAAAGCATTTCTAGCGGATGAGCTTCTCCCAATTTTGTCTGGTAATAGAATTGGGTGGCTTGCTTCCATGAATAGTACCACCAGACTTAGGCATCCCTCTAGAGTGGGGGCATGCCGATCTTATTTTTAGTGCTTTCTTTCCGCGATGATTGTTAGTTCTTTAAACGACTAGAGTGAACGCTTGTGTATTACAACAAGCTCTACTACGATAAGGTTTGCCCAGCTCCAGTGAGGGAGGGGTGAGGACGGCGGCACGCCTTCGGCTCGATTAACTGCTTGTAGTCATTGCTAGGTGGTATCAAGACCTACTTGTAGTTATTATTACTTTTGGCATTCTTTGTACCGTTGTTGATGATCAATAGATTGGTTGGCCTTTTCGAAAAAAGACGACTAGCGAGTGAATGGTTGTGTATTACATTTTTGGAGGTGTCGGTGGGCACAACAGTGAGGGGGGTGGGTAGGGATGATGTTGTGTGGCTCCATAGAAAAAAGGATAGGACTTGAGTTGTCTCACATTCACCATATTTGTTTAACAAAATTGAGGACTTTGGGGTGAAATGGTGTGGGTTCAAAGACCTTTGGACACGGAGTTCTATCACAAGTTACAGTTCAAAAATCATGACTTAACCTTTTTACCGGAGTTCTATCACAAGACCAATTTCACACCAATTCAAGGCAAAACAAATGACAAAGAAACGATAAAGGAACCACAATTCGGTTCACAGGAATGGCCAGGGTTGTGCAAGAGACAGCAACCCATGCCTAAATGGGCCGATGAGACCACAACAGCAAGCACGGAATGCAAAGGAGCCGCGTGTGAGGGAGAGGGGGCGGGCTGGCCTGGGAGGAGAAGGAGCGGAGGAGGGAGGCGCTGGAGATGGCATTGGCGGACGCCATTGTAGGGACTAGGGAGGGGCTTGTAGCCGGTGCTCGGGTGAGGTTAAGGTGGAGGCAGAAGGATGAGGAGGGTTTAGAGATGAGGTTGCGTGGCTTTATACACGGAGGAAAACATAGTAGAGAGGGTTTGGAGGCAGAGGACCTCTCCAGAACGTTCACCATGTTTGTTTAACAAGACTTGGGTGAAAAATACGGAGGATGGAAAACGGCAATCATCATGCTGGTTTCATGATGGATTCCAATAAAAAAAGTAACTGCCCATTGGAATTTGTAGTACTCGTTCAAATAGAGTCCTCCTTCGAAAACGGTTTCATTCGTAAACCATGTTATTTTTAAACCATTCGACAAATTAGTACGAACACGATACTCAAATTAATGTTGACTCGTGGTGATGGCTCGATCTAATCCCACCAAGAGGAACTTCAGCACAAAATTACCATACAGTTCTTCCACCTCTATGTTCACAGAACCAACACGTAAACACCGTGCACCAGCGTTCACCATGGCACATGAAACCGAGTCTACAACGCTTGAGTTTGCAGGAATTTGAATAGTCAGGTCAATAATAATTGGTACCAGGAAGTTCCCAATGCCTCACATTCTCCAACGCCGCCAGCCAGGAATGGCCATGTTGCAGCAGGGTATCTCCATGAGAAATGCCATGTTTCATAGATTGGCTACTTGGTCGATCAATGATCGTTAGGTATATGAGTTGGGGGTGGATAGTGCTTTATATGTATAACTTGATTATACACAATTATTCAACGGTAAACCTACACATATGCATCACTATCTTTCTATCTACCTCTATGTTCGTCCTTATTTCCTTGTCTTCCTCCTTATTTATGTCTTGTCTTCTTCAACGTCCGCTACCTTGGACCCACCGCAAACATCGTGCATCACTCTCACAGCGAAGCACGATGCCATGAAGAGTACCACCCTACTTAGGCATCCCTCTAGGGTCGGGGCGTGTGGATCCTATTTTTAGTGCTTTCTTTCCATGATGATTGTTAGTTCGCTAAAGACGACTAGTGGGTGAATGGTTGTGTGTTACAGCTTTGGCGACGCCACCTTCGCGACCATGAAGAGAAATTTATAAATCATCAAACTAAAATCCATAATATTATGAAGAGATATTTTTCATATTCGTGTAATGTGATAGTTTTGGGCGTAAAGCTATTTTATCATGGGTTGAAATTCGATTCCTAATAGGTAAAAGATTAGGTCATCACTACTTAAAATTCGATTGTGTCATGTATTTAAATCTAGAGTTGGTTTTTGGTTAAAAGTAGGATGGAAAGGGAAGTAAAAGGGTGGATGGAAAGCGAAGTGCATCATGCTGGTTGCATGATGGATTCTGATGTTGATTGTTTTCAAAATATAGAGCCCTTGGAAATAGGGGTCATTCAAAAAGTGGTTAGTTATGTTTAATCGTTTCACAAACTAGTATGGTCACCCAAATTCTCAAAGCACTACAACGAAAATAGCACTTGTGGTGATTACCCAATTTCCTTTCGGTAAAAGTGGATTTCAGAACAAATTACTCTTACTCTATTATTTCCATGGGACGTTTAGTATCATCCACGATTAGGACTCAAGCTACTACATAATATATGTCTCAAGCCTGCCTGCAACCATAGATACTACTTCTACCTCTATGCCACTGTATATTATCTGTTCTCTATCTATGTACATATCTCATGTTCTTCCTCCACCTCCGAAACTTTCACCATGTTTGTTTAACAGAGTTGACAACTTTCGGCTAAAAATGGTGTGGATTTTCCTTTACAAAATACCGAGACTTGAGTTGTTAATCAAAAACTTGTACGGGAAAGAATCGAGCAAACAAAGTTTACTTGATCTTTGCCCAGGCTCTATCGATGAGCTAGCTGCGCCACTGTTTTGGACCCAGAGTTCTACCACAAATTTTGTTTTAGGTTAAAGGCATTCGATCAGCCATATGATTAGATAGAAAATGGTGAGTGTTTATGTATAGAGTTTGGGATAACAAAGTCATACAAACCGAAACTGAAGCTAAAAGTTATTAAGCATCTCCTGGATCTTGAGTGTGGGCATAGGCCCGTTGCACCATGTCCTCCCTAACCTAATTGTGACTTGGGGAAATTGAGCACCCTTCCAAAATGGGTTCATTCGTAAATCGTAAGTTATGTCCGACTAATGAGGACACACAAATGCTCAAAGTAATGCTCATTTGTGGTGATCGCTCGATCTATTCCGACAAATTGGTTTCTCAGGACAAAATTACCTTATAGCAACCACAATCTATCCCTACATACTTCTTCTGCCTGTTTTTCTGTATCATATTCCTTTTGTTTTTTCCTCCTACCACATGTCTCCTCTCCTTGTTCTTCGCCCACACGCAGCCCCAACACGCAAACGTTGCGCACGTTTCTCCTCAGCAAGGCGTGGAATCGGTTTGACAATGCTTGAGTTTAAGGGTATTTGAATGGCATGAGCATAATCAATTGGTGCCGGATAGATCCCAATGCCTCACATTCTAATGACGGACAGCCAATGGAGTGGCCATGTTGGGGCGGGGCAGTGTTATGTGCATGAAAATTACCAAGTGTCATAGAATGGCTACTTGGTCCTTGTTATGTGAACGAGTTGAATAGGGGATGGATAATGTCTTATTTTTATAACTTGATTGTGCACAATATTCAATGATTCACCTACCCATTTACATTCTTATCTTCTCTATCTACCTTTATGACCGTGTTTATTTGGGAAAGGCGGGTTGGCTCCCGAGCTCATATGTTCCTGGTCGAATAAAACAAATTCAGAAACAAGTATATTTCAGAAAATTCTGATTTTTTTTTTGGTGATGAACATATATATATATTCTAAATACGTGCCAAGTTTCATGATAAATGACATGTGTGGTGTTCTGTATAAAAATAACAAAATCATTGCTCTAAAAACATATTTTTTTTAAACCCCCATTTTGGTCACTGATTTGTCTTTTTTGTACGGAACAACCCAGATGGTATTTCACCACAAAACTTGGTACATACAAAGTAAATTTTTATGTATTCGTCTCCAATTTGTTTCAATTTTTTTTGAAATGATATACTGTTTTTTGAATTTGTTTTATTTGGCCAATAGCATATGAGCTCGGAAGCCAATTTGAATTTCCATGTTTATTTCATTGTATTTCCTCCTTATTTATGTCTTCTCTTCTCCCTCGTCCGGTACCTTGGACACACCATGCAAACATCATGCACCGCCATCACAGTGAGTCACACAAGGGTGGGGAGGGTTGTGTGGCTTTTACATGGAGGAAAAAACTGAGGAGAGAGGGTTTGGAGGTTAAGGACGTCTCCAAAACGTTCACCGTGTTTGTTTAACACATAAATGCTCAAAGTAATGCCAAACTTGTGGTAATTGCTCAATTTAATACGACAAAGGAGACCCGATGCCAACCACGATCTACATGCATTGATCCTGTACATACTCCTTCTTTCTCTATGTTAGTATCTATTTCTCATGTTCTTCGCCCTACCACATGTGTCTCCTCTTCTCGTTGAACTGCTACCCTCCGCCCCAACACGCAATCGTTACGCATAATCCTTCTCCGCACAATCCTTCTCCACAGGGCATGAAATCAGCTCGACAATGCTTGAGTTTGCGGGAATTTGGATAGTAAAAATGCTAGATATTGGTGTAAAAAAGATCCCAATGCCTCGCATTCTTTTATGACGAGCAACCAATGGAGTGCCCATGTTGCGGTGGGGTAGTGATATCTCCATGAAAAATGTAAAGTTTGATAGACCGGCTCTGTGGTCGATCGATGCTTGTTATGTATATGAGTTGAACATAGGGGTTGGATGGTGCCTTGTATTTATAACTTGATTATACACAGTTATTCAATGGTTCACCTATCTGCATGTATCCTTATATTTCTTATCTACCTCTATGTCGGTGTTTATTTCCTTGTCTTTCCTCCTTGTTTATGTATTCTCTTCTCGCTCGGCCGCCACCTTGGACCCACCATGCAAACATTGTGCGCCACGCTCATAGTGTGAGGCACGATGCCATGAATAGCACCACCCGACTTTGGCATCCCTCTAGAGTGTGGGCGTGCCGATCTTATTGTTAGGGCTTTCTTTCCGCAATAATTCTTATTTCTCTAAGACGACTAGAGAGTGAATGGTTGTGTGTTACACTTTTTGAGGTGCTGGAGATGGCATTGACGGAAGCCAATGGCAAGAGGGCCAGGCAGACGAGCTTGTAGTTGGTGCTCGACTTAGGATAAGGTGGAGGCCAGAACGGTGTGGGCAGGGTTAAATATTACTTATGAGGTTGTGTGGCTTTACATGAAAAAAACAGGGAGATGAGTTGTCTCCGAAACGTTCACCATGTTTGTTTAAATAAGTTGAGAAATTTCGGGCGAAATGGTATGGTTCAAAGATCTTTTCGACCACGGAGCTTTGTCACAAGTTACATTTCAAATATCACGACTCCTATTTGTGGGTGAAATGTGGTTGGAACCACCAAGCGATTCTAAGGCGTGTTTGGTTGTCAGCAATTTCTCCCGAGCAAGGATAAGAGCAATATGAGCAATCAAACAAGGTGGAGAATATGAATCAACACACATATCATCTCATATGAGCTCCACGAAACTATGTCGGCAGGAAATGCGAAGTCGTTTAAGAGAGCCAAACAAGCCCTAGCCTCGCAGATATCGAATTGTCCATGACCTCTGCTATTTGTGAGTAGAGTTTTATCTCAAGTTACATTAGAAATGTCATACTGCAAATTCCAAAAGCTGATTATGATTATTGGTTAAAAGTTGACAGTGTCATGGGTTTTAAATTGGAGTTGGTTTTTGGTTTACATGAGGATGGAAAGGAGAGAAAAAGGTAGTGCGGAAAAAGAGGTGCATCATTGATGAATTCAACAAGTAACTGACCACACTGAAATTTGTAGTGCTTACGTTCAAGAAATAGTGTCTCCTTAGGAGGATTTGGAGGCAGAGGAATTCTCCAGAAACTTCGCTGGAGCTCCTCCGACGATCGTATGGTCTTCCACCGCCGCCAGTAGATGCGCGACGTCGCCCCGCTCAAGTTACGCAGCAACTCCGTCTCGAGCACGTCCTCCTGCGTCAAAATCGAGCTCGCCCGAGTCTCAGACCACGAGTGGCCGTCCATCACCGCCGCCGATTCCGTGTCATCGAGATTTTTGCTACATCCCCACCGCAAGCCCATCCCTCTGCTGGCTTCCATCCCAGCAGTAGGCGCGGCACCATGCATGGTGTGGGTCAGTGGGTGGCCACCTCTCCCTTCCGCTCTGTATAGGACGGACGTATCCGAATTCCGAACAAATCACCGATTTTGGTCGAGTATGGAAATAACTGATCTCATAAATAGTGGCCCAAAAACGAGTAATCAGATACTATTAAGGCTGCTAATCGATCAAGAAATAGAGCATGGCTCATACCATCCGACCAAATTAGTACGGGCAAACAAATGCTCAAAGCACCGCTGACTTGTGGTCAACTGGTCATTGCTCGATCTATTCCGACAAATCGGTTTCTCAGGACAAAATTACCTGATACCAACCACAATCTATCCCAAGTTCCCTACAGGCTTCTTCTGCCTCTATGTTTGTGTTGTATTCCTCCAGTTTTTTTCCTACTACCTGTCTCTCCTCCTCTTGTTTTTCCCTTACCCACAGCCCTAACACGCAAACGTTGTGCACGCTTCTCCTCACAAGGACATGAAATCGGCTGGACAATGCTTGAGTTTGCAATAATTTTAGTGGTAAGATCATGATCAATTGGGGCCGGAAATATCCCAGTGACTCACATTCTCCAGGACGGCCAGCCAAAGAAGTAGCCATGTTGGGGCGGTGCAGTGGTATGTGCATAAAAATAACCAAGTTACATAGACCGCCTACTTGGTCCTTGTTATGTATATGAGTTGAATAGGGATGGATAGTGCCATATATTTATAACTTGATTGTACACAATTATTCAATGATTCACCTACCATCTACATCCTTATCTTCTTTATATACATTTATGATTGTGTTTATTTTATCGGAATTGCTAACGCTCGGCTGCCTGAGATCGAGCTTAACGCTCGGTCGATGATTGTGACCGTGCGATGGTCGCTGGTGGGTTTGGCCTTTTTCCGCGTTCGGTTGTGGCCTGCTAATCGTTTTTGGCCAAATCTCGGTTCACAAGCTAGACTGTGCGATGGATCGATTGTCTTGCGATTGTTAGCACGCCAGATGGGCTCGTTCTGTTTGCTCTCGGTTGTGGCCTGTTAAACGTGTTTTTTCTTCCTCTATTGGATTTTGTTGGGCCTTTTTTATTTTCCATTTCTGGGTATTTTTTGTGTTTAGGCATTTTTTTTCGCTGGTTGAGTTTCAGTTTGGTTTGGGTATAGTCGTGTGGGATGTGTCCCTCCAGAATGTGAAACTAGCGGTGGGACCCAGAGGCAAATGTAGTGGGTCTATGTGGAGGTGGTTGTGCGTTGCGATGTTATTTTCTCCAGAATGTGTTTTTTTATTATACATGATTATTTTTAGTGCGCAATTGCACATAATTTTTCCCATGCCACTTGATTTTCATTTTCAAGTTGTGATCTTTTTTGGCTTGTGGCAATTTTGAGGCCATCTGGCGTTTCTCCAGACGTTATCTTTTGTGGACATGTATGTTGTGGTGGACCCACACTAGGCGCGAAGTTTGCAAAGGTGAAACTGTCTCGCCACTAGCGAAGTTAGTTGCATGTGGATTCTTTTTGTCTTTCCCGTTCAGTTGCATAACAACTAAATTAAAACGCGTAGTTGCATATGACGATTCTATAGAGGTAGCTATAAAGGTTGAGAAAAAAGGGACCATTTGATCTTTTTGGTAAAAAAATTCTAGTTGTCGTGCAATTTGAAAATGATTCTCGCATAGCATGCAATTACACATGATTCTTGTTAATGTGCAATTGCACAAGATTCTCGTTTAGCGTGCAATTACACAGGATTGTTGTTTGTGTGTAATTCCATATGCTTTTTCGTAAAATATGCAATTACACATTATTCTCATTTAGCGTGCAATTACATAGGAATGTTGTTTGTGTGCAATTGCACATGATTCTTGTTAATGTGCAATTTGCACAAGATTCTCGTTTAGCGTGCAATTACATAGGATTGTTGTTTGTTGTATGCAATTGCACATGATTCTCGTTAATGTGCAATTGCACAAGATTCTCGTTTAGCGTGCAATTACATTGGATTGTTGTTTGTGTGCAATTGCATATGTTTTTTTCGTAAAATATGCAATCACACATTATTCTCGTTTAGCGTCCAATTACATAGGATTGTTGTTTGTGTGCAATTGCGTATTTTTTTCGTAAAATATGCAATTACACATTATAATCGTTTAACGTGCAATTGCACATGATTGTTGTTTGTGTGCAATTGCATATGTTTTTTTGTAAATGTGCAATTACACATTATTCTCATTTAGCGTCCAATTACATACGATTGTTGTTTGTGTGCAATTGCATATGTTTTTTCGTAAAATTATGCAATTATACATTATTCTCGTTTAACGTGCAATTGCACATGATTGTTGTTTGTGTGTAATTGCATTTTTTTTTTGTAAATGTGCAATTGCACATAAAATAGTATGCAATTGCACAGTAATTTGTAATCGTATAAATAGTATGTGAATTTGTAAGCTAAATGAATTGTAATTGATTATAAAAATCACCGTCTAATCACAAATGAAATCATGAAAGTGCAATTACATATTAGTGCCCATAATGTGCAAATTACACATTACTTTGTAATTTTCACATTAGTGTTTTTGCACAATAGTGACCATAAATGCGTAATTGCACATTAGTGGCGACAATGTGCAATTGCACATTAGTGGCCATAATATAAAAATGGAAGTTTAATTTACACAGTAGTTTCTCCGCATGTGTAATTGCACGTTAGTGGGCATAATGTGCAATTGCACATGTAATTTTTGTGTATTTTTCCTTATGGGGTCATAGACTAGGCAAATGCAATTTGCACATTCACCTTTTTAGCGTGTAATTGCATATTTTTATCTCTTTTTTAATTAAAATTTTGCAATAGCACATGAAACCATCACACAATTACATGTGCATTTTTATAGTACGCAATTGCATATATTTCTCCCATTCTGCGTGCATATGTAATTGTATTTTTTCCTGTGTGTATTTGTGACAGAATTGCTAACGCTCGGTTGCCTGATATTTAAGTTAGGTCTCGGTCGACGAGTATGGCCGTGTGATCATCGATCACGTTTCGTGAATGTTAACGCAAGGTGACTGCGTGTTTTCGCCTTTTTGTTCGGCTTTTTTCCTTTTTGTTTATGGGTTTGTTTTTGTTGGGCCTTTGTTATTTTGTTTTTCGCAGGTTGAAGTTGAATTGTGCAATTGCACATATTTTTTAGCAGTGTGCAACTGCACATGATTTTTTCAATGATTTTTTTTTAATGTGCAATTGCACATGTTTTATCAGTGTGCAATTGCACATGATTTTTCAATGTAATTTTTTTAACGTGCAATTGCATGTAATATTTTTTTAACGTGCAATTGCACATGATTCTCGGTAGCGTGCAATTACACATGATATAAATGTGCAATTGCATATGACTCTCGTTAGCGTGCAATCGCATGATTCTTATTTAGTGTGCAATTACACATACACTTTTTTAAAGTTCAGTTGTGTATGATTTTTTTTTAAATTCGCAATTGCACGTTCAATTGCACATGATTCTCGTTAGTGTGTAATCGCAAAAGATTTTTGTGAGCGTCCAATTGTACTGATAATTTTTATCAGTGTGTAATTACACATGTATTTTTATAGTGTGTAATTGCATTTTTTTCCTGCATTTGTAATTGCACATGAATCAGCACGCAATTGCACATGTATTTTTATAGCGTGTAATTGTATTTTTTCCTTGCATGTATTTGTAATTGCACGTGACATGCAATTGCACATTCGGCTAATTGTTTTTTCATTTATTTTTGTAATTGTTTTTTATTTTTAAAAGGCCTAATTAAAAGGGCCCATGAAACATTACAAGAGGTAAAGAGATTTCGGCGCAGAAAAGAAAACACGATGCTATCGATCTATCCATCGACCGGTCGAGCGGATCGACCGAGATTTACGCTAACTCTCGGTTAGCTGAGAGCTAGCCACTCCCTTATTTTATATTGTTATTCCTCCTTGTTTATGTCTTCTCTTTTCCCTTGGCCGCTACCTTGGACCCACCATGCAAACATCATGCACCATGCTTACAGTGAGTCATGATGCCATGAAGCGTACCACCCGACTTAGGCATCCCTCTAGATTTGGTACGTGTCGATCTTATTTTTTCTAGGAGGACTTTGTTGGGGTGAAAAAACAAGGATGGAAAAGGAAAACCATCACGCTGTTGAATTCCAATAATCTAATTTGTAATGCTCGTTGAAAAAATAGTCTCCCTTCGAAAACAGTTTTGTTCGTAAATGATAAATTATATTTAAACCTTTCGACCAATTAGTACGGTCACATGAATACTCAAAGTAATGCTGACTCATGGTGATTGCTCAATCTAATCCGATAAAGAGGATATCCAGCACAAATTTACCATATACTTCTTCCACCTCTATGTTTGTGCCATTCTTCCTCCTGTTCTTTCTCCTGCCACATCTCGGATTCTCGGGACAAAATTACCTTATACTAACCGCAATCTATCCCTACATACTTCTTCTGCCTGTTTGTTCGTGTCATATTCTTACTGTATTTTGATACTACCACGGTCTCCTCCACATCCTCTTGTTTTTCCCGTACCCGCAGCCCCAACACGCAAACGTTGCGCACGCTTCTCCTCTGCGAGAAATCGACTCGACAATGCTTGAGTTTGCGGCAATTTGAATGGTATGACCATACCCAATTGGTGCCGGAAAGATCCCAATGCCTCACATTCTCCAGCGACGGCCAGCCAATGGAGTGGCCACGTTGGAGCGGGGCAGTGGTATCTGCATGAAAATTACCAAGTTTCATAGACTGGCTACTTGGTCCTGGTTATGTAAATGAGTTGAATAGGGGATGGATATTGCCATATATTTACACAATATTCAATATTCACCTACCCATCTGGCATTCTTATCTTCTTTATCAACATTTATGATTGTGTTTATTTTATATTGTCTTTCCTCCTTGTTTATGTCTTCTCTTCTCCCTTGGCCGCTACCTTGGACCCACCATGCAAACATCATGCACCACGCTTACAGTGAGTCACGATGCCATGAAGCGTACCACCCGACTTAGGCATCCCTCTAGATTTGGGGCGTGACGATCTTATTTTTCTAGGAGGACTTTGTTAGGGGAAAAACGAAGGATGGAAAAGGAAAACCATCATGCTGTTGAATTCCAATAATCTAATTTGTAGTGCTCGTTGAAAAAATAGAGTCCCCTTTGAAAACGGTTTCGTTCGTAAATCACAAATTATATTTAAACCATTCGACCAATTAGTACGGATAGGAAAATACTCAAAGTAATGCGGCCTCGTGGTGATTGCTAGGTCTAATCCGACAAAGAGAAACTTCAGCACAAAACTACCCTATAGGTCTTTCACCTCTATGTTTGTGTCAGTCTTTCTCCTATTCTTCCTCCTTCCACATGTCTCCTCTTCTTACTCTACCTCTACCCACAGGACCAACACCCAAACATTGTGTACCAGCCACCTCCATGTGACATAAAACCAAGTCTACAATGTTTGAGTTTGCGGAAACTTGAATAGTCAGACCAATACTGATTGGTGCCAGGAAGATCCCAATGCCTCACATTCTCCAACGACGGCCAACCAATGGAGTGGCCATGTTGCAGCATGGTATCTCCATGAGAAATACTAAGTTTCATAGATTGGTTACTTGGTCGATCAATGCTCGTTATGCATATGAGTTGGGAGTAGATAGCGCCTTATATGTAAGCTAGGCAAACCTCCTTGTAGCTTGTCTCAGAATGTTTTTGGTCGCCCTAGGTTGTCGGTGATTTCTTTCTTTCTCCTTGGTCAGGCATTTTGCCACCTCTGTAATACACTAATACTTTCAGCCACGAAGCTTTCTTCTTTCTATCTATATTAAAAAAAAATGAATCTCTAAAACTCCAATTAGGATTGCAGCACTGTATGCATCGTTGGACATACACTAAACTTTCTGTTTGTATAACTAAACTCTGTTTTAAGTGCATATACACATGAATGTGAGTCCTCTGTGCGATTCTGCTCCGGTGAGGCAGGCTCAGCGTCGGCGTGCGCCTGAGATTGATGATAGCGGCGGGCTCAGCGCCGGCGCGCGCCTGACCTGGTCGATCGCGTCCGGCGACCTGGGAGTGATCGTGGTGGCGAGCTGGGGTCGATCCGTCCGCCGACGTGGGCGAGCTGGAACCGATCAGGCGAGCTGGGATCGATCGCGTCCAGCGACCTGCACGGCTAGATCGATCGGAACGATCGCGCGACCTACACGGCTGGGATCGAGCGAGCTGGGACGAGCTGCGGCGCCGCAGCGCAGATCGCGGGTGAGGATCGAATGCCATCTGGCTCACGAACGAGCTGAGCAACTTTTGGCGAGCTGGGATCGATCGATCGCGACGACCCTTGGATGGGATCGAGGAAGGAAACGGAGGATGCGAAATGGGATCGCAGGCTATGTTTTGAAATGATTTGAATCACGAAGGTATTTTTTTTGTAAATTAGCATTTGAACAATCCCGTGTGACATCCTTCCTGGACAGACGGAGTATTAAACATCTCCTGAATTTTGAGTGTGGGCATAGGCCCGTTGCGCCCTGTCCTCTCTAACCAAGGCCACCACCGCATCCGGGGAAAGGGGCCAAAGGGCAACATTGCGGAAAATCCACGTTCGACTACAAGTTATAATTCAAATATGGGATTGCAAAGTAGAGTTGGGGTTGTTCCCCATTAAATACACACAAAATGGATCGAAATCGGCTATGAGTATGAGACATGTATTCACACAAATTAAATGCGTATTTTATTACCTTGCTCTCAGTGAAAATGGCTCGGATTCGAAGTTTTTTATGACTAGCAAAAATACCCGTGCGTTGCAACGGTTCTAACATAAATCAATATGTGCTCACAAACCTATAAATCATATGACATAATTTGTAGCCCTCACACATCTCAACATGCTCGAAGAAATAAAGTGATGCAAATATAAATTTTTCCAGATCTAACGTAATTTTGACATATCCTCAGAAATAAGTAAAATCAATTAACCTCTACTAAGTTAATGGAGAACAACTGAACTGTTGAATCTTTAAACCATAAGTACGCATGGTCCTTTGTCATGTCAACATGATAGCTCGCTACTCAAGAACTGAACCAAAGTCTGAACTAAACAATCCGGCCTAAGTTTCGGAAAATAGAGCAATATAGCTCAACCCCGAGCTGCAGCATATCTAGATACACAGCATGCATGTCACCCCACCTGGCCACTTGACATAGCACATGGAGCACGAGGTTGCAGGCCACGACATAAGGGGCGACGCCATGACGGGCCATCTCTTGGAAGACCGAAAGGCATTGTGTCACAGTGTCGACGCCGGGGAGGAGGCGCACGGCGTCACTCGGGATGCAGTTCTCGGCGGCGAAGGGTCTACCCAGCGTGGTCTGCACATGGTCGTCGGCGAAGCGTTACCCAACGTGGTCGAGGGCAGTTCGTGCAGGCCCATTAAAGTTGAATTGAGATTGGGAATTGGCCCACTTCGGTTAGGCGTTGGCTGGACGTTTTGTCCCACATCGCTAATTTGGCTGAACGGACGGTGTACGGACGATTTTTGACATATCAATATGACGTACTAAACCATCAATCAAAGACGACGTACCAAACCAACGAAGGAAGCCTTAGTGCCTTTATTATCTTCTCTCCTATCTAAAAGAAAACATTGGTTCACGTTCTGCTCACCTCTTTCGTCCAACTCCCAATCGTCCCACACCGGTTATTCCTTTTTTTCATTCGAAGTAATTACACACTCAATTAATTTACGCGAACAATCAGCGGCGTGAAATCTACAGCAAAATCACCCTGCCGTTCCCCTCGGTCACCGAGAGGCGGAAGAACTCCACGGCGAGGAATCGATTCCCACCAACCAATCTCATCATCCACGCGAGCTCAAAAACTGCATCTACCCACCCGCGTGCATGCAATCCCGGCCAGATAGGTTCCCGCAGCAGCAATGGTAGTGAAGCTGCACATGACGCCCCCATCAGGGCCGGGGCTACCCCCTCCTACGCCTCTTCTCAGTAACCTGATCCGGCGCCTCCTAGAGTTTCTCGCCGCCTCTGTTCACGTCGCCGTCAAGCCTATGCAGCTCGGATCTGGCGGGGTGGTTTGATCCCAGGAGACGAGTGTGGAGGGCCGGCCTGATTCCGTGTGTCTCGGCTCTGCTAGGACCGGAGATCTGCCCAATCCGGACGCTGGGATGATTTGGTTTGCAGGTGAGGAACCCTGCGATTGTTACGTTTTGATTTCGCTCTGGTCTCTGACCTGATTCTTCGTTGCTCTCCTATCCGTCCAAGTTAGTCTGCCGCCGATCCCATTTCTGGATGCTGCCATGCCCCGTGCGTGATGAGATGCAGCGTGGGAGGCTGGGAGCGAGATGAGGCCCAGGCTGCGGCGGCCGCCATTGTCTCGGCCGGGAGCCGCACGCACCCTACCGTGGACCCGGTTCGTGCCTTTATCCATACACTCCTGTGTGAATTGCATTACCGTCCATGTCTCTGTGCTACAATTTCGTATGGTTTAATTGGGTCATGACTCATGTGGCGGCAGGGTTCATGATTTCTTAGTAGATACATTATCGGTTTGTGCTTGATCACCTATTCTGCTGCTACTTGGTAGGATTTGATATCTGCATTTTTGTTTGATGCATCACGTCCTCACCTGGTCGCATACTCACATGTGTTTGGACTTTGGAGTAGGCTTTTGGTTGCATAGTTTTTGTGCTGGGTGCAGGATTAGTACAATTAGTAGAGTTCACCGAGTGACTGAAATTATGCAAATGGTTTGTCTTAAGTATACCCAAGCAAATATAAGTCACTTTTGCTGTATCATATCATAAATGGTGAAAAAGAAGTTTAGCAGAGTAGTTGTCGTTCCTCTACTGAAAATTATTCTTATTGTAGTGATAAGGCTTGCCTAGCAAATATTTGTTGGCATCTCAAGAGTTTTTGGGGACTAGAATTCCCAACAAGGTGGTTGCATTAGTTTCAAGAGTTTTTGGGGCTGGGAGTATTTTTGTACAACCCTGATCTCAATCTCAAGCTTTACGTCCAGGCACAGCTTCTGGCTGTTCATGCTATCAAATCGCTAGGATGGAGCAATGTCACCTTTCTTTTTTATGCTACATGATTCTTTAATGAACACATTTAGATAGTCTAGCGAATACAAAGTTGTAAACTTCGTACTAATTCAAATCTCAATCAGTTTGCAGGCCTAGCTCGAAGGAAGACAAAATGGTGAAGAATGGAGTCCATGAGTCGCCATCGGAGCTGTCTAGAAATAGTTTACATTCGTGAAGTAACGCTGACAGTGAGTTCTTTCTTCCCATATTCATTTGAAAGCTACACCAGTTTTATTGCATTACATACCATAAAATGAGGTGGAAAATAATGAGATGCAGTAGCTCGTATGATAATTTGCTGTAGTTATGAATACGTAGGTTTCTCTGATGATATTTCTGTGTTTGCAGGATGCACATGTGAGTCTATTGGGAACTGTTCCTAGCTTGGTGAAGTCATGGAAGACTGGGAATCTGACTACAGGCTATACTCGACCACAATCAGGTATCTACTCACACTGTTAGAAGGAAAACAGATTCATTACAAGCTGGTTGATGGAAACTACAATACTATAAATGCAGGGTACTTGCGACAACAGGGGAGGCTGTTCATATTAATGATAATCTGCAAAAGATGCCCGAGATTCAATTTTCTTTGTGCGCGGTATTATATTTCTAAGTCATTTTCAGTTTGAGGGTTGTGATTCATATCAGTGTTAGTATGGCCACATGTAAAATCATTTTCAGTTACTTGTAGGCAGAAACATGAGCTTGCATGTCTAGGAGTTAGCAAGAAGGAATTAATCGAATGATTGATGTTGACAATGCAGTGACCCTCATATATGTTGTTGCTCACTGCCAAAATCTAAATTAACGACACTTCTATCATTTTTTGAATTGATTTCATGCTTTTAATCTGCAAAGTCACCTATCTGATTTCACATCCAGTTCATATCCATATACATCCCGCAGCTAATAAATCATATGCCATCATGTACAATCTTGTCGGCTGCCATTATATTCTTATCATAGTGTCACCTTTTGATTGGGACCTGCCATGTTTTTCAGCAGCCAGCATATAGTTGGCTGCTCATGTTAGCACCTGTTGTTATAGCCCTGCACACATCGCAATGCAAACATGGTACACAAGTGATCTGATTATGACCTGATGCTAGGTGAAATGAAGCAGAGATGGTTAAGTGAAGATCTGTCAATTTTTTTTTTAAGTTTTGCCTGTGGACTTGATTGTCGTTGAGAAACATATATTTTTTAGTGGATGTTACTTGCCATCTCGGAAGGTTCTTTATATATTATTTTTTGTAAAGCATGGAAGAGACTTGTTTGCAGAACATGGATAAGACTTATTTCTTCATAGGGGTAGCTTGAAAGTACACATGAGATGGACTGTACTGTAGTTTGTTCTTCATAGGGGTAGCTTGAAAGTACACATGAGAAACTTTGTGTGAACTTGAGTATTACGAGCATATCATGTTTGTAGGTAATCTTTAATAATCAAGCTCTCTTCAAGGTGTGGAAGGCTGGTAGCACGTGGAGACGAGGACGGTCAGACCCAGCGTTATCTGGTTGCCATTGACTGAATCTCCCGAGTGTATCGAGATTATGCTCCCAGGAGGCCATACACCAACATATATCTACCTATACTAATTTGATAGCTTGCTCTTTCTGTCATGAGATTAGTTGATTGGGACTTCCATTACATTTTTATGGGAATAGCTATGGTACATTGGTCTTATGCTTTCCATTCGTTATCGCTATGCAAGTGCTTATGTAGTTGCTTTGTCAATATTTCATTTATTTAGTAATTTTGATTTCCCGGTTAGGCGCTGCACCCTTTATTATTGTTTGCTGGTTTACGGTTGTTAGTATCTTGCCGGTTTTATTCAGATCACTTCTCCATGTTTCTTCTTGTATAGAGTTTTTACTGTTGTGTTTGTACATCTATACTCACGATGGATAATGGAATGCTTTACGCAGAACTTAAACTGCCGTGAGTACCAGCGTGGACTGCCGTGATGGGCTATGAGTTTGTCAACTCTGTCATCACTATAACACATCAGTTGATACTGGGACGGCTCTGATTTTTTTCGATTTTGTAAATCTATGGTAATTTATTGCAAGACTAGAATTGTTGTGTTGATTTCGTCAGATGAATGTTTACTGTGTATTGTTCGTCTCTTGAATTTGTGACATCGAAAACGGGGTGTTGGTGAAATATTCTTTTAGAGCTTGTTTGACACCCATCATTTCATTTCATCTGAGAGAAATAAAATGATGGCATCATTTCATTTCATTTGGAAGTGAAATGACAGGGTTCTGGATATGAATTGGCATAACACACAATAGGCATTTGCTGGAATTTCAAATGAAATAACATGCTACCCAAATAGGTTGGGTATGAAATCACAAATGAATTTCACGATTCCAGGATTCTAGCTCAAAATGGTGGCTATGAAATGACCTCTTAGTTTATTCTTTAGGATAATTTTTATAGCCACCCTTTGGAGTTTAGAACACTTTCATCCAACTGGGCTATTTCACTCCTTCCCAGCGATTTATCCGTCTTCCTCTACTCCCCGACCCCGGAAGGTGAATGCCTTTACAACATGGGGGTGAGGTGGCGATAGTTTTTTTTCTCGAGAAAACACAAATGACATTTGCGTTTCATTTCATTGAAAAGGTAGAGTGTGGTGATACATGCCTACTAGGAGGCCGAGTGCAAATTATTACAATGATTTAGTGACGAATGTGTCCCGACGCCGCGTAATGTTTGGTGGATGCTTTGAAACTGGCCGGTTTCTGTGACATGGTATGGCTAGACCTTAATTTTTCATCCACCACGGCACAAATTTATTATCACACGTTGCAACGCACGAGCATATTACTAGTTAGGTAAAGATAAACATAGCCATAATTTAAATATCATGACTTGTGCTATTTGTTAGTGAACGATTCTAGCCTCATCATGCGCCTTGAAAGTTTATGCTGCCTCGCTATCATTCCACGTCTGGGCCATACCTTCTATGTTAAATTCATAATGTATCCACCATCTGTGCCGCCTTACCACGCACCCTCATCATGTCATTACTTATAGCTCCACAAATTGGTAGGGGTACGATTTTTATTTCTTTTGGATGTAATTTACTTTTATCGATTTTCAAGTTGGAATATGTAACTGTGGACATCTCATGTGTAGAAATTTCTATATCATCAACTAAAATCAAATTTTACAATGAAGAAATTGGTCTTTTAATACGTGCATATATAATACAATGTTTTTGGTGCAAAGCTATTTTCTTGGGTTGAAAGTATATTCTTTATATTGGTTAAAATTTGATTGTGTCATGGGTTTAAAATTGGGCTTGGTTATTGGTTCACAGAGATAATAGCGTAAACATACCACATTTCAAGGCAAATTTACCGATTGGTACCGGTGATCGTCAAAATCGCATTTACATTCCACATTTTTCAGAAGTTTTCTCAAAAAACTCAAATCGCTCGCTAACTCGATTTAGACAGGCATTCTGACAGGTCTGACCCATCTGTAAGATGACGTGGCGAGCTCGATAACAGTTTTCGACCTGGGTCCACATGTCATCCATATTAAACGAATAAAAATCTGAAAAAATAAAAATTCTAAAATAAAATAAAATTCCCCGTCTTCCTACCCCCCTCCAGCCACCTCCAGTCGTGGAACTCCGCACGGCTGGGCGGCGGCGGCGTCAGCCGCACACGCGTAAGGCCAGCATCCGCGCCGGGTACCTCGCCGGCGTCGCCGGGATCCTGTTTCCCGCTCGCCGCCACCACCAACCGCCCCGGCATGCTCACCCCACCACCATGTCCCTCCGTGGCCGCTCGGCAGCAGACCAGCAGCTCGCCGCGCTCACCGCAGTCGATCGCCTCTTCCCGGGAACGAATCCCGGCCTCCATACGCGAAGCTCGCCAGCCCATGGAGCGACGAGGCCGGCGCGCACGACGCCGCCGCGCTCAGGCTGGCCCTAAGGGAGAGCTATTGAGGATGAGATCGAGCTCGACGGCCGGCCGACGCGGGGAGAGGAGTGGCGGAGAAGCTCGCCGGCGCCGGCGCCGGCGCCGGCGCCCGACCGACCCGAGGGGCTCGAGACGGCCAGCCGCGAGCCTTCTCCAACGTGGTCAACGGGGGTGAGAGAGAGGAGAAAAGACAATAGAAACGGACAACTGGGTCCCGTGTACACCTCACCCAGAAAGTTAAAATTTTCAGATTTTATTTATTTTCTCTGTTTTTATTTTATTTATTTATCTGACAAGTGGGTCCCACTGTCAGTTTAAGTGTTAATTGGACAGACGTGTGGGCTCGGGATGTCAGTTTGGGTGTCAATTTGTCATCAGAGCGTGATTTGGGTTTTTTGAGAAAACTTCGGAAAAATGTGGTATGTAAATGCGATTTTGACGACGATCGGTACCAATCGGTAAATTTCGCTTGAAATGTGGTAGGTTTACCTCTCTTGGTTCACACCATATATCATCCAATGATGTCCTCCTCCTCCTCAATCGTCCTCCGAACTCGTCCTCTACAACCTCGTCCCAGCCCAAACCCTAAACCCTCTCACCCCGCCGCCGCCGGCGTCCGCGCGCGCCGCTCGTCGGACCGCCACGCCAAGGTCGTGGCCAGTGGCCGCCGCGTCCGCATCCTGGCAATGGTCGCCTCTCGCATCTTCCGTGAGCTCGGCCATCGCACCGCAGCGAGACCATCGAGTGGCTGGTCTGCCAGGCCAAGCCGTCCATCGTCACCGCCACTTTGATATGGACATTTTGGTCTTCATTTGCAAATCAGTTAGTTATGTTTAACATGTGTGACAAACTAGTATGACCACACAAATGATCCAAAGTGATGCTACAAAGAATAACACTTATTTATTTATTCTGACAAATCGGATTTTGAGAGCATAACGGTCCTTACTCTATTATTTCCAGGGGAGATTTGACAACAACCATGATCTGGAGTAGCATGTACTACAATGTGAAGAGCCCGCCTACAACATTATCTACTTCTTCTGCATCTATTTTGTTCGAGTACACACAGGAGATCTGTGTATCTGTATATTAAGATAGAAGAGAGTTGTTATTTTACATTAGCAATTTCATGGCGCCAGAGCACGGCACCCAACATTGTCAGTTTCTTCTGCATGCCAGTGCCATGTTCTTTACCCATCCTCATTGTAAATGTCTCCTCTTCCTGCTCTAGCGCCACCCTTGATCCAACACACTTATGTTCTGCACTTTGACGGTCTGTAGGGCACGGAATGAACTCTACGTTCCTTGAGCTCGCATACACTTGAAGAGTAAGAATGGTGACCAACGATGTAAAAAACTTCCCAATGCCTCGCATGCCTGAATGACATCCAACCAACAAAGTGGCCATCTTGCAGGACATTGGTATCTCCTTGAAACATGTCAAGTCTCATCAACTGGCTACTTGGTAGATCAATGCTCGATATGTATATGGGTTGAAAAGAAGATGAATCGTGCCTTATATCTACGATTTTATTGTTCACGGTAATTTAATGATTCACCTACCAATTCTTGAGTAATTGTTTTTGCTGTCATCACTCCTTATACATATGTCTCTTCTCGCTCACACCATGCAAACATCATGCACCACCCTCCACCACAAGGCAGAATGACACCAAGAATACCGCCCGCCATACGAATCCCTCTACGTCTACGGTCACATCACGCTGATCTTATTTTTCGTGTTGAGTTTCTCTAACGACCGTTTGTTCGCTAAAACAACTAGAGGGCGAACGACGCGCATTAGAATTTTATTGGAAACCAAAATGGAAGAAGTAAATCAAAAGGCCCTCCCATGTCACCTTGCTGTCATTCCACTTATGGTCGTGGCCATGCTAGTGTCCCTCCCATGTCTTCTACGTTATGTTATTATCCGTGTCTGCACTACCTTGCCACCCGTCGTCGTCATGTGACAATTGATAAAACTTCAAAAATTGTAGGGGTACAATTTTATTTCTTTTCGATGAAATTTATTTTTATCAAATCTCAACTTGGAACATGTAGATATTGTGGTCCCATGAGTAGAAAGTTCTAAACAAAACTGAAATTGTTTTGTTTTTCACGAAGAGAAGGTTTTTTCATATGCGTGGAATATGATGTTTTTCAGAGGAGATGGTTTCTTCATACACATGAAATCTGTTTATTCTCGGGTTGAAAAAGTCAAGTATTTATGGGCAAAAGATTAGGTGATTATCGGTTAAAGATTAGATTGTATCATGGGTTTAAGACGGAGGTTTTTTTTTTTGGTAAAAAGAAGGATGAAAAGGAAGTGCATCATAATGGTTGATTGACATATCATGATAATAATTGTTCACGAAATAGAGTCCCCTTTGATGTGGTGTTCGTTCGCAAATCAGTGAGTAATGTTTAATCTGTTTGACCAGCTAGGCGGCACAAATGATCCAAACCGATGCTACGGAGAATAGAATTACACTATTTAATCTTACAAAGCGGATTTTAAGAACATAAGTATCTTTACCCTGTTATTTTGAGGGGATATTTGATAGCAACTACGACCGGGACTAGCATGTACTACAATGTGAAGAACCCCGTCTACAACATTATCTACTTCCTAAGGATCAAAGCGCCTCTACGAGGACCTCGACTGCTCCTCATCATATATGTCTCCTCTTCTAGCTGAAGCGCCAACCTTGATTGAACACCCATACATTGTGCACATGCATCCCCATCTAGGCAGGAAAACAACTCTATGATGCTTGAGCTATCATGAAGTTCAGTAGTAAGACGGCTAGTCGTTAATGTAGAAAAGTTCCCAATGCCTCACATGTCCGAATGACCTCCAACCAACAGAGTGGCCGTCTTGCAGTAGGACATTGGTATCTTCATGAAAACTATCAAGTCTTGTAGTGTCGCTACTTGGTGGATCGATTGTCGGTATATATATTCGCTGAAAGAAGATGAATCGTGCCATATATTTATGACTGGATTGTTCATAATTATTTAATGGTTCAACTACCCCGTAACCCCATCCTCTCCAACTACCTCTATGCCGTAGCATCCTCATGCTTTTATTTTCTTCCGGCTCATTCGCCACCCTCGAACCCACCATGCAAACATCATGCACACCACCTCCACCACGAGACATGATGGCATCAAGATTCAAGAATACCGCCCGCCTTACTAATCCCTATATCTCTACGGTCACATCATGCTGATATTATTTTTGGTGCTTTGTTTCTTCAATGACCGATTGTTCGCTGAAACAACTAGAGGACGAAAGGTCGTGCGTTGAAATTTTTCTTGAAAATAAAATGGAAAGAAGTAAATCAAAAGGCCCAAATCCAGCACGCCACATTCAGAGGGAGAAGGCTTACCCTATTAGATGACCCTAGCTACCCCACCAAATGACAACATGATAGAATTCACTTACCTGAATTTCCGAACAAAGGTAAAAACACCACTTTCAGTTCTAATGTTTTGTGAGCATTACGAAGGTCACCTTGTATTTCAACAACTCTATAATCATCTAACAACATAGGTGGTCCATCTAAAAGGATACTAAATTTTAATATGCTGCAAACTAAACAGAGGAAGAAATCTTATGACCAACTACTTTTGGAACTCAAGAAGTATTATGAATTATTTGCAGTCATGGATGACTAACTTCTCAAGTTCGACGTCGTATCAACAACAAAACTTAATATGTGGCCAAAGAATTTAAATGTGAGCAAGCATTCACTTCATACCGTGAAAACATATTTATCAGCCGTTCGAAAATTCACAATCAGCTCCATTCTCAGATCCGGAGCTTCTGCACGCATTCTTCTCTTTTTAATTCGGATAGTCTAGCATACCCGACATTCTTTACTGTATTTTTTCAGCGCTACACGTTCACACCTTGTAATATGTTCAGAATTCTTTGAGCCTGGAACTCTCTACGCTATACAATGATTCGTATCCTCCGATCCAACACCCATACATTGCACACCGGCATCTACAATGCTTAAGTATGCAATATCTTGAGTACTAAGAGTCTGAATCATCGATGCAGAAATGTTCCCGGTGCCTCACATGTCCAAATGACGTCCAACCAACGTGAGTGGCCATATTGGAGCGGGACACTAGTATCTTCATGAAAAATGCTAGGTCCGATAGATGGCTACTTGGTCGATCAATGGTCGTTATGTATATGGGCTGAAAAGGAGATGAATTCTACTTTATATTTATGACCTCATTATACACGAGTATTCAATGGTTCATCTACATGTACGAAACTCTAATTTTCCTGTCTTCTTTTGTGTCAATGTTTATTTCCCTGCCAACCCCACATGCAAACGTCGTGCACCACCCTCCACCGCGAGGCAGGATGGCATCAAGGTACCGCCCCTTCTTAGACATCCCTCTAAGCCTAAGGTCACATCATGCTGACTTATTTCTCATACTCCCTCTGTTCCAAATTAGATAACTTAAATTTATCTAAATACAGATATATATGTACCTATTTAGCGTATAGATACATTCGTGTATATACAAATGTGTGTCAAGTAATTTGAAACGGAGTGAGTACTTTTTTTTTTGAATTTTTCCACGTATATTAAACCAGCAAAGAGTACACGATTACATCGATTACAAAAACAAAACTAAAAGAGACTAACAAATCTATGAGATCTCCAAGCTCTTTCTTCATCCATGACACAATCTTGTACTTTTCTGAAGGCAGCCGTAGAACAACGCCAACACCACCAAACCATAGACCTGTGAATACCACCGAAGGTTCTCCCTTTTTAATTTTGAGCCGCAATGCCAAGACTTTGTGCACGCACGCAGCCATTAAATTAATCAAGCAACATCGGCAAGAGCACCACCACTGATATTCCAGGGACAAATAACCGAACCACTTTGTCGACGCCGTTGGGAGCCGAGAGAACGAATCACCATTGCCGAAGACGTAGTAGCCGGGATAGATATTGCGAGGACAAACCTCCTCGCGGCAACCATGAGAAACAATCCAAGATTGATCTGGCGAAGCAAGATCTGAAGAACCATAGCTAGACAGAGTTAATCTTCCAAAGCCACCATTGACGTCGGGAAGGATATCTCGCCGTCGAACGAAGCGTGGAAGATCACTTATTGCAGACGATACCATCTCCATTAACGAAAAAGATGATGACCAAAACCAGACTCTACCATTAAGGACCTTCGAAAAGCGCCGTGCGCAGGTCCGAGGTCCCCACCCCTTCTAGTGCCAGAACGACACCTAGAGGAGGCGAGGACCCGTCGAATCTTTGCCGGCGGCGACGATGAAGCTGCAGATATCACCGACGGCGGCGGCTAGGGTTGAAACCCTAGACCGCCGCCACGATGGCCACGATCGCCTCCTCTCCTCCTGTCTTTCTCGTACGTACCGCTTCGTTCTTCTATTTTTTATAAACGGAGTGAGTACTTCGTGAGAGTTTCTCCATTGACTTGTTCACCAAACAACTAGAGAAACGAACGATTGTGCGGTAGAACTTTTCTTAGAACAACAAAAATGGAAAGAAGTAAATCAAAAGGCCCAAATCCAGCACCCCACGTTCAGGCAGGCAGGCCTCCACCCTATAAGACGCCCTAGCCAGCCCCACCACCCCCACCCGTGCGCCGCCGACCCCACCTCGCAGACCCGAAAAATTCCCCAAATCAATCCAATGATGTCCTCCTCTGCGCCCTCCGAACTCGTCCTCTACAACCTCGTCCCCGCCCAAACCCTAAACCCTCTCACCCCCACCCCCACCGCCGCCGCCGCCGCCGCCGACCCCTCCGCCGGCGAGCGCCGCGTCCGCGCGCGCCGCTCCTCGGACCGCCACGCCAAGGTCGCCGGCCGCGGCCGCCGGGTCCGCATCCCGGCCATGGTTGCCGCCCGCGTCTTCCAGCTCACGCGCGAGCTCGGCCACCGCACCGACGGCGAGACCATCGAGTGGCTCCTCCGCCAGGCCGAGCCCTCCATCATCGCCGCCACCGGCACCGGCGTCACCCCGCAGGAGGCGCCCCCCGCCGCCGTCCCCGTCGCCGGCCACGGCGCCTCCTTCGTCCAGGTGCCCTACTACACCGCCCTCCTCATGCAGCCCCCCACCGCCGAGGAGCAGCCTCTGGCGTCAGCGCCCCCCACCGCTGCTGACGACGCCGACACTGCAGCCGCTGCGGCGGAGGAGGAGAACAGTTGATTGACACACAAGGGAAGCTAGGGTTAGTGGGCTTGTTAGGGTTAGCGTGTGAAGAGTTTATTGGGCTCTCTAGTCCTGGTCTCCCCCTCCGGAATAATTTGATCTAGTTCCCACTGCACGGGTTAGGTCCAGTTAGATGGGCGATTCAAGTGAGGAAAAGGATGAGGGGGGGATTGGGTTGGTAGAAGGAAATAGAAATGTCAGCTGTCTGTCGGTGCTGGTTGAGTAAGTGTGCTACTGATGTGTGAGTTCTTGTGAATGGTCCAGTGCTGATTTTAATCTCGATATGTTCTTGTCCTTTTATGTCAGTGTTCTACTTTCTACATGTTGTTTGTTGGTATCTGGCCTGAGCAGAGTACCTCAATTTGGTTATACAAGCAGAAGTTTGGCATAATAGTATACTGGCTCTGTGCTCACCAGCATGGTTTACAAAGCGTCCGCTTTGGGACGCTTAAGCGACGCTTAGGCGTCAAAGCGCCCCCCTCCGCTTTGAAAAAATGACCGCTTTGGGCGCTTTAAGCGCCAAAGCGCCCGCTTAAGCGTCGCTTAAGCGCCAAAGCGCCCCCCCATCGCTTTGGGGACGCTTCACGCTTTGTAAACCATGCTCACCAGAGGAACTTGTGATATAACAGTTAGAAAAATCAAAGAGTAAAGAAAAATGTGATTGATGGCTGTAACTGTTTGCTTAATTGTGCATTTTCCAAATAGAAAATCAAAGAGTAAAGAAACTGGTTATTCGTGGCTTCATGCCATCAATCTGCATGGCTAATTGGCTTTTAGTAGTCGGGTCATATGTTCCCAGGACAGTGTGAATATAACACGCATTCTTGCCTTTTTTGGCTGTTTGGAAATCAGAAAAGATACTTCTGTTTTTCCGATAGTAGTTAACAAACTTTTCCTAAAATCCTGTACGGTCAGCTTAAGGATCAAGGTTCTTTTAGTTGGTTGGTACCTCTATGTTTAAGTTACTTTTTCTACTGTAAGCTTTGATACGATGATAACTCAAAAGGATGGCCGTATTCTTTCTTTCTGAGCACATTTCTGAACAACAGCAATGTAGGATTGCATTCCGTTTGCTTCTGAAGCCCAACCAGTTTCCAAATGCTTGGACAAGATCATGCACATTTTGCTAACTAATATGCCTGAACAAGTTCAGGTATGGATGCACTGCTATGTTATTTTGTATTTCTAGAAGTACTTCCAAGTTAAGATTGTTCTATGTTGTATTGTCATTGCTGAACTGATCAAGAGAAGTATGATGTGTTAAGCTATTCACTTAAGATAAATCTGTGAACTACATGATTCTAGGCTTCTACCATGCTACCATTACCTACTTTTTACCTTTCAGTATGTAAGTTTGCATGCATTTTCCCAGAATGCTTGATCACTTCATAGGCCATAGTCCATTGTGTACTTTTTTGGGTTTCAGGGTTAACAAATTAGTGGCTTATCAGTTAATAGTGTATATGTTATTAGCCTATTATTATGAATTTTACCTGGAAGTTACAATTATTCATATTGGAAACAAATACATATCTGCTCTTTTACTGTAGTGAATGAAAAGCATGAAATTACAGAGATGAAACTAAAAGCTGCACATATATTGCAGCAGGACTTATTTACAGCTTTGTATTATGCTTAGTACCGTCTGTAATTAATTGTACATAATCAGGATATTCATGTAAAGCTGATTGTTTGGTCTAAACATATAATGCCATTTTTTGACTAAAACTGAGGTGCTATGGTCATTAGACTGTAGCAGCTTATATACCGTCCAGGGAATTTTGTGTGACATGGCTTCTTTAGGATGGAGAGACTCAACTACTCCCTCCGTCCACAAAAAGATGTCTCAACCTATCTCAAATTTGCATGTATCTACATACTAAATCATGTCTAGATACATACAAATTTGGGCTAGGTTGAGACATCCTTTTGTGTACGGAGGAGTACTAAAGATGAGGTAGAATCATTGTTCGGGAATTCGTTAACTGGTAACTGCTCGCTCGGCCACTGAATAGGGATTAATCGGCGAATCGGCCGATTAACTGGATTAACTGGTCGACCATTATTCGGCTAGTTAACTAGCAAATGTCTACATAAAACAAATATATGAGAAGAAAATAGATAGTATATTGACATCTGTCTACTCAGCCCATAGTTCTCTTGGCCCAAAAGCCCACTAAACCATCGACTTCCATCTGCCATGACCTAGACTTCCAAGTTCCAACCAAATATATGATTTTTTTAGGCCTTTGTGCACCCATCGGACTGCAGTTAATCGGGAGATTCCCGATTAATCGGCTTGTCAGACCGATTAACGGCCCTGGCCAGTTAATCCACCGAATATGTTGAATTCGTTTCGGTGACCCACTGAATAGCGATTACTCGGCCAGTTAATCGGTGATTCGGCCGATTTTTAGAACAATGGGTAGAATATATAGGACCTGATCTCAGTAAGTTTTTTCTTGAACACGCATCAAAACTTGTGTCATTTGTATTTGAAGAACACCAAGAAGGACAAAAGTTTACAAGGGTAAACCAGCAAAACCAAAAGAACTGCCCTAAAAGCTAACCACAACAAAGAAGAAAAAAAGAAAGCCAAAGGGCCAAAGGGCCAAAACCCTACAGCTACAGCTATACTGCTGTAGTCAGTGGGAGGCTCCGGAGGGCTTTGGCAATTGGCACCTGGTCTAATGGTTTTCATTGCTTATTGAACATAGTGTGCCAGCATATTATATTGATAGAATCCATTGCCTCATCTATAGGACCAAGTCTCAATCGCATCCGTAAGAAGTATAACTAATCTGTTCTCTATCTGCAACAACCAAATATAACAATTAATAGATAAATGGGATATCCTAGAAAGGGTGTGTCTGCTGCACCCTTCCTTAAGTCACCTCCTTAGGTTTGGCATATTCCCAACTGTGCCCAGTTAAGCAAGGACTGCAGTTACCAAAGATGCCGATACATCCTCAACATATGGTGGTTTTGCCTTCAATGCGGCAGCTACACATATGCTCCAAAATCCTCGGCTGTCGCCGCAACTTGTGGTTTTGTTAGGCTAAATTGGGCATCATGATCTGTCATCAGTGTGGAACTTCCTTCATCATCCTCACCACCTCAACGATTGAGTGGTCAGTGGAGCCAGTCCTACTACTCTATTTTGAGTTTCAATAACTGGCACATTATGAAACATTTCCTGAAATTCATTGGTTAATTGAACATTGTTTTCTAGTGCTCCCAAGATGTTTCAATCGGTTTACCAATGCTCCATTTTTATTTTTTAATGCTGGTTAATTGAACATTGGTGTTATTTTGGAGAACATTCTAGCTCTGTTTTTTGTACATAAACAGTGAACGTCCAGTCCGTTGTATTATTCTGTCAGGAGATGTGGTAAATCTCATGAGGTATACGATATATTTTTAGCTGTCTTTTATACATGAACAATGAACGACGGTTGTTGTATTATTCTTGTCAGGAGATGTGGTCAATCTCATGAGATATACGATTATTTTGTTATCTTTTGTTAAAACAGTTCTGTATTTGTTGTGTCATACTGACATAAATTGTATAGGTAAAAAAAAGACATCAATTGTAGGGAAATGTAGCACCCATCATTGAAACTTTATTTTCCTTTTTTTCTTCTAACATTATCTTTGACTAATGGAATCAACAAGAGTTGGCATGCAATGTTTATGGAGGAATGCTGTGCTTGTGGTGTGGCACTTCTGGAGCATGACGATGTTCTACATAGTTGTTTGATGTGATAATGGAGCGCTTTTAGATTAAATACTAGTGTTTTACTCCCTCCATCCCCTTTTATAAGACATTTTGGCAAGCCATGAAGTACTTAACATATGTGCAGTTTTCAGAAGCTAGCCTACTGTTTTGCTGATACCATTTGTTCACTTCAGGTTTTGTCTTTAGAAATGATGTAGTCAGTGAAGTAGTTTCTCAGTTCTGTTTTGTTGATGACTCATTCTAAAGTTATTTGTCATTTAGTAACATGATCAGGCTAATGTGAACGTCGTCTTGACCGTTATTTGGTGGTGAAGATGGCCGTGATGATGTTCTCGTCCTGCTGCTGCAAGAACATTACTTCAACTTTATGATCTCGGTTTATCAAGTTACTTGGAAATCCTGCCTGTGAAGGCCCTCCAAGAGGGGTGGAGTTGCAGGTTTGTACAAGATACTTTCAGTATCCTCGGTGCCAAGGCATTACTTTTTGTTTCTTTCCTGCACACTGGTACTTGGGAAGATATCAGATTGATTGAAGTGATTTCGTTTGTTGGAAAGACTCATGTAGTCAAACACTACATGTTTAACCTCTCATGTCATTCGTAACAATGAATTGCATTTGTGGCTGACAACGGCATCTCTACTGTGACTCGCACTGTATTGTTTCTGCTTCCGCTCGCTACCAGAAACGATTAGATATGCTTCAACACAGTTGTAGACTAAGGAGTTTTTTTACTACCAAGAACACATGAAATCCAAGTCCATGTTATAGTTTAGAAAATACTAAATAATTTATTTATATTACATGTGCCAAGCCAACAATTAACATTCAAATTCTCATTAAAACAATGATTAATTTATAATCACGAAATTACAGTGACGTCAACATCCTAGGGCCAACTTTTAACAGTTGCTTCCCCATTACAAAAAGTTTTCCCCGATTTGGTCGTAACTACAACCCAGCTAAACATTGCCTTACCAACAAGATCAGAAACGTTTTTTTCAAAGACAATATACAGTGGTAGGTGAACCATCAATAGTTTGTAGTATCTTCAACTCTTAAATTTCAAGGCATGATGCTTTAAACTTTTCAGCCCTATAAATAACACGCACCAATCGAGCAGCCAGCCTATTTAGAATTGGTTGGCAGAGTTAACGTTGTGATCAATCTTGCAGTGGTCACTCCATTGGCAGTTGTTGGGCATGCCAGGCATTGGGATCTTTTATGTAACAATGATCTGGAATATTAGGAATCCAATTCCTACCTAGGATGGCGAGTGGTTAGGGTAAGAGAGCTGAACTTCTGGATATAGGCTGGGTGTTACGTTTTCTACTACCGTGGCATGTACAGCAAGCGTGAATAGAACAAAGCATGCAAGCAGGATAACAAAAAGTAGAAAGCAGGCTAGCGGCAAGAAAGCAAGGATGACACCATGTACGGACAACATTTAGAAAAGTTCAACCATGCATCCACTATATTTGGCCTCTGATACATTTCATTTCCCGGCATGAGATTCCGGAAAAACTTATGCATGAGGGACATATCATCTCTGTGAAATAGTCTTTGTTGTGATGATTAATATGCATAGTACCGTCTACTTCCTTGATTTATATGTTGAAACGCCACTTCAGTGCCTGTTGTAACTACAAAACAAATGCACATAACTTAAATTAGCCCCCTTCTAAATTTGAGTTTAGGTTCTAATCAATTCTTGTGTACAATGTTAACTGTTACTTTCTTGCACCGTTTGAATGGTAATGGTTGGCATTTGTGGCTTACAGTGGCATAAGAATATAAGATGCTTATCACACAATACGAAGCCCCGGCGAAAATAATTTATGCGTCCATATCAATGCTAGGCACTGGGTAGGAATTTTAGTTTGGAAATAACGAAGACGGGTTAACTCAAATACTCTTAGCAAATGTTTTACCTTTTATAATTCCAACAATTCACCAAGACCACAAATCGTCACACAATGCTTGGAGTGTTCATATTCGATCAAATATAAGAATCATTAGGTGAAAGAATGACAATCACTTAAGGATGTCTTGGAAGCTGGAACTAGTTAGTAAAAAGGACACCAATAATCTTCCATATTTTTTAGGAAAAAAGCAGCTGACAGTCAATTCGAAGTTAGGAAGCATACCAACATGATCACCTTAAAAGTGTGCGAAACAAAAGCCCGAAGCCATGGAACCTGTAGTGGTGCCTAGTTTCCGGGGTCATCTGTAAAGGCACATATGCCCTCTGCGCGCAATCTCATTGTGGATAAGCCAAGCGCAAGGAGGGGCTCCTTTCAGTGGACTTCTATTCCTTTCCTTCCGTACACTCCAAATGACGTGAGTTATGATGCCAGTAGCTGCCTTCTTGTTGTCTTTCTGAAGGTACATATGTGTCATGTATGAAAAACAGTTAGCTATGTTAACTATAAGGTTTAGAATTCCCAATTAGATGACATATCGGCTTTTCGTTATATACGCCAAAGATAGTTGTTTAACCCTGTTTTGGAATAACCAAAAAAGGATGTTCATTTTGTATTATTGTCTCTGTTTAAAATAGCGGGCTATTGTGTTTAGCCCCGGCGATTTCAGAAGCTACGAAAGGCCATAGCCAGGCTATAGCGCGGCTATGACCTTATAGCCGTTTTGCTAAATAATGGAAAATAATAATATTTTGGTAGCATATATTTGTGTATATATCAATAATTCACAGATGTATAACATATTAGAAATTCTTGACATAGTTCTGTCCACATATTACAACATTAAGTAGCACAATTCTGACCGGGAGTGCGAGGTTGCGCCGCCGCCATGGCCGCCGCCCCTCCTGGTTCTATTTTCGGGAGATAGAGGAGAGAATGAGAAGAATTTAGGGCTACGGATGATATTTGGGCGCAAAAGTGGGCTGAGCGGGACAAATTTTGGTCCAAATTTTTTGATCCCCTGAGCGGGAATATAGCTGCTATGGGGCTAAATTGGGGCTAAATTCCTATAGCCGGGCTATTAGCGGCTATTACCTTTTTAGCCTACGAAGGCCTAATCTATAGCGCCGAGCCTCTCGCAAGGCTATAGCCGGGCTATAGCCGGGTGATAGCCGGCTATTTAAAACAGAGATTATTGTCGTACTCAGATCTGCCACCACGCATCTGACCTTCACATTTCCATTTAGTCATTTTACCAAAGAGAAGATGTTCAACCAATTCAAAACATGGCTCCACGTAATGTTTTCTCTTTACAACCAGTCACGGCCTCACAGGCCATAGTCTCATGTGAGATTAATTCAGAGAGAAGTTTCTTTTGCTCCCGGGAGTACTGCTCTTACTCTGTGATTAAAAAAATAATATCTGAAAGACTGAAGAAGTACTTAAAAATTATGGAGGAAGTCTCTTAAGTATCTAGGAATCAAAGGGCACTGTGGTGACCAATAAACTCACATTCGAAGTATCATGTATGAACAAAAGGGCTGGCCTCATAAACTATCAATAGCAGTAATAGAGAAAAACATTACCTGAAATTTGATTGGTTTACCAGTTATCCATTTTGTAATCCTTGTTAATTGAATGTCGTGGTGTTTTTTCGAGAATACTTCTGCTCTGTTTTGTACCTGAGCTTTTGGTATAAACTCACGTTCCTGGTTGTTACATCATTCTTGCCAAGAGCCGTGGTCAATATTATAAGATGACTATTTTGTTAAAACAATTCTGTACTTGTTGTGAAATACTGACATTATAAACTCCATTTTCCTCTCTTTGTAACATAATCTTGGCCGTAATGGAATCAACAAGACTTGGCATGTATTGTGATGGAGAAATGTTGTGCTTGTGGTATGGCACTTTTGGAGCATGATGATGCTTGTAAGGTCCCGAGCTGGTACTCTCGTCTCACTATTTCCGGTGGACACACACACAGCTAGCTCAAAGCTCGTCGGCGGAAACAGAGGAAAAACGGAGCACACACGGTAGGATTTGGTCCAGCCCCCTTTGGCTTTGGGAGCCTTCCTCTTTTACTGAATATTCAGAGTTATGTTGCTACACCCAGGTCGTGCTTCTACAGTGCACCGACCATACACACGATCAGCTACACACTTGCTGATCCAAGCCATGCCTCTAACGTGCTGCAAGGAGCATCACTGTAGATTGACTGAAGATGTTGCCGGTTCTTGTGCTTATACAAATTGCAGCAAGTCCGGGTCAACTGAACTTCAACAAACACACATACAGGTTTATCTAAAACCATCACTGTACAACGTCAAGTTCTAACAATGCTCTACATAGTTGGTTCATGTGACGAATTTGGCATTTCTAGATTAAGTACCAGTGTTTTGCTTACTTAATACACATGTTATTTTCAGAAATTAGTCTTTTCTCACTTCTACTGTTTTCCTAATACCATTTATTCGCTTAAGATTTTTTATTTTGACATGATGTAATTAGCAAGGCGTAGGCTAGCATATGTCATTTGTGTGCCATTATTTGTCCGATTCATGCTCTGGCAGTATATTTCTAAGGAAAACCTTTGATATACTGGTGATGAAGACCCGGTGGTGGAGATGATATATAGTGATGATGTATTGATGTTCTCGTTCTGCTCCTGCAAGAGCATTGCCTGGACTCTAAGATCTCGGTTCATCAAGTTGCCTGCAAAGCCAGCAGTTCGGTGCCTGTCTGCCTGTGAAGGTCGTCAGGAGTGCTAGAGTTGCAGGTTTGTATAAAGATACTTTCAGTATAACTGAATGAATGCAGCTGTGTGGTCGGGCATCGAATAGGAAGAAGCTATTGTCAACAACCTCAATGCCAAATCGGTAGACTATTTACTGTTTGTTTCTTTCCAGCAGATTCGTACTTCAAAAAATATGGGATTGAAGGGGCACAGTGGTTGAACTGATTTCATTTGTTGGAAAAAAACTCATGGAATCAATTGGGACATCTCAGATGAAACAGTCCCGTTTCAATGGTTGGTATACTGGGTACGAGTAGTACCATCTGCTTGCTATGGTTTATTGGTTGAGATGCCGCTCCGTTGACCCTGGTTGCTCTAGAACAAAAGCTTTTTCGTATATTAATAAGTTATCGTGAACTAAAGTTGTATGGTCATAATTTTGCGTTTCTGAATTTCCGTTCAGATTCCAATCAAACCTTGTCTATTCCTAAGGGCCTAAAGACGACATGGTCCAGCCGTCCAGTAGTTAGTAGACAAGGGCGTTCTATTCTTGCTAGGTTCCCTTAAGTTCCAGCTCTTTCTTGCTCTTCGATGTGCACTACCTTGGTGGTAGAGGGCCTCAACATGTATCCTGAGCCATTTTGGGATATAATGCCCGACGTATATGCTTTGATGTAACAAATCTACCGCGGTAGGTGAAGCATCAACTAATTGTGTATATACAATGTAGTCGTGCATGTAAGGCATGATCCTTGTACCTTTCTCCTCCAGATCTATGTACATAAGTGAGCACTAGTCGAGCACTACCCTTTGAGACTGTATATTTCTTGTCGAGTTAACGTTGTCCCGCTAGTCATCACGGTAAATCATGTAGCCAGATGGTCACTCCATTGGCCATGTTCGAGCATGTGAGGCATTGGGATCTTTTCTTCAACCATGGCTGAGCAGAAGTGCATTAAAATTCCTACCAGGTCAACCATCATAAGTCGATGGTTCAGGCTTAAGAACAGATGTCGTGCCAAGTAGACAAGGGGAGCCACTGAACGGCCAGTAGGAATTGGGCTATTCTTCTTTTCGTGTCTAGGTTGTAGTGGTAGGTTCAATTCCATTATCCTTGACGTGTACCACAATCAACAAGGCAGTATAAACATGAGGCTTGTTTACCGGGAACTAGTAATGTTGCACGTGCAATGCACGTATTGCCTAATGCACACAATTTTAATGTCAACCAAATATTGATGCGTATAAATAAGTTGTAAGCCAAATAATCATGTATCTGCAAAAGAAAATTCTGGAAGGCATGAGTATCAAGTGTGTTCCCAAACTATATTGTAAACCTTGATTGAAAACAGTATTCCCTTTTTTGTAACTTCAAATTTAACATATTTGCAACTTCATATCTGAAGTTTGAATCCACTTAAGTTGTATGCTACGGAAGGGCTGAATAAGATATTCATATATCCAAAAACTTACTTGCTAATACCCTGGTGAGTACTTCAGGCAACCAAACTGACTATATTACATCATCAGCCCGGTCAGTTGATACAACTGAACCAGCTGCAACTAAAAGTTGGCATTGCGAGAGGAACTTGTCCTTCTCTCATGTGGCGATGCCTCAACCCTGGCCCGAGCCACATCGTTGTCGTCGTTCTGTCACTGCTTGAAATCGCCACAAAACTGCTCCTTGAGTTCATGTGTCACTCATTGCATGCACTTTGTCAAGCTCCTCTGGACTTGATGACGCTTTTTATGTATTGGAGAAACTTCCAAGTACTTCACATGGGGAGAACAAAGATTCAGTTTGGCAAGTCTCCATTACCATAGCACTACATCCACCAAATTAACAAACAATACATTCGCAACTCACATTCTTAGCAAACTCAAAAGGAAATTAATGGATTCAGCTAACTTTGAGGTGGTCTTTCCTAAAAATAAAATGAAATCGAGTTATACACAATTTATAAAATTAAAATAACTCGGAGTGAGATGCGACAAAATTCTTGAAATTTTCAGAATAGTTGTACTATGAATAACAATACAAAATAGAACTAAACATCTGAATAATATTACTTGGATGGATAAACAGATATTTACTTCAAATTGAATTAGCTTGTCGAGGCTACCCCAACATACAAATCTGGCATGGCTTCAGCAGCTAGAAAGGACATCCCAAGAAAGGAAAATTGAGCAGTTGCGTGCCACTTACTGGGCAGTGATGGAAGAGCCGAAGAGATAACTCTGAGACGCACATCTGCGCAATCTCCTTGTGTCATTTGCTAGCTCCACTTCTCATCAACCAAAAGAATGTTAGTCGTCTAGAACAATTTGACTCACTTCTCAATTTCTGCCCAAAAGTCCAAAGAATCCTTCAGGCCCCACCTGGTAAAAGATAATATGGCAGCTAAGGAGGGTAATTGAAAAAAGGGCATATTCCAACTTTCTGTACCTCAAGCTTATATTTCTTGCACCATAGAAGCATAGAACCTGACTAAGTATGTATTCACATATTTTTAAGTAAAAATCCTTCACGTTAGTGACTAAATGACAGGGTCAATAATGTAAACCTGAAAGGTGAACAATCATTGCAACATACCTACAATCATTGCAAGATTAAGAATATGGCGCAGTAAGTATCCATATCTTTAAGTAATTACAAGTACAGAGGTATAGATATTGGGCAATGCACAGTAAGACAGTATGCAACTATTTAGAAAGGACCAGAGCAGGTAATCTAAAACTAATGGAAATAAATCGTACCCACCTCTTTCTTTCAGGCAGAGCAAAATAAGCTGTTAATGTGCTTCGGATCCGACCCTCTGCCTCTTTTTATATTAGTGGAGATGATCATCACACTGTCACGGAAAGGAGCTCGGATTAACTCTGGAAGACTGGAACCTCATACAACCAAACTGATATAGCAAGCTGAATGGCTGATGTACCTAATGCATGAACTACCTCGTTACACCATCGACTAACAAAGACAAAGATATAAACTAAAATCTAGCTGACCTCACCTTGATGTGTTTGAACCATTGTTCGGGAATTCGTTAACTGGTAACTGCTCGCTCGGCCACTGAATAGGGATTAATCGGCGAATCGGCCGATTAACTGGATTAACTGGTCGACCATTATTCGGCTAGTTAACTAGCAAATGTCTACATAAAACAAATATATGAGAAGTAAATAGATAGTATATTGACATCTGCCTACTCAGCCCATAGTTCTCTTGGCCCAAAAGCCCACTAAACCATCGACTTCCATCTGCCATGACCTAGACTTCCAAGTTCCAACCAAATATATGATTTTTTAGGCCTTTGTGCACCCATCGGACTGCAGTTAATCGGGAGATTCCCGATTAATTGGCTTGTCAGACCGATTAACGGGCCTGGCCAGTTAATCCACCGAATATGTTGAATTCGTTTCGGTGACCCACTGAATAGCGATTACTCGGCCAGTTAATCGGTGATTCGGCCGATTTTTAGAACAATGGTTTGAACAGCTCCTGCAAGAGATATGTCCATGCATGATTACGTGAGTTTCTGCAGCAAAGTTCAGACAATGATCCTATCACCATATTGTTGATCTTTACCAAACTTCAAAAATACTAACTATGCATTCCTGTACTAATTATCATCATTCAGTAACCAAAGTTTGGTCAATCAAATACATTGGAAAATCAAGCTGCACATGATTGTCACTAACATCAATAATCATGGTACTGCCACTGCAGTTCAAAACAAACAGAGGATCAAATTGCTCGAATATTGTACTTCATCGTGGCCTGTTATGCAGCCTAAAGTTAGCTTGCAATTGTGAAATGAGTGACCTATCTCAAGTCGAGTGATCACACCTGCACGGGATGAGGTGCACGTCCCTGACCACCGTGACCCATCGCCGTCTTGCAGCTAAGGGCATAAGGAGAAGGCAAGCCCATGTGACCAGTGACCACAGCCGGGCGTAGGCTTCTTCCTGCCGCCGAAGCCTGTGAGAGTGGAGAAGGCAGGAGGATGGGCCGAGCACACCTTTGATAACTGCTGCACGGTCGCTTGCTGCCGCCTGCGCGTGCCTCCTCGTGCATGTCCGGTAGCGACCTTGCCGCAGCAGCGTCTCGTCGTCCTCCTCCCGATCCCCCATCGTAAGTGCCGACGGTTGCAGGGTAAGTGGGCTTGCGTGCAGGGCGGCGGCGGGGGACAGGTTTGCGCGGGGCGACGACAGGAGGCTATCACGGCGGCGGCAATGTGGCAGGGAGGCAGGTGCAATGCGTGATGGCGATCGGGAAGAAAAGGGGCTGCGGGGTGGAGATTGATTAGTGGGGTGCGACGTTTGTGGATCGTGCGGGATTCCGTCGACGGACAATGTTTTAGCGCAAATCACGGGTGTAATCTTCAGCGTTGATTGTAAGGGTGTACGGTCACGATGTATTGGATTTGCCCCCTCTCGCTCTTTTTATATTGGTATAGATAATTTAATCCTAAGGCCTCCGTTTGGTAATTAAGGCTCCGCCAGACGGAACATGCATGGGGATCAGGGAGAGCAACTCCGCCGACGGCCAGTGGCGGCCGACACGTACACAGAGTGGCGAAGAGTGTGAGGGAGGCTTCGGACGCAACACTGTGCAATCATCGTGGAGGTGGAGCTAGCTGTGAACAGAGAAAAACCGAAACACTATTTAACATTTATAGGAAATTAATAGCTAGGATTTAAAGGCCGACCTTAAGAAACATGTCATTTGCCGTGTGCCTAGTGATTTTCGGTAAGCATTTCGCCACCTCGGTGACCAACAAACTCACGTGCTTATCATGTATACTTCCTCCGTTCCTAAATATAACATGTTTTAGATATTTTAAATATGATCTAGATATGGACTCAAATGGATGAACATACATACTAAAACATGTCTAGATACATGTGAATCTGAAAAAAGCTAAAACATATTACATTTAGAAACGGAGAGAGTATGGATAAAAGGAAATTTTGCGCACCATATGGTTCAGAATTCCTGCAAGTAGCTACATATAATGTATAAACAAATTTAAATTGTGCCCGCTATATGGTTCTGAATTATTGGAACTAGCTAGATGCCGTCAAGTGGCTCATGTACAACACATCGATTTTGTGGGAATTTTAGATCCAGAATCGTACATTTTTTTTTTCTATGAGACACTTTGATTTTCTTTTTTTTGCGGGGAGATCTTATGAATTTTAGGAATGGACATATGAGTTCCGGTAGTGAGCTGTCAGTTCCTCAATATTTGGAGGATTTCTGTATGTGAGGCCGTGAGCTCAAACAAAACCATGGGACATTGTAGTATCTGCGAGAGCCCTTCTTCTCTCTAAAATAAATAAACAATGTCATGCAATCCTACAGGGCATCAAAATATGTGTTCACGGTTTCCTCCACATGCATGCAGTGATTTCTGCATTGCTCCTACAGTCCCACTTACCACACAGATTTCCGTTCCTCCATACCAAAACAAATTATGCTCATTTGTGTATTGTTGTTGGACTTATAGTGCCCTCAACGCGTCTACTCTCTCTAGATTCAATTTAACTTGTTTTCAAAAGGCATTTCCATTTAACTTACCGTCATGACGATGAAGTACGTACTGTGGTGGGTGAGCCAACAACTAATTGCGTGTAAATGTTATGCAGGGTTCTTCCACGTACGTTTGATTCCACATATAAATAGCATGCATCAGTCGACCAACAAGTCAGTGAGACTTGATATTTTCCAGCGAGTTACGGATGCATTCCCATGCGAGTCAGGAAGATGGATGGTTTCCAAGATAGACACACAGTTAACTTGTCGACATGGGATTAGGAGGCACTGGGATCTCAGCAACAAGAGAAAATATTGGCTGTAAGTTCTCATCTCAACATTTTGCGTCTTACGAATGTTCAAATCCAAGTAAGTATGGACCTGAAAATCGACTTTTAACAAATTATATTTGCATTTTGTATAGGATCAACCCAAGCACGTCTCCAATGCGATTCATGGCTGTTGAATATCTGTGATGAAAATCCACTTCGTGCTGTGACGGCCAATACGACGAGCGGGTGTAGAGGTCGCAAGAGAGGTTGGTCCAGATAATCCCACAGGAGAAACCACTCATTGGGTGAAGGTGGCGTCGAAACTAACCCCCACTAAACCCGTCGCCAACAATGTAGATAGAAGCCTTCGATGGAGACGCACCTGAGCGGCTGACCAATTCTGTCCACGGCGCCCATCTATAGTGGTAGGCCTAGGCGCCTAGCCCGCTAAAGCAGTTTGGACAGCCGTGGCGGCATTGGCCTGACGGCCCGACTTGTTGTAAACCTGGTGGACCGCGAGGCACTGCATGCCGGCCTACTAGAGCCACCACGTCATGGCGGATTACATATTAACATATGCATGTTTGGCGCTCGAGTCCGTTCTTTGATCTAGGAAACATACCGTGGTAGTTGAAGCGTCAAATAATGTTGTATAATGTAGTCGTATATGTAAGGCATGATCATTACACCTTCTCGTCCATGTCTACGTACATAAGTGACCACAGGTAGTCATCATGGTAAATCATGTAGCAAGATGGCCACTCCATTGACCATGTTCAGGAACCTGAAACCATAAACCATCTGCTTGCGAATTGCTCCTTCACGAGGACCTTGTGGTTCAGACTATGTCAGGCAAAGAAACACCCGAACGTTACGCCATCAGATCAAATCTCGATCAGGAATTGGTGGACCAAAACCCTGTCGCGTGGCCGAAGCAAGCAGCGACGAAGAACCGGCACACTCATCATTGCGGGTATGAGGAGACTTTGACTGGAGCGCAACGCGAGAGTGTTTGAAGGAAAAGAAGCAACGATGGATGAGATCATCAGGAAAACAGAAGAAGAGCTGAACTTATGGCGGACTGCAAGGAGAAGTGCAGATTTAGGCGAGGAGTAGTTGTTCAGGTGTGCTGTTGCGGATGTATAAGGGTTTCAACCCTCGTTGTAAAACTCTCCTATCCATTCTTAATGAGATGACGACAACCATTGCTGGTTTGTCCTTGAAAAAAAACCATGTTCAGGCATGTGAGGCATTTGGGTCTTTTTTGCAACAAAGTCTCACCAGATAAGCATTCGAATTCCTACGAGGTCAACTTACATAGCAGATGGCTCAAGGTAGATAACAAATTAATGTCGTGCCTAGTAGAGAACAGGCGACTTCGAGCGGCCAGTAGGCATTGGGCTATTCTGCGTTCAGCTCCGTGATATGTATGGCCTTGGGGAGTGCAGTATATGCTCCTGGTAATTTCAATATGCACCTCTTCATGCCTTTGACCAAGATGATTCGGAACTGAGTCTGGTTTTATAAAAAATGAGACCACACGCCGGAATGTTTCGCTGAGGAACTAAACCGGCATGTGTTAAGTTGTTAACTCAAAATATTTTTATTTTTCGGTATAAGTTCAGGAATGCTCCGATGACTAGTAAGTTTCCACCTTGGACGCTGCAATGTTTCCCTGAGAAATTATGTAACTAGTAAGATTTAGTTTCTCAGCTGTATTGCTTTCTTGATGACTAATTCCGATGTTTCTTGATGTTTCAAGGTTGAGTGACTCTGTGGGCCGATGGTGTGATTCCTTTGAGTCAGAGTGAAAGGGCAAGTGACCCTCTTCGGAGGCAGAGACAAAGGGCAATACGACATGGTCGAGCCGTCCTGTAGCAGACAATTACGTGATATCTCTAATGTCTTTTACTTGCGCGCCTTTTTATTTTTGTGTCCTTGTTTCATTTATTCTTATAAACCGATTCTACATCCGATTCTACATCTTGCATGCCAGGGATCGGAGGGAGTTTTGAAAAACCCTCGCGCCGTCCGCATCGGTTGACTCGGGGCAACCCAACCGCCCCAGTCGCGGTCCACCCCTCTCTACGACCTCCCTCCCCGCGCTGCCACCGGAGGAGGTCGTCTGACGGCGAACGGCAGCGATGGGGTGCCCTTGCTTATTTCCTTTACTATAAGCTTAGGCAGTCTTCTCTAAATCCAAGTTTCTCATCCGATCTGAAATTGTGTTTCGGCCGGCCGTCCAAGCATCAAGTCCATGCGCACGATCCCACTGCCTGCGTGTATGTGCATGAGCGGGCGGATGCTTTCAGCCTCACATGCATGTGGTTCCTAGCTTCCTGCCGTGCAGATTGGTACAGATCGGAAGGCTAGCGACGGATCGGATCGGGATGCCACCATGGAGGAAGGATTGCGGCCAGATCAAGATGCCGACGACACAGGATGGTAGCGTCTGAATCGTGAGGCCGGCAACAGTGCCGGTGGTGTCCGTGGTGCTGCAGGCAACTAGTACCACATCACATGGACCGTCGGGCGTCAAGAGTGATCATCCCAAACAAAAATTGAGAGGGACAGTGCATGGAAGGAATTGCTTCGTGGGGTCAACGTGGCTTAGTTCCTCGACCAGATCTCCACGCTGGCAATCAGCATGATACTCTGTCGGTACCGTTGACCATGATAGTGGACCCGTCACAGTCCGATTTTTTGATACATGAGGTAATTACCGTGGTGCTGACAACTGGCAATGATGGGGAAGTTCAAGATGGTTGTGCCAGATGACCAGTGGATCTCGATGGCTAATGTCGAGTTCGAGATTACAGGTGATGACTGAGAAGAGTTTGGATGTGGTGAAGACTGTGAACCGTATGGTCGGTGTTTCGTAGCAGTATCGCCTAGTGGGGGCGCCAACACATGGGGACTTCTTCTTGGTTGTGCTCTTTGGGCACAAAGTCTCGATTTTCAGGTAAAAACCCTAGGTCTGACCTTCACTGGTTGTACCTGACAATGACGGATCGTCATTTGTATCCTTGTTGAAGGCATTGTCTGGAGTTCAGTCGAACTTTCTTCGGGGTGAAAACCCATGATCTATGATCAGAACTACGACGGTGTTTGTGCACAGTTCCCTTCTTGAAGGCGTCGTTCTTGGAGAACCTTTTTTGTAGTCCGGGTTTGGCTCTGGTGGTGGTAGTTTCCGCTGCTTCGCTGATCTGTTCGGTGGTTTTTTCTTGATTCCTTTTGGCTATGTGCATACTTAACATCTCGACTAGCTCTTGATGTTACGTTGTTGCAGAAGCTGGGTGAAATTGATATCTGCTTGATATTAATAGATTCTCTTTATAAAAAAAACAACTTGTATGCCAGAGCCATTTGAAGATTTGTCGATTTAAAAAGCCCGACGTATATACCTTTGATCTAACAAAAGTAGTGCAATAGGTGAAGCATCAAACATCTGTGTATAATCAGGTCCTATATGTTTACCTTGCTCCTTTTTGTCCACATCTATACATAATCGAGCACCGATACCCATCGAGACTTGATATCGGTTTCGGGGTTAACAATGTCCCTCTTGTCATCACGCTGAGTTGTTTGGCAAGATTCCACTTCATTGGCTATCTTGTTATATATGTGAGGCATCGGAACTATATCTGCAACCATTGTAGACTATCGTGGTAGTTAAATTCGTGGAGGATGTAGCAGGACGAGCACGACGACCATAGTTCCATGCCCCGTCGTGTCTCTGTGGCAGCGGCGGGGGAGCGTCCTCCCCGCTCTTGGTCCATGACCCATTCTTATTGGTTTATTTGCTCTCTTTTTTTTGGTACGACACTGATTTTTATAAATATCCAAAAATAAATCTTAAAGATGCACAAGTGACAAACAGTCGACCTAGGAGCGCATGGCTGCAGTAATCCTTATATAAATCTGGGCACAAGGCAAATATAAATAAATATAATTTGTACTAATGTTTTAAGATTTTAGTTTTAGCATGTACTCGCTCCGTCCCATTATGTAAGACATTATAGAAATGTTTAATGGTGGACTAAATACGGAGCACACTGAGTTAACTTGCACACTAAAATATGTCTAAATACGTCTAGATATAGATATGTACGAATAAAGAAAAGTCTATAAGGTGTTATATATAGGAATGGAGGTAGTAAAATATTACAAGTACAATTTTCTTTTTGTTCGCATAGTTTATCCAGATAATTAGAAATATTACTGAAATTTAGTTGGTGTGTGTTTACTACAATGAATATTTAGTAACAAAAGTCTGTTATAGAACTTTTTTTTCCTACTTTGCATAATATCTATAATTTATACTTACTTATGGTAAAGAAATGTAAAAAGTATGATCTAACAAATATTTCAATAGTGTTTTCTAGTTTATGATTAAGTATGCATATTTATAAACTTCGTGTGAAATAAACTTAACCAACGACACTACTTTTCCGTGGTCTAATTTTTCTATCAAGTCAAAAAAAAAGTGCATGATCTATACTTGGTATTGAAAAAACATTGGTTAGATTGATCACCAACAAAAATAAAATAGTGTATATTCTAATAGGTCAGTGTGTATGGATTGAGTTTGTATAGAGTATAATGTTGCATTTTTGTCTTGTGATATGCTTTTTTCATACGTATAAATTTCATTCTCGTTGATCCCCACAATAAATCCATTTCTTCTAATTTTTGGCATTCGTTCTGTTCGCAGACTGTATGAGCTGAACGTAAACTCCAGTTTCCCTTTTTGTTGCTTTAACTTTTGTAAGAGACTTGTTGGCTTCATTTATCCAAATGAAGCCGGGATATAGATCCCTTTTAATCTGAAAAAACCCATGATCACATCACTCCAATTAACTTCGAATCAACGCCACATCTAGTAAAAGAAAGTAAGGACTTGGACGCTGAAATGTCAGGTGAGGAGGATTCGAGATTGCGTGCAGCTAGCCGGCACATCTCCTTTGCCATCGGGTTCTCATCCATTGACATCTAGCCAACGGGAGCAACAAGCGGGTGTAGAGATCACATGAGAGGTTGGTGGAGGCAATCCGACGGTAGAGACCACTTGTGGGCGTGATCGAGGTGGCGTCGAAAACTACCACCCATGAAGTGGTTACCAAATTTTATTTTATTTTTGAGAGAAAAAGTGGTGGCCAACTGATGCAGCGTGGCTTCTTTTAGCCTTCCAAGTCGGCTTCGAGATTGCCCACAGCAAAAGCTAAAAGAAAAGGGTCCTCTCCTTTCATCCGCCGAGAAGCCCGCCATCCGCTCGCCGTCGGCCCCGCCTCCAGGCCCTCCACCTCTGCCATCAACTCTTCCTGGCCGAGCCCACCGAAGCAGTCTGGGCAGGTGTGGCTGAATTGGCCTGCCAGAGAAGCAGGCCACTTCTAGGCCCGTTGGCTGGCAGTCGCAGCTGACAAAAACCATTCATTCTTCTAAGCAAACGGGACAAACTCAGGCCTCTCTAGAAAGCCATCCAACCGTCGCTCAAAACGGATGCTGTAAACATTAAATCGACCATTCCAACTAGGATGCGGATAATCCATAGTTCAAAAGTCCACATCCATAGTGGGTGACAGTGTTTAACATGCATGAAAAAAAAATCAATTATGATGATTATTTTTGGTGATTTAGTGGGTACTAAAATATCTTTATCTTTGTTTTTTACTATATTTCAATAAAACCAAATTTATCAAAAACAATGATTGGGATAACTGTGAAATAATTTCGAGCTTCCCCAAACTTTAGATACGAATGAACATCTTGTTTTTGAAATTGTGAACTCTGATTCAATGTGACTGAGACCGTACGTTGGGGTAATGGTCAAAGAGGCGCCGAAAGAAAGTGATAGCCTTGTGGGAAGGCAAATAGTGGAAACTTCACATGCAAAACGTATCAAAGAGACGCCCTTGCATGTATGGATATCGATCGTATTATCAAAAATAATTTGATTAAAATGGAACCTTATGCCAGGGCCTTCTACATCGATCGATGGATATGGCTCGTTTATAACCTTTGCTTGCAAAAATATCACTTTGGCCAATAAAATAATTAAATTCTTAATCATGGATTAAAATCTTCATTAATAACCAAATTAAACCAAACACTGTCCAAATAAATCCTGACTAACCTGAAAATCTCGATATAATTTTTATTATGTTTGGAGTGTTTTTTTACTTCTTGTTAAGTTCTATAATAGATCCGGTTCTTCTCAAGAAAAAAAATCAACAGTTCGGGTGCAATTCTTTCTAGTAAGTGGATAATTACTTGAGTATTTAACTTCCTCCTGGATTGCTCAGGTATTTACGAACATCACTGCAAACCCTTTTTCTCCTAAAACGGTCTGATTAACCGTGTCCAGTTCGAGATGGTATGACCTCAATGGCTTGTTTTTCATGTCCACCGTGATAATCCAAGTCTTATCAATATCCTCATCTAGTACAAAGTGGATAACGTTGGAATCCTGCCCGTTGACGACTGGGTATGTCGGCACGATTCGTGGCGGGCGAATAGCTCAGGTACGACGTTTTTTCAGGGAATTGGCTGCGATGCGACATAGTTGGAGGTAATAGCTAGGGTACGACGCGTGAGAGCAGCAAAATAGCCACGACCCACCCATTGTGATGAAACGGCCGTGTCACTTACTTGTGCTAGTTAAGGAGTGTGGAATTAGGTTTAGCGATGTGGGACCCACTAACTTGTACCCGGTCAACTCAACCGGTTCGAGCGACCGCACAGACCGACCTTGCCGTAGCGCGCCATCTGAACCCGACAGTGCGCGCCCTAGCTCCCTCTCCGGCGGCGGAGCTATCCACTCCTGGGCGTCGAATTCGTTGTCGCCGGCATCTGGGGTGAGTCAAATCGAACCCGCGTGGCCTTCCCTTCTTAATTCTGCCCCAAATCTGACACATTCCCTGCCGTTTTTGCTCGCGGCGGGAGGCGGGGCAAGCAGCCCGGAAGAAGGAGGTAGATGGCGAGCTCCGCGGAGCCGGCAGAGTCAAATTCGAGGTAATCCATCACTCTCGTGCTCATTCGCTTTCGATTTGAGCTCGTTCACTTCCATGTCATAAGCTATTCTCAAGTCGTCACATTCCCGCCTCGTTGTCAAAACAGGGGAGATGCCCGAAAAAGTTTCGAATTGGTGTCAAATTTATGCTATCTCAGGCGAAGCTAGCTGATGGTAGCGTGAGGACCATAGATCACGACACATTAGTTAGTTTGGAGCTTTCATTTTACGACATCGATCCACAAGAACTAGTGAACCAAGAAGAGAAAGCGGTGAGAGATATTGTGGAGAAAATAGGGGAGAGTATTCCTTGGGGTCCAGAGCAAGAAGTGGCATTGCTACGGTACGAAGATTGGAAGGGAGAGTATGTGAGAATGGAGGATGGCGAAGCGTTGTTGATGAAATCGATAAACAAGAGGGCTTTGAAAAGAAACGTGCTACACTTCTTGCCGAGCTGGTTGATCTGAAATCAGATTCAAGAGTAGGATATGTGGCATCAAAGTTGGCTATGCAGATTGCAGATGATGAGTGGGCTGCAGCTAGACAGATAATGCCCATTGTAACCGAATTGACAGTGTTAGCAGATGATGCACAAGACCCAGCCCGTGATGGTGCTGCTAATGGGGTGGCTGGTACGGGCCCGGCTGTTGTTGACTGGAATTCAGTAGAACTGCAAGAGCTTACTGATTTGGTCATTGCACCCTTGGATGACACTGAGATGGCAGACCTTTTTGGAATTCCAGTCGATGATAAAGACAAGGAGAAGAAGAAGAGGGATGCGGCTAATGCGGCTGCTGGTTCTGGAGTTGTGGATGCAGAGTTGATGAAGGAAGCTGCTGATGATGTAGATGATGAAAATGATGATGAGATGATAAATGTATATGACAAAGATAACCCTGTAATTGCAGTAGGAAAGTATTTTCCAACCATGGCTGAGTTTAGGATGTGTTACAGGACTTATGCAGTGAAGAAGCAGTTTGACAGCAAGACTCTGTGGACAGATACAAAGAAATTTTATGCGAAGTGCAAAGGCTTTGATGGCAGTGCCCAACCTTGCAAGTGGTACATTTCTGCTAGACGCCAACCTGATGGCAGTACAATCAGAATTAATCAAATCCCCAATGAACATACTTGTATTACTAGTTCACAGACTCCCTCAACCATGACATCACAGGCCTGGGTTGCACAAAAGATCACTCCTATTTTAGCCAAAACACCAAACACTACTGCAAAGAGACTGAAATTAGACATGGAAGCCCAGTACCCTATTAAGCTGAAATATACCACAGTGTGGAAGGCAAAACAGAAGGCAATGAAAGAACTATATGGTGATTGGGCAAATACCTTCAGGATGCTGTATAGTTTCAAGGCAGAGGTGGAGAAGAGGTCACCTGGCAGTATTGTGGAGATAGATACCGAGGTTGCACCTGATGGCAAGGTATTTTTCTCCAAATTTTTTATGGCTTTGAAGCCTTGCACCGATGGCTTCAAAGCAGGGTGTCGGCCATATTTGAGCATAGACTCATCTTTTTTGACTGGAAAGTGGAATGGTCAATTGGCAGCATGCAATGCTCTAGATGGACACAACTGGATGTTTCCTGTTGCTATTGGCCTGTTTCAATCAGAGACAGAGATTTCATGGACATGGTTCATGATGCAGTTGAAAAGAGCCATTGGGACAGTGACACCTTTGGCTATACACACTGATGCTTGTAAAGGGCTAGAAAATGCTGTCAAGGCCGTATTTCCACATGCTGAGCAGAGGGAGTGCTTCGGGCATATGTGGATGAATGTGATCAAGAAACATAGAGGAGAAGATTTTGGGCGACTGTGGCCAGCAGCAAGATCTTACTCGAAACAGACACATGCTTATCACCTTGCGAAGGTTATTGCAGCAGATCCTGAGTTTCAGCACTGGCTGGAAGCATACCATTCTCTTTTGTGGTATAGGTCAGGATTTAATACAGACATCAAGTGTGATCATATCAACAACAATCTAGCAGAAAGTTTTAACAACAAGGTGAAAGAGTTAAAAGACTTGCCTGTGCATGACATGGTTGACCAAATCAGGATCATGATCATGCGGATGTGGGAATTGAGAAGAAGAATAGGTGATGCTTTGCAAGGGGATAAGCTTCCAGCAGTGGTACAGCAGGTGGTTAACAGGAGCAGAAATCTTACACATTTGGCAGTTGAGAATTCTTCATTGTGGGGAGCTGAAGTGAGAGATACCAAGACTGGAAGAAGGCATGTGGTTGACACTGAACTGCATGAATGCACTTGCCTCGAGTGGCAACATACTGGAAAACCATGTGAGCATGCCATACTCTTCTTGGCTGGAAAACCGAGGGTAAACATGCACCCTTATCTGCATGAGTATTATTCAGTAGCAAGATTCAAGGCTGCGTATGCAGCTCCAATACCAGCACTTACAGATCAGTCGCAGTGGCCTGAAGTGCCTTTTGATTTTGATATGTGTCCCCCCCTTGCCAAAAGAAAGGCTGGCAGGCCTAAAATGAGCAGATTCAAGGCCTGGTTTGAGAAAGGAGGCTGTAGTAAGAGGGCGAAAAAAGATGACAAACCAAAACGGCCTCAGAAAGGTACCAAAAATAGATGCAAGGAGTGTCAGGTACTTGGTCACCGAGCTGGATCATCCAAATGTCGGTACCCTCGTCCACAACAACCAAAGTAAGTTGAAGTATTTGATCATTTATTTAAATTCAACTGCAATTCTACTCTGTTTTCATACTCTGTTTTATTTTTTCAGAGCAAAGGCTGGAAGTGAGCCCATTGTTGTTGACAATCTCTGGGCAACAAAAAGGGCAAGACAAAATGGCCGAAGAAGATAAGTGTGCCATCTGAATCAGTTCTGAATGATGTGGTGCCATCTAATTCAGTTTTGGATGATGTGGTGCCATCTAATTCAGTTTTGGATGATGTGGTGCAAACTGATTCAGTTTTGGATGATGTGGTGCCATCTGATGCAGTTCTTGATGCCGCGGTGCAAAATGAAGCTGAAGCTGTTCCAGAACTGAATCTGTCATCTGAAGAGGTGTCATCTGAAGACGAAGAACGACTTGTGTGGCCTCGGCCTCGTATGACTGACTCGAAGAAAACCAAGAGCATGAGGGTTTTGTCTGGTGTGCCGACACAATCTGTGGTACGAACAAGAGAAAATCGAGAGCGTGAAATTTGAGATGAAACTTGAGCCGTGAAATTTGTGTAATAATTTGAATTTGATTTTGAATTTGAACCAAATTCAAAATTGTGTGAAATATTTCTCACAATTTGAACCAACCCTGATTTCTCAGTTGTTATGCTCGTTTTGTGAACAATCCTTCCCTTTTGCTAGGGTAAACATCTCCAACAAGTAAGCGGTTCTCCAAAATGAGCTACAAAAGAGCCCCAAAGGTAGCCCAAACAGCCCCATTTCTAATCTGGTCATTTTTTCGACCATCTCCAAATGATCTCAAACTCTAGGGTTAACATCTATTGCACTAATATAGTGCCCTAGACCAATATGGAGTCATTTATCAAAACATAGAACCACTTCTCTTCACACATAAGAGTTCATAGTTTGAGATGTGAGATTTCACACCATATTGAAGCATTTCTTGTTTAATTATATCTAGACCTTGTCTATCAGTTGGAGTTGTTAGTACATGACAAAATAAGAACATGTGCACTGGATTTTCATTTTTTTGATGTTTTTTAATATTTATGATTATTTCAAATTCGGTCAAACCCAAGTTTGACCAACATTTGAACAAGTTTTAAACACCAAAATGAAAAACCAAGCTGGATCCTTCTTAGTCAATCCAAAATGAAGCTTTGGTGAGTTTTTTGTAAATTTCATGTTGCAAATCCCAAACCACCTCTCTTCACACATAAGAGTTCATAGTTTGAGATGTGAGATTTCACACCATATTGAAGCATTTCTTGTTTAATATGTATCTAGACCTTGTCTATCAGTTGGAGTTGTTAGTACATGACAAAATAAGAACATGTGCACTGGATTTTCATTTTTTTGATGTTTTTTGAATATTTTATGATTATTTCAAATTCGGTCAAACCCAAGTTTGACCAACATTATTTTTCATTGGTCGCCGATGTACAAATAAAAAATAACTAGTTAAGGACTGCAATTTTCAATCGTCGAAAATAAAAAAATATAAATTAAATTTATAACACTCACGGTGGTCAAGGAGTACAATCTCATGGTGGTCAAAATCTTCCTTGTTGTAAAAAAGAGCCCGAAACGTAGCCCAAACAACCTCATTTCTAATCCGAGGAATTTTTTAACCTTCTCCAAATGAACTCAAACTTTAGGGTTAACATCTAGTCCTGCACAAATATAGTGTCCGTGACCAATATGGAGTCATTTCATAGAACTATAAAAAAACCACTTCTATGTACACATCCATTTAGACATTTCTTTTAACTTGACACGTCATTTATTTCATATTTCATATTTATTTCATATTAGCCAACACAAACAATATTTCATTTAAACCATTGTTTCTGTCCAACAACGGCCTGGCCCAACAAAAGGTCCAGCAACGGGCCCAACAACATGAAATTCTTTTTTTCCCTGCACCTATTTTAAGCGAGCACTGACGGCTTGGCCCAACAACGGGCCCATGAACTTGTCGGTTTTTCTATTTTGGAAACGGCTAACTGAACCTGTTCGAGGTGTTAACTGAACCTGTTCGAGGTGTTAACTGATTTCAGAGCTAATTTAGTCGAATCATAACATTGTTCATAAGACAAACAGCTCCTAAATCGAAATCCACAAATCCTAAATCGAAATTTCTAATTCGAACGACAAAGATACACCAAATAAATGGCAATGATACACACATAAAATGCTCCGGCCATCATGTTTGACTGCTTCTTCAATTCCACAAGCTGGCTCAACTGCTTCTTCAACTGCTTGTTCAATTTCTGCAACTCCCTATTCACCAAAACATCCTCCTCCAATGGAGGACGATCGGCTCTGTATGAGATCTCCTCCTCCACAGCAGACGAGATGGCAGCCTCCTGGATTGGGGGCCCCTGAATTGGGGGCAGCAATTCAACTTGAAGCCCTCGATCCCAAATGTACTTGTCCATCCACACAAAATAGCCGCATTCCGCCAAATCCTAAAAAGGGGAACGAAAACACTAATTTCCAAATCCATAGTGCAAAATCAAATTCAGGCCAAATCGAGACAAATCAGGACAAACCCTACCTTCCCATCCTTCCCACGATGCGGGGCGCTCTCGCATTTGACAAATTCTCGACCGACATTGCCCTTCGTCGAGCGCACACATGTCAAGCGCTTAAGTGGATCTAGGCGAGGGCAGTCCGGGCATGTAGTCATCGGGACTTCTCCATAACGCGGCCATGACTTCTGGGAGCCAGAAGCGGAGCTCGACATCCTTCGCCGCCGCCGCCGCCGCCGCCGCCGTGGACCGTTGCCGGAGAAGAGGAAGAAGAAGGTGCGCAGAAGAACAGAGGAAGAGAGGCAACGGTAATGTCGGGGGCAGGGCAGGACCACGGGAGCGGGGCTCACTCTGCCTCTTTATAAATGGATAAGGTTGACCTTCTCAAAAAAAAAAATGATAAGGTTGACGTGGATAAGTGGTGGGTCCCTGTCTCCGTCGGCCCACAGTGGGTCCCGCGTACCAACGGTCGCCTGGTGGGTCCCGCGTTCTAACAGCCCAGCTTACATAATCCAAATTGAAGCTGACAGTTTCCTTCCGATTAAGGGCTTAAAGAGCCGTATCGGGCCGTCGCTATTTGGGCCGTTCCAACTGTCGCCTCTGAGCTATTTCATCGAACGATGTCGTGTTCCAGTGAATAGCGTGTAAAGACGTCGCACCTGGGCTATTCGCCCATTCGTGGCAAAGGGGAACCTTGGTAATCCGGGAGAGACCATAGGTCGTCGAGTTCGATGGTGGTGTCCTTCTCCCACTCCAACTCCGGCGTCTTCAGAATCCATGTCGTGATGGTGCACCGGTGGTCGCTCTTGGTGGAGCGGTAGCGGCCATTGTCGACGCCCACAAATTTCAGGAGGCCTCCGTCGCCAACAACGGAGACGGTACTCAGCTTTGCAGGAACTCCGGGATCGCCGTCCCACATCTCGATGCCAGGGAAGCGGACGAGAGTCCATGGTGGAGGACAGGTCGTAACGCAGGATGCCACGGACGTAATCAACCCAGCACATGAACCCAACGGATGAGAAGACGGTGTCCGTTCTCCAGCAGTCTGAGCCGGGGGGCATGCTGAGCCGCTTGGCCTCCCACAGTCCCACATGCTCCTTTCAGATGAGTAGAGCAGCAAGTCGGCCACGGCCACCTCCTCCCAGTTGTGAATGTTTAGACTCCCGACAAAGAAATCCTCGCCGCTGCGGGCGATGGCGGCGTTTTCACGGCGGCTTATCCAGTGTAGGAGCCGAGGTAGATGGGGCATCCACGGCCAGCCGTCGTCTATCCAGTCCGTGGGAGAAGGCAGAGACCGCAGCCATGGCGTGCGTGCATCGGCCTTGTAAACCAGGAAGTTGTCCGGGTAGTTGCCGCGAGGCTCACCTTCGACGGTGAGGACCATGTTGATGATGAGAAGGTCGCCATCCGCAGCCAGGACCCTTGGCCTCCCGTACACGTTGTCGTTGGTGTAAAGCCGGACGCCGGAGGGAACCGGCGGTGAGTGAAGGTGGAGCGAGACGCCGACGACCCGGCCGGTTGCCGTCACGCAGGCGGCCGCCGTTGGGTCATTGTTCGCGAGCTCTTCGTTGCGGCCGACGGCCGCGTCGAACGACACCCAACCGGCACTGACGGCCTGCGGAGGCACGCCGGAGGAGACAGCGGAGGCCACGTCCATATCGGAGGTTTTTTTAACCATCGGCTGTGTAATTGATTCGATGCAATTAACGATCGGCCTCTGTGGTTTGTTCTTTCTTGATTCCTCTCCTCTTTGTTAGAAGATGCAACTGAGGATGTGTCCGAGAGGAACTGGAATTACGACGGGATAATTAGTATAGTTAGCGACCCAAGTTTTCTTACCCGACCCGCACCACTAGTCCAGTACCAGAAACGGCTGTCTGTGGGTAAATTGTGTCGACTGCAATTTCACGGACACTCAGCAGATAAACCCTAGGGCCTTGTGTCTGAAAATTACTCTCTCTGGTACACGAGCTGAGTTTGGTGAGTATTTGAATTAATCACGGCACTCTTCGACTAGTTGAGTTTGGTGAGCATTCTGTTTTTGCACTCAGCAAACGGCAAGGCACTCCGCACTCGGCTCGGCAACCTCAAGCATGTTCAGTTTTACCGAGTGGGAACACTCGGCAACCTCACCCCTGTTCAGTTTTTGCTGACAGTCAGACACTAGGCAAGTATATTATATAATTTTTTCTATTATCTTTGATTTACATTTTAACTTCTAATAACTGTAATATCAACTCGCATACCACCTGGCCGTACAAAACTTTAGCGCATCTAATTTGCATGATCTGTACTAATGTGAAGTGAAATAAGATGCTCATGGAAGAGATAAAACCCCAAATAACTTTATTCATCCATATAAGGATCATGCAAAATATAGAATGCAAAAGAATGCCTCATTTGGAAACAAACGAACACCTGGAAGTTAGCAGAAATAAATCTAAAAAAAAGTAGAAATAAAGTATCACCTTTACAAATTATAAAGTTTCACCGATGAGAACACATGTCTAAAATGGAAATCCATGCTAGAGTGCTTAGATCACGAACCATAAACACTAAACCATCCTAGAATTATGTAACGCTCAGTGTTCACCTTGGGACCTACAATTAACCTGACATATGTTGTTGAGTTGTGATCCAAATTCAGTTCAAATCTATGAAGATAAGATGCTAATTAACTTCTGCTGGAGTGAAGCGAGGCCCGCCGCCGGGGCCCGGGAGGCTTGGTACGTATCAGTATCGACATAGGTCACGTTTGTTATATATACCTCTTATAAATCGTCTGTAGGGATAGGTTGAAAGATGTAAATTTCCGGCGTTTGTAAACTGTTCCGATCATAGTGAAATTTCGTTGCATGGCGCACCTGTTTTTTCCCTTCTCCTTGGAGGATTTTACACGTTAAAATTTGGTGTCCGCTGTGTTGATTTTGGTTTCACTGATCCACATATATAACAACATAAATCATGCATGGAAACAAGAAATGTCTTCCCCCCAATCTCATATTATGGTCAAAATCGAGGTTGGCACACAGGACCATAAAATGCGCCTCCCTCTCCAACGTCGGATCTACGTCTGGAAAACAATTGGTGCCATATTTTCTGGCGTATGCTACGACAGGTTTTTTGGTGTCATATGGCCAAAAGCCAATTTTCTTGTGTTCCAGACTGCCTTTTTATGCCCTATTTTAGGGAGTCTCTTAGAGATATTCTAAATAAATAATTAGCGTTGTTGTGAGGTAGTACGCCTATATTCTTTTTGACACGGTGACACCTTATTTTTTAGAAAAGACACACGAAGGCATTTTATACTTGAAGGCATTTTGTGCTCCTAGAAAAGAAAATAAGAATTTAATGTGAAAACTGTAGGCGCAGCAAAATAATTGCAGGACTTTCTGTTGGTTTCAAAAAAAAAAAACAATGTGCCTCTGAGCTGCATTGTCTTCCGGTACTGTTACCAACCTTGCTCCTTAGTTTGATTCATGTATTATGGATGAAGATGAAGCTCCTCCTCCACACCTTCCAGTTGACATTCTCCGGGTCATTGGTACCAGACACTACAAGATGCCACCTGGTGTTGGTCATTGATGTATCACTGCACTATATTACTTCAGATGATAGCGAATAGGCAGTCACTCATCATGGTCAAGAGAAGGGCCATCTGCTGCTATTTTATCCCTATGCTTTATATCTTATTAGTATTTTGTGTGAAATGGCATTATATGGAGGCTACCATGTTAAGGGTTGGTTTTACTGATTCAGAAGTGTGTTTCTTCGGTCTGGTTTATTCATTACCCTTTTAACTTCGTCGCGAGGGAGGGCTGCTGCAAGGTTAACCCATATCACCCTTTTAATTTTTCTTCTGTTCCCAAGGGATTAACTTCTCTCTCAAATATTTGGCAACGCCCATGTGGATAGAGAAATAAAGGTGAGTGTCCAACACCCATGGATTAATCACTTCCTATATACTAAAAAATAAATAAGACTAGCCTTTTTTTTAGAAATTTCTCTTTTGGGTAAATATGGGGAAAATGTCAAGGGCTCGATATGTGACTGAGTTAGACATGGCGGAGACGTAACCGAAATCATAACGGCTTCTTCTCTCCAAAACTCCCATGTGCGCCTTCTTTGCAAAACACCCCTTGCCACTTGGACCAAGAATCGAATTCAAGAATATGATCATGATCCCAAGAAATGGAGTTGAGGTACGACAACCAAGCTGAGTTACGGTCTTGTGGCCTTCCTTGGCTCTAGATGGAGTTGATTCTTCTTTTCCTTGGCGTCGATTTCTTGGTCTCGTGGTTCTATTCTTGGAGTCAATTTCTTGGTCCAAGTAGAGAGGGGATTATTGGAGAGAAGGGCACAAGGGGAGTTTTAGAGAGAAGGGTGGATCACTGGCACTGATCATGGCCACTAGGAGTCAGTACTGACTGCTAGTACGTGGTAAACTAAACACAGTCTAGGTGGTGGTAGTAGCTTCACTCCGCTTACGACCCCCACAACTCGCTCTTCCCCTTGAGAGTCAACCGGCGAAATCTCCCAGATCCGTCCGCTCCTGTATAGCAGTAGCTTAGGTAGTAGTATAGGGTTGCTGCCTTGTAACATCCCAAATTAATAATAAGAATTAACAAGACCCAAAATTCAGAACCAACAAAAACTTTTTGAATTATTTCACTAATGATTGTGTTTTCCTTTATATTGCTATGTTTGACCTTGTGTGACTTGTGTTGACTGGTATGTTGTGTATGTAACTTGTTTGTTTTGAATGCATCATCCTTGTGATTGCTGTGATCTTGATCTTGTGGTGTTGTTGATATTGTGTGTTGTTTGCTTGTGAGGATAAATTCCTCAACTATGCTTAACATTAAGATAAACCACCCCTGACAACAATATTGGAATGTGATTTGAACAAACACAAACCCTTTAGAATTGTCCACACCTAAGTTAAATTCCTAAGTTGGGAAATAACTTTGATAAAAGTTCCCTCCCTGTCTATTCCTTTATTTTATGGAAACATTCAGAACTTCCTTATTCTAGGAATGAGATGAATTGATAATCATCTCAACCCCATCTCACTCCCTCCTCAAGTAAACATAATTTTCAAATTAAAATCCACCTCTCAAATTATTCCACCAGAGGAAATTAAAGTCATAAGTAAAAATGCTCTAAATAAATCAATTCCACTTCCTAATTCCATATTTCTTCAAATAATTAATTTCTCTATGACAATATAACTTATTTGAAGTCATCATATTTGTCAAAGCATTTCCAAGAGTTCAACACAATATTTTATCACTTGTTTCAAATTATTAAAGAAATGTAATTTAGTAATTACCAAAAATGACCTATTTAAAACCTATGAACAAAAATGGAGCAAAACATTTTATTTTCAAAAACCAATTTTTGTGGAGCTTCCTCATGTATATGGGAGGCTACCTGATTTTTCTCAAATTTGTATAAAATGTTTAAGTGCCCCAATTAAAATCACTAAGACCTACTGGTTTCAAAAAGAAATAAAAGGAAAGAAGAAAAGGACTAAGGTGCAACTAAAGAAATTCTGTCAGGGGGCTTTCTGCGAAAAGATCATTGACTCCCTGTAGCAGCAGAGCCGCACGCCACCGATGCCGTGCTCCCTCGCCGCGTCGCCGTGCTCCCCTCCCCCTTGCCTCGCCCCTGCCTCACGCCTCGCCCTGGGAGGATAAGAAGCACGCCACTCCACTGCCTCCTCTGCCCTGCTCACTCATTTCCCCCACTCTCTCCCTCTCTCATTTTCTCCACGGACACCGAACCTAGCCGAAGTTGCCGTCGCACATCGCCGTCGCTTGGGAGCTCCTCGAGCAAATCCAAGCGCACCAGGAGGTTCACCGCGTCGCCCTCTTCAACCCCGTACAAGGAATCGCCGTGGTTCGCCCGGGATCGCCGTCGCCGTCCCGATCCTTTTGCTCCGGCCACCGGGATGTCGATCAAGCTCGGGGTCGACACAGTCCACCTCTCCCCGCCATTTTTGCACCTCCGAGATCCCCTTGCTCTGCTCTTACTCATGAGCCACTTCGTTTGTCCAGGGGTCGCCGGAATCACCGACGCCATCCACGCCGTGTCCCCTGCCGCTCGCCGTCGCTGAGGATCGGGAGGAAGAAGAAGCTGGCAGTACCCCTTCGCTGTGGGCCGGCCCATCTTCGGTTGGGGGGGGGATCTGGGCCGATCTGGCCTGTTTATTTTTTTTAGGTTAAATGCTTTCTCTGTTTCATTATATCTGTTAGATCTATCCTAGGAATTAATTCACCATTTATTCCCTGTGCTATAAAATTGAGTGATTTAAATTTTGTAGTGCTATGGTGTGTTTTCTTAGACATATAGCACTGGTACATTTCAAAAATATGTTTGGTGTGTTGTCTAGAATAAATCTTGTAGAAAACATAATTTTCACCAAATAATCAATATCTAGAGTTTTATAACTCCAATTATTGCAAACTAAAATTCTATGGTTAGCCTGAAGTGATACCTTTCTAGATCTGTTGGTCTTGTATGCAAATGAAGTCTAAAACAAAAGTTCTATTCATTCTTGTAAACACATCAGTAGCACTTTAGTGATTTTTGTAGATTTTTGTGAAATGATTTTTAGAGTAAATCCAATTGGATTGTCTTCTATATTTGTAGGAGAACATATTCCTAGCTTGGCATGGTTGTTTGATTGACAGAACTCCCTAGGTGTAATATTTAGTAAAAATAATGTTTCTGCCTCTATTTGAAAGAAAGTAATTAAAATGGTCTTGTTATTAAAAATATGTTTTATTCTTGCAAATACTTGTTTTGGTACTATTGCTTGCTAGTTACTATGGTTAGCATGTTGGCATATGTTAGTACTGTTAGTGAGTGCTATGCTTGTTTAACTTGTTGTTAAATTAGTTTTGTGTGATTACTTTTTTTAAATTGTTGGCTAAAATAAATCGTATAGAAAGTAAATAAATCCATATCTCAAGATCTAGGAATCCAAATAAATCAAACTCAAATGCTCTGGAAAGCTTATGAAATTATTTAACTCACTGAAGTGGTTTCATCTCATTTAGTTTAATATTAAAAATGTGTTATTTAAAATGCCACAGAAGGTTTAGATTCTAAACTTGTTTGTTTCTGATACTCAAATAGTCCAAATGATGCCAATCCAATTTTGTTAGCTTAGTACTGTGATAACTTAGCTCCCCTATTTTTGGTAGAATTAATTGAGCATTATTAATTATTTGGCATTAGATTAAATATTAGAAAACCTTTCTGGACTAAAACAATTATAAAAAAATAATGGTTAATCCAAATGGGTTAGGACCAATTTTGTTAGGTCACATTTAGTCAAGGTTAGATGCCCCTAAAAGGATTTGATTTTTGGATAAAAATAACTTGAGTTGTAGCAAAAACTTGATTAAATAGTTTCTGTAATAAAACAATTGTGTAGGGAGTTTAATAACTCCAAATGAATCAAACCCAATTGTGTGGTCTTCTACACATCAGTAGCTTTCTGTAGAAATTTAGTTTGTATTTTTATGACCAACAGAACCCAAGTTATGCAATTAAACATGCACCACTAATTTCTGCCATATTTAAGGCCAAATTAAATAATAGTCAATTCAATTAAATTGAAATCAAATTGTGTTGCTTTGTGTGTGCAGTAGCTGTGGGTGATGCTTGAGAGTTGTTGTGATGCTTGATTGAGTAGTTTAGTAGTTGTAGGTATTGCTTGTTCATGTTAATGTCTTCACCTTCACTTGGTGAGATATTTTGGTTTACAGATAACTTTTGTCTGAAGTATTTCCTATTTAAATAAAGATGCTAAATCACAACTTTAACCATATCCTTATAAGCATGAGTAGCGTGGTGATTGCCCAACTTGTTTGTTAAATGATAGTCTTCCCTCTTGATTGTGTTTGTTAGTATTGCTTGATGCTGTTGTTGGAGTGTCCTACTGTGTGTTGATTGTGTTCTTTTCTTTTTGCGACGCTAGATATAAACGTTACCGGGGGATCGTTGGAAAGGATTTATTGAAGAAGGGTCGGAGTTTATTTCTTTGATCAGTGAGGAGAAGTCCAGGGACATCATGCTGAAATCAGGCAAGCTACTTCACTGAGCTTGCATCTATATACATCTATTTTGATTTACCTGTTTTACTTATAATTAGCATAATGATTTACGTGGTGTTTGCCACGAAAGCTATGATTTTGAAAACCCTTTTCCAAATTACAAGTATATTATTAAGACACCCGATATAGAGATGTCAGTGGTATACAATGATTTCGAAATGAATTTGTTTTACTCCAAAACCTTCTGTGAAAAATCTTTTGGTGGGATTACGAACCACCCAAGTTTTGGTTAAAAGTATTTTGCTAAGAAAATTGGAAATGATCGTGAAAACCTTTTCAAAAGTTTATGAAAAACTATTTTGCCACTCTATGTAGAGATATCAGTTGTTTATATAAAACTATAGGATGGAAAAGAAAAAAAAACATTGTTTATACAAAACTCCTTTGAAAATCCTTGGATGGATTATGGTATGCCGAGATGTCGGTATGGAAGTGGAGAAAAGAAGTATGGTGTTGTTTATGAAAAATGCACATTGTGTCTTTGTACTATGACTACCAGCCGATAACCTGTGCGACCACATTTACCCACATATGGGCAAGGGCGTAGTCATATAATTTGCTCGTGTTAGTACTGGATGCCTCAATAACGAGGATAACCTCGTTCCATGAGGGGATGGTCTGAGGACCTACCCCCTGACCTGGGTCCTCTTAATAGAAGTCTACCGGAAGCCGGTATGAGCGTAAAGAAGAAAGAGGATTGAAGGGCTCCCTTGGGTCCGCCGGACAGAACTACGAGTCCTCACACTTAGTTTCTGAGGATTTAAGTGTCGATGGAAAGTGTCGTAGAGGCAGGGTCCTATACTAGCATGAGCAAAGGACAGGCTATGGCCGGGAACTCAACTTCGCATACCTCTGGTATGGCGGGACGTGGCTGACACGATGAGTGACCGGATGGGTGTGGGAAAAGCGTGCTACCTCTGCAGAGGGTAAAACTATTCGAATAGCCGAGTCCTCGGATATGGACAGTTGGGAAGCTGTCCTAAGACCATGTGCAAGTTTTATAAAATATTGAGTTTTGAAAGGAAAATGAAGTGGAAAGGATTGCATACCTGTACCAATGAGTTGGTACGAGGTTGTGACGGGTTTGGGAACCATGATTGGGATATGGTTGGTTACCGGAAGAGTTTTGGGGAAACAGCTAAAATGATGTCTTCTTAAAGGATAGTTGTAAAAATTTCTTCTTACCCCTTTTCAGAAAAGACTTTCTTTTAAGATGTTTCAAAGCTAAGTAAAAGTTTTCAAACTAAAACTAGCGCTTACTCTAGTTGGGGTAGCTTGCGAGTACAATCAAATGTACTCATATTGGTTTCGTCCCTGGCTATTGTCTTAGCCAGATTGTGGAAGAAGAAGCAGTTCAAAGAAGAGGAGTTCACTGACGTCCTTGCGAACTAGGGCGCTTCCCAGTCAGCTGCCTGTAGGGTTAAGGCGAATGACTTGGGCTCCACGTTGTTTGGTGATTCCGCTGCAAGCACCTGATGAAGCTGATCACTTCCATCAAGTAAGTAAATAAATTCGGTATGTATGGATGTTCTTTGGTTACCAAGTTTAATTGTGCTTCAGCGACGCACTGATCATGGGATCGCTGATATGTAGGCACAAGGGTATTTCGGACAGTTAGTCCGGGGTCCCCACAGACTTGGTATTAGAGCCATCCTGACTGTAACAGACCTTAGTTAGCATGGACGTTAGTTAGGAAAGAAAATATTTTGTTAAAAATATGTTAATACCAAAAATATATCTTTATCTAGGGAAGTCCCAAAAATGACTTCCACTCTTCTCATCTTCTCAAATAATTTATGAGTCTTACCTTTCTATTTTAAAATTTACCAAGGATTTCTCTACTCCCTCTTACCCGTTCAAAATACTTGACGATGAATCCAAGTGAGACCTAACTAGCTAGCACCTACAAGAAGAAGCCTCCATCTTGAATATTCAACATCACGGTGGTTGATTTGCAAATGCCAAGATCGTCGACACCAACAAAGCAAGAGACCTCCGAAGACCTCAGCTCAACCTCAGCAATTCTACTCAAGTTGCTACTTCGACAATCTCAGTTTCTCCAGTTGAAGACTAAGGCGACGAAATGAAGATTTCAGCACCCCTGTTTAACCAAGACCCATAGGAACAACATATGATAGGAACCTTGGTTGTTTCACCCCGATTACCACGCGTATTAGACATCCGTTGGTACTAGACGTACCTTGTGTGCACCTTGCTTGTGTGTACTCTGCTTGTGTGTTGTTTGCGAGATGGAAAAAGGAGTTTTACAAAAAGAAAAGTTTAGTTTCCTTTTTGCCACCTAAGTACACCTTGTTACGGATGTAAACCCGCCAAGGAACAGCTTTCTAAAATATTTTTCCCTCTCATCTAAACCATCTCCCAAACAGAACTGGCAGTTCCGCAAGATACAAAAGACCCCCGATCTTTAACCAAATAGCCTGAGTTTTTTTGTACCTTCCGAAAGTCCGACTTAGAAAACCCTTCAGAAAATTTTGTCCTAGTAAAAGGAACAAGATATCGAATACTCTCTACTTCAACCCTGAGGCCCAAGACTCAACGACCTTCTGCAAGACGGATAGCGGCCTTCATACATCGTTTTGTACAACCACATCAAGCTATCAAGAAAGATGAAGATTCAAGACCCGACGTTAGATGACATTAGTCGTATCCCGTCGGACTAACAAAAGATTATGAAACTAACATAACTAACCTAATTGATCTAATTTTAAATCTCTCATCTAACCAAGTTTTGCAAAGCTACTAACTGCTTTTTCTAGACAAAGGAAAGAGATGCCATAGGACGACTCAAAACTATTTGGTGGAAAGGAGAACTTTAGGAGGATATAAGAGTGTTGAACTCTAAGATTATTAGCTAAAAGGATCCCTTAAGAATCTAGTTGATGAGATCAAAACTTGTTGGATGATGTTGGTAATATCAAAAATTTGGGGTTTAGAATAGAAGTAAAAACTTGGAGTGGATCGATAAATTAATTGGATTTGGACAAATGATATATCTGATTTATGCTCTGGGGCTAACCAGTTGTGGTCCCCAACCATTGGTGATTATCTGGAGCTAGAAGATGTGACCCTTGATTTGAGGTTTAGAAATACAGGTGAAAGTTATTGGATTTTTAGGAAGCACTTGCTGATAAAATGATATTTGGGTTGGTTAGAAGCAAGTAAATTAAGAAGAATACTCCTGTGTTGGAATGTTTAGGGTGATTCTTAGCGCAAGTGACCTTTGTAATAAATTCTTATAGAATTATAGGAAGTGGTCAAAGATGAGTTAGCAAATGAGCAGATCGTTGTATGCAAGAAATAATTGGTGGAGGATGAATGAATGTTTATCGGATTCTAGGAATCAATATGACTTGGTCTAGTAGCCAGGCATTCTAGGTGACAGTAGTTTTCAGAGCTTGTCACGCTCTGTTTGGATTATTCTTAGAAAGATCATTTATCTTTGATTATGAGATCAAGGCCCAAAAGTGTTGAGATAACAATCTGAATTTGGTTAGAAAGTGGGTCAATTCTGGATGGTATGATCACATGATTGTTGGATGCTTCATTTAGCTTTGATGATATGGTCGTGGGAAATGGCAACCTGAAGGAGTCAGATATTATGAGGTATGCCTATCTGGAGAGAAAAATCAATCAGGAAATAATTGGTGGAGCACTATGATTTTTGTGATAGAAGGCAATGGGAAGACTATGCCTAAAAAGATTTGATGGGTACCCGATAGATTGAACTATACCATGATAAAGAGTTTATGCCCAAGGAAGATGAGGGCAGATTAATAATTTTAGCCTGGACAAGGACCATGTTTTAAATTAACTAGTTGATAGTAGTGGCCTTACCAGAGATTTTGGAATGGCATTTTGAAAAATCAAGAATTAGAGGCCTAGGTAAAGTTGGACGTTTAGGATCTTAGGTATAATAAGTTTGATGTTTAAGGTATGGCACCCAACTCCCTTGAAAACTAACATAAGCCCCTCAACCCCAAAGTTTTCCGGAAAACCCTAACTATTCTGGTGCACTCTAACTTACATGTGAAGACACCTGCGAAGCTGTGTGAAGACTCAGAACCAAAGAAGCGATATACCAAACTATCATTGAGTATTTGGAAACTCTTATATCAGAATCTATTTTTCTTAACCTCTCTAGAAATAATGTGATATTCCACTGTTCGTGTTATATAAAAGTACTTTGGTAACAAGCCTCATGAACTTGTTAGCAATTCACTTTTGTATGCTCAAACAATTGAGTGTCATATACAAATAAACAGAACGTCAGATAATTCAGTACATCTCAGCCTCTGGAATATGAAAAGTAGTTTGATGACAAGACTAGCTACCTTGTTAACAAATTCTTCTTGTATGACTAAGGCAATTCGATGTCATAAAAGACACCCACATTCTTATACAACTACCCAATAGAAGGCCTCGCAACATCAAGTTGTTAAGATCTCACATGGCGACCTCACTAAAGGAGCATCGACTTCGGAAGTATATTCAGCCCAAAACCCGTGCCCTCGTACTCCCCTGTAACCCCGGGGCAAATCTCGGGACGAGATTTATTCTAAGGGGGGAAGGATTTGTAACATCCCAAATTAATAATAAGAATTAACAAGACCCAAAATTCAGAACCAACAAAAACTTTTTGAATTATTTCACTAATGATTGTGTTTTCCTTTATATTGCTATGTTTGACCTTGTGTGACTTGTGTTGACTGGTATGTTGTGTATGTAACTTGTTTGTTTTGAATGCATCATCCTTGTGATTGCTGTGATCTTGATCTTGTGGTGTTGTTGATATTGTGTGTTGTTTGCTTGTGAGGATAAATTCCTCAACTATGCTTAACATTAAGATAAACCACCCCTGACAACAATATTGGAATGTGATTTGAACAAACACAAACCCTTTAGAATTGTCCACACCTAAGTTAAATTCCTAAGTTGGGAAATAACTTTGATAAAAGTTCCCTCCCTGTCTATTCCTTTATTTTATGGAAACATTCAGAACTTCCTTATTCTAGGAATGAGATGAATTGATAATCATCTCAACCCCTTCTCACTCCCTCCTCAAGTAAACATAATTTTCAAATTAAAATCCACCTCTCAAATTATTCCACCAGAGGAAATTAAAGTCATAAGTAAAAATGCTCTAAATAAATCAATTCCACTTCCTAATTCCATATTTCTTCAAATAATTAATTTCTCTATGACAATATAACTTATTTGAAGTCATCATATTTGTCAAAGCATTTCCAAGAGTTCAACACAATATTTTATCACTTGTTTCAAATTATTAAAGAAATGTAATTTAGTAATTACCAAAAATGACCTATTTAAAACCTATGAACAAAAATGGAGCAAAACATTTTATTTTCAAAAACCAATTTTTGTGGAGCTTCCTCATGTATATGGGAGGCTACCTGATTTTTCTCAAATTTGTATAAAATGTTTAAGTGCCCCAATTAAAATCACTAAGACCTACTGGTTTCAAAAAGAAATAAAAGGAAAGAAGAAAGGACTAAGGTGCAACTAAAGAAATTCTGTCAGGGGGCTTTCTGCGAAAAGATCATTGACTCCCTGTAGCAGCAGAGCCGCACGCCACCGATGCCGTGCTCCCTCGCCGCGTCGCCGTGCTCCCCTCCCCCTTGCCTCGCCCCTGCCTCACGCCTCGCCCTGGGAGGATAAGAAGCACGCCACTCCACTGCCTCCTCTGCCCTGCTCACTCATTTCCCCCACTCTCTCCCTCTCTCATTTTCTCCACGGACACCGAACCTAGCCGAAGTTGCCGTCGCACATCGCCGTCGCTTGGGAGCTCCTCGAGCAAATCCAAGCGCACCAGGAGGTTCACCGCGTCGCCCTCTTCAACCCCGTACAAGGAATCGCCGTGGTTCGCCCGGGATCGCCGTCGCCGTCCCGATCCTTTTGCTCCGGCCACCGGGATGTCGATCAAGCTCGGGGTCGACACAGTCCACCTCTCCCCGCCATTTTTGCACCTCCGAGATCCCCTTGCTCTGCTCTTACTCATGAGCCACTTCGTTTGTCCAGGGGTCGCCGGAATCACCGACGCCATCCACGCCGTGTCCCCTGCCGCTCGCCGTCGCTGAGGATCGGGAGGAAGAAGAAGCTGGCAGTACCCCTTCGCTGTGGGCCGGCCCATCTTCGGTTGGGGGGGATCTGGGCCGATCTGGCCTGTTTATTTTTTTTAGGTTAAATGCTTTCTCTGTTTCATTATATCTGTTAGATCTATCCTAGGAATTAATTCACCATTTATTCCCTGTGCTATAAAATTGAGTGATTTAAATTTTGTAGTGCTATGGTGTGTTTTCTTAGACATATAGCACTGGTACATTTCAAAAATATGGTTTGGTGTGTTGTCTAGAATAAATCTTGTAGAAAACATAATTTTCACCAAATAATCAATATCTAGAGTTTTATAACTCCAATTATTGCAAACTAAAATTCTATGGTTAGCCTGAAGTGATACCTTTCTAGATCTGTTGGTCTTGTATGCAAATGAAGTCTAAAACAAAAGTTCTATTCATTCTTGTAAACACATCAGTAGCACTTTAGTGATTTTTGTAGATTTTTGTGAAATGATTTTTAGAGTAAATCCAATTGGATTGTCTTCTATATTTGTAGGAGAACATATTCCTAGCTTGGCATGGTTGTTTGATTGACAGAACTCCCTAGGTGTAATATTTAGTAAAAATAATGTTTCTGCCTCTATTTGAAAGAAAGTAATTAAAATGGTCTTGTTATTAAAAATATGTTTTATTCTTGCAAATACTTGTTTTGGTACTATTGCTTGCTAGTTACTATGGTTAGCATGTTGGCATATGTTAGTACTGTTAGTGAGTGCTATGCTTGTTTAACTTGTTGTTAAATTAGTTTTGTGTGATTACTTTTTTTAAATTGTTGGCTAAAATAAATCGTATAGAAAGTAAATAAATCCATATCTCAAGATCTAGGAATCCAAATAAATCAAACTCAAATGCTCTGGAAAGCTTATGAAATTATTTAACTCACTGAAGTGGTTTCATCTCATTTAGTTTAATATTAAAAATGTGTTATTTAAAATGCCACAGAAGGTTTAGATTCTAAACTTGTTTGTTTCTGATACTCAAATAGTCCAAATGATGCCAATCCAATTTTGTTAGCTTAGTACTGTGATAACTTAGCTCCCCTATTTTTGGTAGAATTAATTGAGCATTATTAATTATTTGGCATTAGATTAAATATTAGAAAACCTTTCTGGACTAAAACAATTATAAAAAAATAATGGTTAATCCAAATGGGTTAGGACCAATTTTGTTAGGTCACATTTAGTCAAGGTTAGATGCCCCTAAAAGGATTTGATTTTTGGATAAAAATAACTTGAGTTGTAGCAAAAACTTGATTAAATAGTTTCTGTAATAAAACAATTGTGTAGGGAGTTTAATAACTCCAAATGAATCAAACCCAATTGTGTGGTCTTCTACACATCAGTAGCTTTCTGTAGAAATTTAGTTTGTATTTTTATGACCAACAGAACCCAAGTTATGCAATTAAACATGCACCACTAATTTCTGCCATATTTAAGGCCAAATTAAATAATAGTCAATTCAATTAAATTGAAATCAAATTGTGTTGCTTTGTGTGTGCAGTAGCTGTGGGTGATGCTTGAGAGTTGTTGTGATGCTTGATTGAGTAGTTTAGTAGTTGTAGGTATTGCTTGTTCATGTTAATGTCTTCACCTTCACTTGGTGAGATATTTTGGTTTACAGATAACTTTTGTCTGAAGTATTTCCTATTTAAATAAAGATGCTAAATCACAACTTTAACCATATCCTTATAAGCATGAGTAGCGTGGTGATTGCCCAACTTGTTTGTTAAATGATAGTCTTCCCTCTTGATTGTGTTTGTTAGTATTGCTTGATGCTGTTGTTGGAGTGTCCTACTGTGTGTTGATTGTGTTCTTTTCTTTTTGCGACGCTAGATATAAACGTTACCGGGGGATCGTTGGAAAGGATTTATTGAAGAAGGGTCGGAGTTTATTTCTTTGATCAGTGAGGAGAAGTCCAGGGACATCATGCTGAAATCAGGCAAGCTACTTCACTGAGCTTGCATCTATATACATCTATTTTGATTTACCTGTTTTACTTATAATTAGCATAATGATTTACGTGGTGTTTGCCACGAAAGATATGATTTTGAAAACCCTTTTCCAAATTACAAGTATATTATTAAGACACCCGATATAGAGATGTCAGTGGTATACAATGATTTCGAAATGAATTTGTTTTACTCCAAAACCTTCTGTGAAAAATCTTTTGGTGGGATTACGAACCACCCAAGTTTTGGTTAAAAGTATTTTGCTAAGAAAATTGGAAATGATCGTGAAAACCTTTTCAAAAGTTTATGAAAAACTATTTTGCCACTCTATGTAGAGATATCAGTTGTTTATATAAAACTATAGGATGGAAAAGAAAAAAAAACATTGTTTATACAAAACTCCTTTGAAAATCCTTGGATGGATTATGGTATGCCGAGATGTCGGTATGGAAGTGGAGAAAAGAAGTATGGTGTTGTTTATGAAAAATGCACATTGTGTCTTTGTACTATGACTACCAGCCGATAACCTGTGCGACCACATTTACCCACATATGGGCAAGGGCGTAGTCATATAATTTGCTCGTGTTAGTACTGGATGCCTCAATAACGAGGATAACCTTGTTCCATGAGGGGATGGTCTGAGGACCTACCCCCTGACCTGGGTCCTCTTAATAGAAGTCTACCGGAAGCCGGTATGAGCGTAAAGAAGAAAGAGGATTGAAGGGCTCCCTTGGGTCCGCCGGACAGAACTACGAGTCCTCACACTTAGTTTCTGAGGATTTAAGTGTCGATGGAAAGTGTCGTAGAGGCAGGGTCCTATACTAGCATGAGCAAAGGACAGGCTATGGCCGGGAACTCAACTTCGCATACCTCTGGTATGGCGGGACGTGGCTGACACGATGAGTGACCGGATGGGTGTGGGAAAAGCGTGCTACCTCTGCAGAGGGTAAAACTATTCGAATAGCCGAGTCCTCGGATATGGACAGTTGGGAGGCTGTCCTAAGACCATGTGCAAGTTTTATAAAATATTGAGTTTTGAAAGGAAAATGAAGTGGAAAGGATTGCATACCTGTACCAATGAGTTGGTACGAGGTTGTGACGGGTTTGGGAACCATGATTGGGATATGGTTGGTTACCGGAGGAGTTTCGGGGAAACAGCTAAAATGATGTCTTCTTAAAGGATAGTTGTAAAAATTTCTTCTTACCCCTTTTCAGAAAAGACTTTCTTTTAAGATGTTTCAAAGCTAAGTAAAAGTTTTCAAACTAAAACTAGCGCTTACTCTAGTTGGGGTAGCTTGCGAGTACAATCAAATGTACTCATATTGGTTTCGTCCCTGGCTATTGTCTTAGCCAGATTGTGGAAGAAGAAGCAGTTCGAAGAAGAGGAGTTCACTGACGTCCTTGCGAACTAGGGCGCTTCCCAGTCAGCTGCCTGTAGGGTTAAGGCGAATGACTTGGGCTCCACGTTGTTTGGTGATTCCGCTGCAAGCACCTGATGAAGCTGATCACTTCCATCAAGTAAGTAAATAAATTCGGTATGTATGGATGTTCTTTGGTTACCAAGTTTAATTGTGCTTCAGCGACGCACTGATCATGGGATCGCTGATATGTAGGCACAAGGGTATTTCGGACAGTTAGTCCGGGGTCCCCACATGCCTCCTATGGCGTTTGGCGTTATGCTGTCCTTCTCCCTCCGAAGGCCATGTGCTCTGGTGTGTTGGCGTGGCGCCGAGCACGTCGCCCTGTTGCGCTTCGTCGAGCCTCCAAGTTGGAGGAGGGATGGAGTGGGCAGATTGGTGACAGCCTTCTTCAATAAGTGCCTAGGCATCCTTTTTCTGTGTGCTGCTCTGCATCTTCTGGCCGGTTACGGTTGCTGGGGGAGGATGAGAAGAGCGTGCAGGGATGGATGTTCAGAAGTTATCCCGGCGGTGGTGCGGACGCGCCGCTGGAGTGGAAAGGCTTGATGCTTCTTGGAGCTCCATGGTGGAGTTCCTCTTCGTCAAGCTGCAGCCGCTACTGGTTCAATAATCGGCCGTCGTTTCGTGCTGGAGCTCCTAGATCGGATGCTGCTTGTCTTATTTGCTGTAGAGGTTCTGGGAAAGAAGATTGGTGCTTCGAATTTGCTGCTTCTTGGAGATATCTTCAGGCTGCAATCGACAGAGTTAATCAATGGCGGCGATTTGACGCCATCGTTATCCTTGGCCGGAGTGGCCACTCTGTGCTGTGGTGCAGTGATACGTCCAAAATGTATCTATAATTTTTGATTGTTTCATGCCATTTTTATGCTTTTAGCACTTGTTTTTATATTAAGTTTATTATTTATTTGGACTAACCTACTAATAGTTGCAAAAGTGCACAATGTTCTTGTTTTACTCTTTGATGTGTAGAAATTATCAAGAATACAAGAGGAAACCTTGTTGGAGTCGAATTGGGACTTTCCTGAAATCTGTCTGAGAACTTTTTACGAAGTTTGCCAGTTTGACCCTCGAAGATGACGTCAAATGGAGACCTGGCTGTTACGAAAGTTGTCACAATTTTCCATACGAAGATTTTAAGCCCGAGATCAGCCCAATCGGAGTTCGGACGCGGCCTGTAGGCCCGTTTTGGTGGAACCCTAAAAGGGGGTGACGGAAATCCGAGAAGATATATAAAGGGAGGAAACCTAATTCGTGGAGGACTCCTCCACCCACGAATTTCAGCCACCAAAAGCCACGTTTTTGCCTCCCCCATGGATCCCATCTCCATGGGGGAGGGCTCCCAAGAAGCCATGAAGGAGGGGGCTAAGGGGCGGTGCCCCCCATGGAACCGGCGGCGGGGAGGAGCCCCGCGCCACCGCCGGTGCCGGCGCCGCCCTGCGCCTCTCGCTGCCCTCTCCGCCGTCTTCACCGCCATCTCCATCACCATCTCCTCCTCCTGTATTCAGTGGTTCATCCTCCCACAAACCTCTGTACCGTCCTATGTAAACATGGTGTTTGATGCTATAATATTTATCCTATGATTTACATCATGTTTCCGTAGTTTATTTGTCTTTTGATTGCTTAATTGAATGCATGAGGTTCATTAGAGTTGTATGTCTATATGGTACTGTCCTTTGGTGTCCATTATATTTGCGCGCATGGATCAAACACCCTAGGGTTGGTAGTATTTGTAACGAAGCGGGGGAAGTTCTGCCGGAGTGACAGAAACCTGAGAACGCGAACCGATTAGTTGCACGTATGGGAGTAAGAGGACCATGAACTTAAGGCTATGGTTGGGGAAACCTTAATGCATTGTTAGTATTTGCGGATGCTTGCTAACAATCCAATCATATAGTACTTGTAATCCCAAGTAGTGGAGTGCATGTATATTTAGCCTCTCCCACATAGAAAACTGCATCGAAGACAATGAACCAAGTACCTTCACTAATTAATCTTGGACAAAGCCACCACAATTACCACCACTTTTCCACACTCATGGTACTGTTAGTATATGGTTACTTAGTGTACTTTATTGCTGCAGCACTAACATTTACTTTCTTGTATTTATTATCTTGCAAAACTACCTCTCATACCCGTATTGCTACCGTAGTTTTATTTCCTAGATAATGCAAACGTTTAGTGTGCGTAGAGTTGTATCAGTGGTTGATAGAACTTGAGAGAATACTTATCCTACCTTTAGCTCCTCGTTGGGTTCGACACTCTTACTTATCGAAAAGGCTACACGCGATCCCCTATACTTGTGGGTTATCAAGACCTTTTCTGGCGCCGTTGCCGGGGAGCCATAGCGTAGGTTAATGTTCTTGTGTGCACTTGTTTGCTTTATCTCTAAGTAGTTTTTATTTTCAGTATTAAGTTGTTCTTTATCTTACTATGGATAGGGAATGCGAATTACAAAAAAAATTAGGTGTAGTTGTTATCTAAAAACGTTTTCAAAAAGAAAAGTGATTGGAAAGATGAGTAATGGTTAAATGGGGGTCGACCTTGAACACTTGTGTTCATGCCTATGAAACCAAAACAAATCTTTCCATGGAAGCTTTTCATTAAAAACATGTAAATATTGTAAATATTGTGTATATACCTCTGTACATAAAAATAAAATGCTAATTATAGTCTTAGTTAATTGAAAGTTGATAGTTTTACTTTGCTGTCCAGAAACAGATTTTCTGTGCTCCACCGTATTAAATGTTTAAAATCACCAGAACGTGATCTTGATCTGAAATTTCTTGAGTGCAAAGTGATGCTTATTAGCTTTCTTTCATTAGACTAACTTTTTCTGATTTAAGGTACGTAGATAGGTCGAAAAATTCGATCTTTACTGACTGTTCTGTTTAGACAGATTTTGTGCTTCTCTGTAAATAAAATCGTGATAAATCTCAGAATAGTATTTTGACTTGAAAATTTTTGTGCATAAACCTGAGATTATTATCTTTCTTTCATTAGACTAAAGTTTTTCGATTTGAGCTACTTAACTATCTCGTTGAATGCCATCTTTACGGACTGTTCAGTTTTGACAGATTTCTTTGTTTATTCAATATTGTACTTGGTGTTGTTAGTTTCATTAGTTTTTCGACGGACAACGGAAATCATGAAACCTTAGTATATACAGTGGCTAATGTTTAAAAATTATAAAACTTGTCAATGCTTGAACATGAGTGGATTTTATTTAATGAGTACTAACCCTACTAATGAGTTTTGTGAAGTTTTATGTGGATGTAGCTTATAAGATCTAATCAATATGGTGATATGAGATGAATAAGAAGACGCAAGAGCTCAAGCTTGGGGATGTGTAGGTGCATCCCAAGAACATATTCAAGAAGATACAATCATCTAAGCTTGGGGATGCCCGAGTCATCCCCCTATTCATCAACTAACATGAGGTTGTCTCGTTCATACTCTATATTACCCGTCCACATGATATGTATTGTCTTAACTTGTATTATAATTGCTTTTATATGTCTTGGTTTTACCTTCTTTAGTTTTATTAGGCTCCTTATTTGGTTTCGATTGCTTCTTTACTTTCACTTATAAATTCAAAATAACAAAAATATTTTCTTTTGTTTTGCTTCTTTGTTTGGTTCTTTATTTTATTTGGTTTTACTTTTGATTTTTTTTAGAGTTTTCCTTGCTGTAGCTAGCATGTTTAGGTCTTGCTTAGCCTCTGGTTTCTTAGTTTATCAAAAATAAAGTACCAAGTTTTATCCATTTAGCTTAGTTGATACATATGTAAAAAGTGATTTTCTGTTTTCGGTATCTACTGCTTATTGCGCGATTTTTCATATTTTACTGGAAGCTCTAAAAATCACGAAAAAATTACTGATGTTGTAGCACCTAATCCTCTGCATGTACAAAAATTGGCTAAAATTTCGGGCATGTTTAAGTGCACCTAAAAATTGCGTTTTCCAGCTGCTGTTTTTCTGGACAGATTCTGACTTTTGTTGCAAGAGTGGCCTCTTTTCGTTTTCATTTGATTTTTAATGGTTCTTACCTTTCATTTATAAGTTGGCCATTTAAGCAACCTTTCTGTAACTTAAAAACAAAATTTTATTTGGTTTAATAGTAGCACTTGGGAAATATTATCTATTGTACTAATGTCTAACCGCAGAAAAGAATGGGAAAGTTTTTGTGTTGAAGTTTTTTCACAGAGAATGAAGGAACACCAAACTATGGAATATTGAAGAATTACCAAAGTCATAAGCTTGGGGATGTCCCCGCATCCCTCTTCATCAATAACCCCACGGTTTGCAAACCTTTAAACTTTGTTTTTTGAGCAACATAGGAACTTAACTAAACTTGAAGCGGCTGTATTTTATTATCTATTTATCTTAGCATCAAACACCAGTTACATTAATAAGTGGATCGTCACATATTTTATTTATCCTCTGTTTTCAATGTTTACTTGGTTAATGGATTACTTGTTGAAACTTAAAAATGATGTGTGAATAATACTGTTTAGTAGTTTATGTTTTCTTATGGTTAGTCTCAACTAGCTAATAGTGCATATTATGTTATTTTGATATCAACATGCATTGTCCTGTTCATAAGATGGTATGGTATTGTGGTATCCTCCTCTGAATAATTCACTTGAATCGACTTGGCACATGCTCACACATGTTATGACTGAAAAATAAAAGTCAATTAAGCCTTGATGATCTATTTTGCCTCAGAGTTTTAGTATCATTTTTATGCCTCCGTTAATTTTATTTTGTCGCAAGCATGATTATGACCGTTATCGCTCTCGTGGTTGTCGCTTCCCAGTCTATTGCTAGCCTTCACTTGTACTGAGCGGGAATGCTGCTCGTGCATCCAAATCCTTAAAACCAAGTTATCCCAAAGAGTCCACCAAAAAATTCCTATTATGTGGTGTTTTCACCATTCCAAGTAAATTTCTTCATGTGCTATCTACTAACTACTCAAAACTGTTACATTTCCTTTTTGTGTCACTACTTGAAAAGCTCATAAGGACGTAGATAGGTGGTCTTTATTTCCTGGTTGATCAAATTTTACACACCTGGACTAGTGGCATATACATCCGCTTATCCAATAATTTTGCAAAAAGAGCTGGCAACGGGGTGCCCAGCCCCAATTAATTACAACTTTCATTAATAATTCTCTTCACATGTTTTGCCCTGATTTATCAGTAAGCAACTTAAATTGCAAATAGACACTCCTCCATGGTATGTGAATGTTGGAAGGCACCCGAGGATTCGGTTAGCCATGGCTTGTGTAAGCAAAAGGTTGGGAGAAGTGTCAACTATAAAGAAACTAAAAATACATGTGTAAACAAAAGAGAAGAGGGATGATCTACCTTGCTGGTAGAAATAACGTCCTTCATGGGAGCCGCTCTTGTAAAGTTTGATCAACTAGTGAAGTAGAGTATTGCCTATTTGCTGATTTGTTGACACCTGTATACACCATTACCTTACAAAACAATATTTTATGCTCTCTATATGCCTTCGGGAACTACAGCTCTAGCACATGATGTTAATCCCTGCTTCCCTCTGCGAAGGGCCAATCTTTTATTTTTATGTTGAGTCACCATCATTTCCTTGAGCACTTCTTCGAGAGCATAACTGTCGTTCTTAGTGTAATGTGCTTGTCCCAGGATACGATTAATTGAGGTATAACTATGATACTCTTATCTTTGATATCTTTATATCTAGTCTTCACTTGAACTTCAGAGGTGCCTTGGCATTTATGTTTTGCTCCACAATTAAGGGCAAGCGAGATACCACTCTATCATGCTTTATTATGGTCATTACAATCTTGTTGATGTTTATAAATTTCATGCTATGAGCTCTTAGTTCGTTGATACTTTTCATTAGGAAACATGATTGCTAAGTTTTATTATCCATGCATCATGCAATTGTTAAAGACCTGATCATAGCATTTACAATCAAAAATTATTTTGTTATCATTTACCTACTCGAGGACGAGCAGGAATTAAGCTTGGGGATGTTGATACGTCCAAAACGTATCTATAATTTTTGATTGTTTCATGCCCATTTTATGCTTTTAGCACTTGTTTTTATATTAAGTTTATTATTTATTTGGACTAACCTACTAATAGTTGCAAAAGTGCACAATGTTCTTGTTTTACTCTTTGATGTGTAGAAATTATCAAGAATACAAGAGGAAACCTTGTTGGAGTCGAATTGGGACTTTCCTGAAATCTGTCTGAGAACTTTTTACGAAGTTTGCCAGTTTGACCCTCGAAGATGATGTCAAATGGAGACCTGGCTGTTACGAAAGTTGTCACAATTTTCCATACGAAGATTTTAAGCCCGAGATCAGCCCAATCGGAGTTCGGACGCGACCTGGAGGCCCGTTTTGGTGGAACCCTAAAAGGGGGTGACGGAAATCCGAGAAGATATATAAAGGAAGAAACCTAATTCGTGGAGGACTCCTCCACCCACGAATTCCAACCACCAAAAGCCACGTTTTTGCCTCCCCCATGGATCCCATCTCCATGGGGGAGGGCTCCCAAGAAGCCATGAAGGAAGGGGGCTAAGGGGCGGTGCTCCCCCATGGAACCGGCGGCGCAGGAGGAGCCCCCTGCGCCACCGCCGGTGCCGGCGCCGCCCTGCGCCTCTCGCTGCCCTCTCCGCCGTCTTCACCGCCATCTCCATCACCATCTCCATCACCAACTCCTCATTGTATTCAGTGGTTCATCCTCCCACAAACCTCTGTACCGTCCTATGTAAACATGGTGTTTGATGCTATAATATTTATCCTATGATTTACATCATGTTTCCATAGTTTATTTGTCTTTTGATTGCTTAATTGAATGCATGAGGTTCATTAGAGTTGTATGTCTATATGGTACTGTCCTTTGGTGTCCATTATATTTGTGCGCGCATGGATAAACACCCTAGGGTTGGTAGTATTTGTAAACGAAGCGGGGGAAGTTCTGCCGGAGTGACAGAAACCTGAGAACGCGAACCGATTAGTTGCACGTATGGGAGTAAGAGGACCATGAACTTAAGGCTATGGTTGGGGAAACCTTAATGCATTGTTAGTATTTGCGGATGCCTGCTAACAATCCAATCATATAGTACTTGTAATCCCAAGTAGTGGAGTGCATGTATATTTGGCCTCTCCCACATAGAAAACTGCATCGAAGACAATGAACCAAGTACCTTCACTAATTAATCTTGGACAAAGCCAACACAATTACCACCACTTTTCCACACTCATGGTACTGTTAGTATATGGTTACTTAGTGTACTTTATTGCTGCAGCACTAACATTTACTTTCTTGTATTTATTATCTTGCAAAACTACCTCTCATACCCGTATTGCTACTGTAGTTTTATTTCACAGATAATGCAAACGTTTAGTGTGCGTAGAGTTGTATCAGCGGTTGATAGAACTTGAGAGAATACTTATCCTACCTTTAGCTCCTCGTTGGGTTCGACACTCTTATTTATCGAAAAGGCTACACGCGATCTCCTATACTTGTGGGTTATCATGCAGTTGGTGCCATGGCGATTTCAACCTCCAGGCCGGTGTGCCATTCAGGAGGCCCCTCTCCAGTTCCGCGGCGGCGCCCTTCGTCGCGCTGTCTCCAAGTGGTTCCGCCCCCGGCGACAATGCTGATGGCTGTCGTGTCGAACTGTTCTTCCTCGGTGGTGAAGGACCTAATTGCATTCCCAATTTTTTAGTTAAGGTCCTTTCTGCAAAAGCCAAGGACTTGGTTGTATTTTCTTTTTACTTTGAGGTCCTTGATGTAAATTATAACCCCACCGACTAATGCAGTTGGGATCCTTCGGGATCCCTCCCTTTGTTCAAAAAAAAATAAAGAGAGAAGAAGCTGTTTTGATTTCGGTTTTGTCTCCGCCGTGTCCAGCTCAGTCTCAGATCGGGCACTAGATGTTTCCCCCCATATTTACCAAAAGAGATAAGTAAAATAAAGAGAAGTTTCTAAATAAAGATTCTTCCTCGTCAATCTAAAAAAAATTCCGCCTAAAAATCCGTCCGTGCACGTACGATGTCCAGGAAATATTCACGGAGCGTAGTTTTGGCAGACGTTCCAAGCGCGGCCTAAGAAGTAAGGCTGGTAGCCGGAAATCCATAACGGGTAGAAAACAAAATTTGAAATGTCAAAAAAATTCAGATAAAATTTTTGCATATAGTTTAAGACATTTTATGTTAGCAGAAAATGTTAACGTGAAGAAAAAACACTTTTTGTGACCTGTGCAAAAAATCACAAATTCGGACACTCCAAAATGATTTTTTTTGTACAGGTCATAAAAAATATTTTTTCTCCACAACATTTTTTGTGCTAACATAAAATGTTCTAATGTATATCCGGAATTTTTCTAAAAATTTTGACATTTAAAAAAAAACTAAAAATGTTTTGCATAATAGGTTCATCTAGACCTGCTACCCAAATTGCCGCATCCGGCTGGTAGCAGTTTAGAAGAGGATGCAGTTTCAGAGATACACTGGGGTTTTTGAAACGAGCTGACAGTCCAACAGTTCTTCTGTTGCGCCAATACAGAGGAGATACAACACGATGAGTACAAAATAAAATGCACTATGCAAAAAAAAACTGGAACATAAATCCGATCTTGTGGTAATTAGTTTTCCACCTAAACGTCCAGGTAAGCGTTGTAGATGGCCGACAAGATAGGACCTGAAATTTAACTTAAAAAAAAGATAGGACCTGAAATTGTCGGATACTCTGAAGATGTTGAGAAGGAGAGAAAAAAAAGAAATTGAGAAGGAGAAGAAAACTCCTCCCGTCGATCCACCACTCACTCCGGCTTGCGGACGGACGGCGGCGCGAAGCCGGCTTGCTCCTCCCAGCTGCCCGCCGTGTCCGTCGCCGGCTCCTCCCCCTCTGCCCTAGCGGATTAATTCTCGCCGTGCCCACAAGATATTGAGAAGGAGAAGGAAACCTCTCCCGTCGATCCATCACCCGTCGCCACCGCCGCCGCTGACGGACGGCGGCGCGAGCTGCTCGCCCTCTCCTCCCAGCGGATTAATTCTCGCCTGCGCCGGTTAGTGCTCTCTATCTCTAGCGCTAGCTTGCCAGGGGAATTTTCGGGGAAGGAACCCAGCGGGACTCGGACGATTTCCTGCAGAAACAAGTCCGGATCTTTCCTGGACTCGGAGTCGGATCTGTTTCTCTATTCGAATTGGGTCTGGCCTCGGTTGCTGATCTATATAATAGGCAGGAGACCGCCTTTCGTCCCCAAGCTGCTGAAGGTTTGTCCAAGCATCAGATCCGTGCAAGTTAGAGAGTTACTGAAGAAAAATTTCAGCTTTGTCCAAGAGCATCAGGTCTTCGCAACTTAGGGACTACCTTCCTCTGTTACTGACGAGACACTGGCCCCATGGAGTTATATAGCATCGTCTCGATGATGAGCTTAGGGAGTCTAGCTGTACAACGGACTCCTTTGTGCTCCCTAATCTTCAGAGTTTTGCCCAAGCTGTTAGGCTTCACTCCCAGTTCACTGCAGAAATTCTGGAAGTATGTTCACCCACCATTGGAAACCGAGACTACCGTCGCCACATTGCCAGAGCTGCCTCAGGACGTCTTGATGGGTATCTTCGCCGCCCTGGAGATCCCTGACCTTGTACGTGCTGGCGCCGTCTGCCCCTCTTGGCGATCAGCGTATGCCAGCCTACGAAGCCTTGGGCAGTATAAACTGTCGCAGACGCCGTGCCTCCTCTATACTTCTGAATCTGCTGGTGATAGTGTTGCTTGCCTCTACAGCCTCACTGAGAAGAGATCGTACAAGTTAACTCTTCCGGAGCCACCTATCCGCACTAGGTCTTTGATCGGGTCCTCTCATGGCTGGCTCGTAACTGTTGATGAGAGATCTGAGATGCATCTTGTCAATCCGATCACGTGGGAACAGATTGCTCTACCTTCAGTGATCACCCTCAAGCCCGTGAAGCCCATCTTTGATGAGTACGGTGCTGTCCACAAGTATGAGTTCTCGTGGTACACTGGCCATGGTTATAGATCACCGTCAGTCCTCCCTCTTGATGAGCTACGGGACAATCTTCACTATAAGGCGTTTGTCTTCCCTGAAACTTCCACAAAAAGCTACATTGTGGTGCTCATCCATAATCCAGTGCGTCAGCTCTCTTTTGCAAGAGTAGGGGATGATAAGTGGACCTGGCTGCCACCTCACGATGACTATGACGATTGCATTTACAAGGATGGCCTGTTGTATGCAGTGACTAGAATGGGAGAACTTCACACCTTTGATCTTAGTGGCACTGTTGTCGCAATGAAGACAATTATAAACATACCCAATGAGTATCAATGTGGGTACGCGTACATTGTTCAGGCTCCATGGGGTGGTCTGCTGCTCATTTGGAGATTCTTCGATGATTATGAATTGGAACCTGATCCTGGCGCATCTGTGTTTTGGAACACTACAGAGTTGAGAATATGTGAAGTTGAAGCTGCGGGAAGTGAACTTAAGGAAATCCATTGTTTGCCCGACCATGTTTTGTTTCTTGGGCATAATCAATCACTTTGTCTCAAAGCTGAAGAGTACCCGTCACTCAGGGCAAATCATGCCTACTTTACTGACGATAATGTCTTGTGGACATTGGGATTCAAGAATAATCACCGTGATATGGGAATTCTCAACTTGGATGACAACAGCAAGGAAGAACTTATATCTCCACAGCTTTGGTCCAACTTTCCGGCTCCTATTTGGATTACACCTGATCTTGGAAAGATGAATTTGGCTTCAGGGACTGAAAAAGGGTTCAGTGAGCTAGTTGAGTGACCACTTGGACCCCATGTCTGTACACACTCGAGCCAGTTGAATAAATAGCTTGAGTTTTTCTTTGTTTATACCCATGTTATAATCATGTATGTGGCACAGTTTAATATGTTAATAGAAAACTTAAGGAATGCTCAATATCTCCCTCTTTGTTGTTCTTCCAATTTTTCTGGCGTGCGTGTGCATCTGAGTGTGTATTTATTTCTCCTTTACTATAAACAAATTCTCTAGTCACAAAAACTGTACGTAGTTGTTGAATGGGCGGCAAAAATTGTCTGAAGAAAGTTTTAAATTTCATATAGCTGACACCTATATTTTTTCTTTCTAATCGCATTGTTAGTACATGTTTCTGCGTTGGTATTTGGAACTTCTACAAATGGAATTCAATTGAGCTTTGCGTCATTAGTTTTGATAACAAATAAAGTGGGGTCGTATTTTTGTCTAATGACTCGACATTCAGATAAATCTTAGCAGACAGGAGGATTGAAACCGTTGTGTGTCTATAACGTGGGCTTTTGTCATCCATTCTTCCACTCTTTGATTTTTTCTTACAGATTTAGTGTTCTTTTTACCGTCAATGTATAGTTTGGACGTTGACAAGATTTTATTTTGCTTTGCTCCTATATGATTTCTTGAGTTTTTTTAACGAGGGTTTGTTTGGTGCCCCTTACCGGCCTGCCATTAGGCCCTCTCCGTTGTAGAGGTGAGCAATACTTTCTATGCGGTTTGTAGGTGTTATTTCTGTATGAGATTGTTCATCCTTGGATTGGTCCAAGGGCATCTTGATTCTGTTCTGGTATGGATTGTTCTCTGCATGTTCTTGAATCATCTCTCTGGGTGATTCAAACTTTTGGTTTCATTTTCGTGTACTTTTTCTGGCGCTTGTTCAAGGTTGTGGTTTATGGAAGATTTTAATCTACATTAGAGCTTATTACCATTTACTTGTGTTTATTAGACTTCATCGTGGTTGTAGTTCCTGTAGTAAACAAATTTATGGTTGTTCCTCTACAAATCTACATACTTTAGTGGTTTAGGGCTAGTTTCTTAGAAAGAAAGAAATAATATGGTGATATTTTTTTCTAACAAAGTATTAGATACAAATTATACTTCCTTGTGGTTCGTGTACCATTGGGTAAATAAATCTATGGCCATCCCTGTACATGCTTAATGCCTTAGGTTTAGTTTGCTAGGAAAGGAAATAAATAGTAGTGTATGTGTTCATGAGATTCTAATGTCAAACAAATAACCATTTGTGCCCTTCATAGTTGCTACCATTTATTGTTAGATTTCTTTGAGCTTGTGATTTCTGTCGGTAAACAAATATATGGTTAGTCATGTACATCCTTCATGAGTTAGGCCTAGCTGTCTAGAAAAAATATTTAGGCCTAGAGTAGATGGTTACTCTAACCTGTAGCTGGTATAGGAGTGAGGTCTGGTGATATAATTCAGAAATGTGTACTAAGCTATGGCAGTACGATTCAGTTATATGCTATACTGGTAATTTCCTTACAGATTAAAACCGTCATCAATTAAATCTATTTGTAGATCAAGGAATCATTTTTTTGTAATATTACAGTATAACCTTTTTAAAGAATGCCATGGAAATTTGCAATTGGATAATGATTCTGACCCCATAGCTCCTTTAGGAGTTGAAAGTGCGATGAAATTTAGAGATGCTTATTAATCTCTAACATTAAGATCCAGTTGTGTGTCATATAGTTAATTCTCTTACAGTTTTGATTGTTTGCAGTTAACACGCATATGTGATCTTGCAATTGATAACCCGATCTTGTCATATTGTGGATTCTCTTACAGATTCACCTCCAATGTCCCCAGCGAGGGTATGAAGCAGTCCGTGTGCATTTTAAGTAAAACCTTTCGTCACTTGATGCTGGTTTAATATCTTTATCTTTTCTTCAGTTTAGGGACGGCAACGGTTCTGCTAGGCTGGACAGTTTTCATTTTCATAAGTATTTCCATTAAAATTCAGTCTGTCTATGTGAACAAGTTCTATTGCCAAGTAGCAGGTTTGCTCCAGTCCAGAATTTAATTGGTGTTGTTTTGCCTTCCAAGTAGCAGCCTGCAGGCTTTTAATACCGAAGAATCAAAATTCCTTTTGGTCCAGAGTGTTTAAGAACCATGAAGTTTGGCTGAACGCTTTAAATCGTCAAGATAATTTGCTTTGATTTATTGCTCTCTATTATAATTATCTGATTACGTTGATAATGCACTAAATCGAAGAACAATGAAATATAGATTTTTATGTAGCAATGGACAGCATTCTAAAAAGTGACATTTCTCAAGCAATTAGGAATTTTCTTTCCTGATGGAAGAGTTGCATCTTTAGCAGATTAAAACTTGTGGTTTTTAAGTTTTATACAATATATTTACTTTTCTTTTGTAGATGAATGAAGTGACAGCACAACGATAGAGCCAGTGTAGAGTACAGAGGCGAACAAAGAGGCATGAAGGAGACTAGATGACTGGTGTGGGTGGAGAAGAACCCGTGAAACATCTCTTGTCGTTTTTTTTAGTTATTTTACCCCACAACATCAATTTCCAAGTAGCAGGGTTGCTACCTTCCAAAAGTTAATTGTGTGAATGCCATATGTATAACAAAAACCGATGCTTGAAAGTTCAATTTTTCCACACGAAATACACGGGAAGGAAACAATCCAGTCTAACCTATTTTTTGCATTCCTTTGAGAGTTAGCAAAGCACGGCAACAGAATCCACTTAAAGCTGCTGCCCTTATTACTGGATCATTGATGGTGTGTTGCATCGCCTGTCTATTAGTTGGTAATAGAAAAAAAATTACATATACATATTGTATAGTTGTTTTATTTTTGCGTATATGAGAAGGAAAATGAAGTCCGTTCCATCCAATAATGACTGAAACTGTTACGAAAATTACAAACACTAGTATCATTCATACAGGCTCACCAGTTGTTCCTTGATCTTTGTTTCTTAAAAAGTTGCAATGCAATGATGTTCAGTTGGAAGCTTTCTCATCATTCAATTGTTCAGTTAGAAGGGCTTCTCTTCTTTAGAAGGATGTCCTAGTTGGAAGGGCTGCTCCTCTGTGTTCCTTCCGTCCTAAAAAGACTGTTCTTCCAACTTTGTTGGAGAGTCAAATATTTCAAGTTTTGACCAAGTTTGTATAAAAATATATAAATATTTGTGAAACCAAATAGGTATAATAAAAATACTTTTTATAATAAATGTAGTGCTACTAATTTGGGTATTTTTTGCCAAATCTGGCCCTTTGATGAAACTAATGAGAAATCTGGCCCCTCTGCAAAACTATTTTCAAATCTGGCCCCCGAGTTTGGCGTCAATAAACATGGAGCCGAAGTTGTACAGGTCGGCGCCAACAATTTTCGCCATTTTGAAAATTTATGAGTTTGACGCCATCACACTTGGCGCCGACATAGTTTGGCCTTTTTTTTTTGTTAGCGTCGATATACTCAGGTTTGAGTCCATTTCCATTGGCGCTGACCTCGGGGACAATATTTGAGAATAGTTTCGCAGAGAGGCCAGATCCGTCATTAGTTTCGTTAAAGGGCCATATTTGACAACAAAAATACCGAATTGGTGACATAAATGTTTATGTTTTTTGTACAATCACGGTCAAACATATAAAAGTTTGACTCAATTCGAAGTACACGCTTTCATGGATTTCAAGGACGGAGGGAGTAGGCAGCTAATTGTTATAGTCTATCACATATTTCATAGATAAGATATCAGACCTTAAAAAAAATTAAGATCATATATCAAGAAATAGCTCGCACCTGTCTCATCATATTGTTACAATGCAGTACATAATTCAAAGTTCAGATATCAGCCATCATATTCCAATAAATATGTGCTAATGGACAAATAACTTTTATTCCTATTTAGCATTTGCGTGAGTACTTTAGATAATTTCTGCTAGTACTGTACAGTTGGTAGCCGTGTGCAAAATCATGCTTTCTGTACCAGTACGTTACAATTTTTGAATACTGATAAGAAAACAGGTAAGAAAACGAGCAAGGCGTCATCTTCTTCCGGTGAATGAGTAACCCAAGAATCAACATACAATGATCTCCAAGATAAAAGAGGTTTGTGTGCTTCTCCGCCTCAGGTATTTATTGTAAAAGAAAAAAATGATCACAGCAAAGCGATTTAGCTTCACGAAACGATCTCTAAATTTTCTTGCTACACAGTCAAACCATCAGAAAATAACTCATACAGCTGCAGCCACAAATAAAACTTGTTTGAACTATATAGAATCTCCAAACTGAACCAGTAGCGGGACCAAACTGACAACTTTGAGATAATAGGACATTTTGACCCTTCAAGCATGACCAGTGTAAAGTGCTGCAATATCCAAGAGGAGAAGAGGACAGCAACATGGATGGACAATTTCATTAGACTATTGGCATCAAGTTCCGCAGTGGACTACCAGAACTCCCAAACAACAAATCGTTGCTGCTCTCCAACACATTTTCTGAAGAACAGGAATGTCAGTAGCATACAGAACTGGGATAAACCGGTCATTTATTCAGTTCCACAACTCAAGTAAAGCCAACAAGACCACGATCATCAAATACGGAAATCAAGCAAAGTGAATTGATTCTGGCATTCTGCCATCAAGCTAAGAACCTCGATCCACAAGTTACACAATCAGAAAAACAAAGAATCTAAGAAGGCAAGCATGTCTCAAACCAACATGATGCTATGTTACCCCCACAATGCAGCCAACAACTAATTTCAGGCCACATTGTCTCATTATTTATTACTCCCTCCGTATCATAATATAAGTCGTTTTGGTGAGCTGTTTAGCTCACCAAAACGACTTATATTATGGTACAGAGGGAGTAGTACAGTGAAAGAACTAATTTCACAAACAAGGAGGCCCTGTAACAGTGGTTCATGTGCTCAGTACCGCATGGAACATCAAATTACACACAGGAATAAGTTCAGCTGAATGACAAAACGCACAGAAGCTATTATATACACAGTAAAATCTTAAAGCAGTAACCATCCGCTAATCCTACATATGCCCTCAAGCAGAGAGCCAGGAACCCACTATACCACAGGTCCTCAAGCAAAGAACCAGGTACCTACCATGCTTACCCTAGGTCCTCGAGCAGAGAACCATGAACACAACACCCAAATCCTAAAGACCCTTTTTTCTGTCTGTTTCGAACACAATAGGTAACATATTTTTGACTGTACATAACAGATAACATGAATATATCTATGCAGTAAAGCTACTGTAGATGGAGACCACGGCAAGAGGTTCAACATCAGCTTGCCTTGAGACTCAGCATCATCTGGTCAGGGGAAGTTATGTTTAACCAAATTAAGCTACGGCATGCTCCACAAACTGAAGTGAATGAATTGATGAAAACATGAGAATATGCATTCACCAGATGCAGCTGAATCATTTCTTTTCGCATGTAGCCCAAGGACAATTTCCAACCTAAACATAAGGAAACATTGGTTGTAACTCGATGATCATATGCATGTTGATGCACAGAATTCTCGACCTTGCAGTCTCACCACTATATGTAACCACAGGTGAATAACCATAGTCTGTGAAAAGAAAGGTGAATAACCATAGTCTGTGAAAAGAAAGGTGAATAAGCATAGAACAACTAAAGCATCTAACAGGCAATCTTGCAAAGCTTGGATAAATGTTGTCCAACTAAACTAGTAAACGATTCAACAGAACCACCACTTCGAGATCGGGCATTTTAACAAAGAATAAAGAAGATGAGAACAACACTGCTGGACTAATGATAACAAATCCTGATTTCAATAAAAACCGAAGAATCAAAGTGCAACTAATATATACAAACTGGTTGCTAGAGAGCTAACAAAACTTTCCACACAAACTAAAAGTCATCTTGCTCGTGATATTTTATGAGTTGGATGTATCAACGAAGGAATGACATGAAAGAGTAATTCTTTCAATAGACACAGCAAAACAAATTAATGCAGGTGAGCTTACTGTGACCATTCACACATATTGCTGCCATGGTGGCTGCAGTGTGTAACTGGCTAATTTGCCACCCAGCCCAGAAAAGGTTGAGAGGACAGTATTAACAGCAAAAGTTATGTATATGGTTGTCATAAGCTAGGAAAAATCCATGTAAGGATTGTATTTTGGCAATGGCGGGGCTATTCTCAGACTGCCAGACACCATCCTTATGACTTCTTCACAGCAAAGCACATGTTTTCTATTTAACTTGATAATTTACAAAGTAATAATCCTTGAATTAGTTATAAAGATACCACATGATCCAATGAATGCATGAAACCTATCGATAATGAAGATTGCTCAGACTCTTTTATCAGTTTTGGATGTATAATCAAGGAAGAACCACTTTCTCAAAGTGGCCTTTCTCAGATACAATCTTTATGATTACTTAAAGATAGATAACATGATAAGAAAATATAGCAGTCTGCTCTATAACCGTGAACTGCTTCTCATTTCAGGATTGCACATGGATCCTATGAATCAAATACTAACCAACAGCATGTATTCTACACTGACATTCAAAACAAATATTTCCAAAAAAAGATTTGACAGTTGAGGAATTAATTTCTACTGTTTCAAGTACTCAACATTTCAGGCACATCTCCATCAGTTTTGGATGTATAATCAAGGAAGTATAACTTTTTCAGAAGTGACCTTTTTCAGATACCATCTTTCTGATTCAGCACAGCAAACAAGCACAAAGAATGAAAGCAAGAAACCCTCACGCATTGCAAATTTTAGGATTGGAATGGATGTGGAATTTGTGTGCTAAAGACTGGCATTCAGCTCACAGCAAATAAACAAGCATAAATGGGTTGACTTAAATAACCAACGAATGTAAAGTATATGGTCTACATTCACAACAAGAGAAAAGCATTTAGATAAAAAGGACAAACAACCAATGAAAAGCATTGCAAATTTATAATGCCTTAACAAAATGACATGTTGTATGGCAAAAACCAAATCAGAGGATAAGAAAAAAATCGTTTGAATTTACAGAGAAGATTTGTAGTGATGGCCTTCAGATAGGAGCAAAAGACTATTTTGTTCAAGTAATCACAGTTTTATCATCTGAACTATGCACTTGCGACAGATTGTTCCAGAGTTAAATGACCCAGCTTGGGCAACGAATTTATCATTATTTCAAGTCACACAACTTGTTTATAAAAAAAAGAGCACCATGCCAAGAACTTGACAAGCATATGGCCAGCTATTCATTACAAACTGCACATGTTTGCTCAGAAAATAGTATGATCAGTTTAAGATGTGTAATCAAAGAAAGTGTCATTTTTCAAGAGCCACCATCCTTGCAGATTCATCACAGCAAACACACAAGCATAGATGGGTTGACTTAAATAACCAACGAATTACCTAAAGTATATGGTATTCATTCACAACAAGAGAAAAGCATTTAGGTAAAAAGGACAAACAACCAATGAATTGCTTTTTTCATCTCAGAACTGCAAATGTTTGCTCAGAAAATTAATATGATTAGTTTAGGATGTGTAAGTAAGGAAAGAGCACCTTTTTAAGAGGTACTTTACTCAGATAGCATCCTTCAGATTCGTCACAGCAAACAAACAAGCATAAATGGGTTGACCAACGAATTGCTTTTTTCATCTCAGAATTGCACATGTTTGCTCAGAATATATGGCCAGTTTTGGATGTATAACCAAGGATAGCATCCTTGCAGATTCATCACAGCAAACAAGGTAGTTGTGCTCACAAGTTCAAGACAGATAACATGACAAGCAAAGGAAGAGCAGTCAATTGCTTTTCACTTCACAAGTGCATATGTTTGCTCAGAATTATGATCAAGGAAGGAGCACCCATACTCAGATAGGGTCCTTGTGATTCATCACAGCAATGAAAACAACAGATGAAGCTAACTAAGTGAGAACTACTATGTGGACCACTACATTCTACCAGGTGAAGACATTAGTTTCGCTAGCCTCTACACCCACCAGGCCACCAGCCATGTGGCAGCTGATGGCAGAAGTAGACGTGCAAGGCCTGGTCCCTTCCTGGGCGAGTCCTGACGTTGCACCCAGGCTCCACGCAGGGGACAGCCGGCAACTCCGGATCACGATGGAGCGTGCTCGAGTGCCTGATGACCTGCAAATGACAAGAAAGATCAAGATCAGTTCAAATTTTAGGGGTATGGCATTTTGGGGAATACAATGATGCTACTTACGTCAGAGATGGGCACGGTGAAGTCCCGACTTCGCTGCCATTCATGGATGCAGAAATGGCACACCGTCCACCCAGGACGGCATGGCTTGGTGCAGAACTCGACGTAGCGGCTAACAATCGCCTGAGGTACCTCCTCCCCATCGACAGTCTGAGTCAAATCGAAATTCAATCAAGAATGGGGACAGATAAATAAGTTAACGCCTGTTCTATCTGCTCACCATCTACCGTCTGAACCAAATCGAAATTCAATCAAGAACTGCAAGAATCAGCAGGGGGAATGGGGTGGAGAACTCACGTAGGTCTGTGGTTCTTCTTCGGGCTCCGATGAGGAGGAGGAGGAGGCAGCAGGACGGCGGCCGCCGCGATCGCCGCCATACAGCTTTGCGATGCCGTTCTTCTTCTTCTTCGGCGGCGGTGGCGGCGGCGGCGTCTTCCTCGCTCCCGGTCCACGGAAGCTCCGCCACAGACGCATCAGGCGGCGGCGGACGAAGGCGCGCGCGCGCTTGAGGGTGAAGGAAGCAAGCGCGCGGTGGAGGGAGGCGAGCCCGCGGTGGAGGACAGCGAGCGCGTCGCGTCCGGGACCGAGCGCCGCGTCGACGGCGCCACCAACGCGAGCCCTCGCCCGCCGGAGAAGCGAGGGCCGTGGCGGCTCGTCGTGGATCCAGGCCCTCCTGGCCCTGGCCGCGGCGGGGTTCTTGGAGCGCCACACCGTGCGCAGGACGAGCGCCACCGCGCGACGAAACGCGCCGCGCCCTCCCTGGCCCGGTCTCCTGGCCATCGCTCCTCCCCTGCCTGGCTCGTCGAGCTGCTCGGAGTTCTTGGAGTTCTTGGGTGGAGAGAGGAAGGGAAGGGGGCAGCGGCGGAGTGTTTTCGGCTCCGGTCGCCGCCCCGCCGTCTTATATTTATCGGGCAGGAGGCCGGCCCATTTGGGCTTCTTCGTTTCTTTTTTTTTTCTTTACCACATAAGTTTTTATTAAAAGCCCGAAAATAAATCTTAAATACTACGGAGTATTTTTTTAAAATAAATATCAACACTTTCAAAGAGATGGTGGCTTATTCAATAGACTTTACCTATAAAGCGAGACGCAAACCTATTTCGAGATAGAGCTGCCTAGGTCCTTGTCCCCGCCAGTTGGGTTTTTTCTTTTTGGAAAACGCTGCTTTTAGGAACCTAATGCGCCTTTCGTCAGCTCTCCTTCTGCGCCAAGTCACCACGCCCGCCACGCGACTGGCATCGTGACATTTTGGTTCGAATCGGAAGGCGCTGCTCGCGCGGAGGCGACGTCGAGGTGATTAACCGTGGCCGTTCCCGGTGGCGCGACAGCGGAAGCTTCTTCGGCGAATCAGAGAGGGCGGCCCTGACTCCTTCATCCCTCAGGTCTTCTAAATCCCCTTCTCCTCTCTCCCTCCATGCTTGCATCCCCTAGTCTCTCCTGCTCCCGTCTGTATCTATGTTTACCTAGGGTTAACAACATTTTGGTGTTCGATTTGGACAATTTCTGGTTGGGTTGTGCACATACCCATCACCCCCTATTGCAATCCTGTGAGTAATTGCTACTTGCTGCGGTAGTTCGGCGGATCTAGGGGGTTTGGCCTACGGTTAGGAACTTTTTGGCGTTCGATTTGGTCATTTTCCGTTGGTTTGTGAACTTTGCCATCAGTTCATGTGTGCAAACCCTTGAGAATTTGCTAGTTTTTGCGGTAGTTCATCACTTCTAGAGCTAGCAACATTTTGGCGTTTGGTTTGACCCATTCCTGGGTGGTTTGTGACATTAGTATCAGTTCATGTTGCAAAAAGTAGTGAGCAATTTGCTAGTTGCTGAGGTAGTTCATCAGTCCTAGTAGTTAACCTTATGTGTTTTGACAACATGCAATATTATCGTTGTGTTCCACATTGTGCAATCAATTTTTATTTTAGTAGTTTCAATATTATCGTTGTTTACTTACAGTTTCATTTGTGTTGTGTTTTTTAGGTTTTAAGGTGGTGCTCTGGTGCTATAATGGTAGCGAGTTTGTTGGCCCGGCCCGGTCGATGCAAGGTCGGCCGGTTTGGCATGTCAGGAGACAGCTACGGATTTTTTGGCACGGTGTTTGTGGTCTGCGTGTGGCCCTCTTGTGTAGCATGGGTGACAAAGGCGTCTACTCCGCGCGGTGTTGTGGCTCGCGTCTAAGGCAAATCCGTATTTGGTTGCGTGCGTTTGTACGACGATGGTGGCATCATGTGTATGAGGGCGCGGCGTCCGCGAAGCAGCGCCTCGTCGATGGCTCTCCTCGCCCTAGCTACGGTGGCACGCGCCCTCCTCGCGTTCTTGGAGCGGAAGGAGGACGGCAGGGCGCGCCAGAGCCCACGGAGAGGGCGGAGGAGGAGAAGGTCGACGGTGCCTCCGCCGAGCGCCGGCGCGCGATGAAGAAGGTGACGGAGGCTGATACGTCTCAAACGTATCTATAATTTTTGATGTTCCATGTTGATATTATGCCAATTGTTACATGTTTTGTATACACTTCATGTCATTTTTATACATTTTCTGGACTAACCTATTAACAAGATACCACAGTGCCAGTTCCTGTTTTCTGCTGTTTTTGTATTTCAGAAAAGCTATTCTGAAAATATTCTCGGAATTGGACGAAAATCAACGGAGGTCCATATTTCACCGACACGCACACGGAGTCCAAAGGAGAGACGGAGGAGAGCCAGGGAGCCGCCACACGCACCCTGGGCGCGGCCCCACCTTCTGCCGCGCCCTAGGGTTGTGTGGGCCCCTCGGGGGCCCCCCAGCCGCCGCCCTTTCGCCTACTTATTCCCCCGACGCGAAAACCCTAAACACCCGAGCCATATTCCACGAAAAGTTCCAGAGCCGCCGTCGTCGTCAACCCTATCTCGGGAGGGTCCATAACCTCTTCCCGACACCCTGCCGGAGAAGGGAATCATCACCGGACGGCTCTAAATCACCATGCCTGCCTCCGAAGTGATGCGTGAGTAGTTCATCCTTGGACTACGGGTCCATAGCAGTAGCTAGATGGTTGTCTCTCCACTTTATGCTATCATGTTTAGATCTTGTGAGCTGCCTAACATGATCAAGATCATCTTATTGTAATGCTACATGTTGTGTTTGCTGGGATCCGATGAATGTTGAATACTATGATCAAGTTGATTATCAATCTATCTTTATATGTTATTTATGATCTTGCATGCTCTCCGTTACTAGTAGATGCTTTGGCCAAGTAGATGCTTGTAACTCCAAGAGATAGTATTTATGCTAGATAGTGGGTTCATGCCTCCGGTAATCTGGGCGAGTGACAGCAACGTCTAAGGTTGTGGATGTGCTGTTGCCACTAGGGATAACACAACAATGCTATGTCTACGGTCATATGTGTTGTTTACATTACGCACTTTACTTAATCCAATTATCCATTGCTTGCAACTTAATACCAACGGGGGACACGGATGTTAACCTGGCGGTGGATTATTAGTCATAGATGCTGTTGGATAACGGTCTATGTATTTTGTCGTAATGCCCAAAGTAAATGTCATAGTAGTCATCTTGTTATATATATGCATTGTCATGCGCTCAATATTTTATCAATTGCCCAGCTGTAATTTGTTTACCCAGCATGTTATCTATCTTTATGGAGAGACACCACTAGTGAACTGTGGACCCCGGTCCATTATTTTACACTGATAATACCACCAACTGCAATCATTGTTCTCTTTTACTTTCTGCAATTAAACGATGTTTCCACACCATACGTTTAACCCTTTGTTTTCAGCAAGCCGGGGAGATTGACAATCTTCCTGTTTCGTTGGGGCAAAGTAGTTTGATTGTGTTGTGTGCAGATTCCACATCAACAGTCCAGACCGGCACACTTTTCTGGCGCTGTTGACAACCTTTTGAAGATCTACTACTCCTTCTGGATTCGATAACCTTAGTTTCATGCTGAGGGAAAACTTGCTGCTGCACTGCTTCATACCTTCCTCTTGGGGTCTCCCAACGAACGTGTGTTTCACGTCATCAGAGGCCGCTCTAGGGGCGCCCTCCGTGGCGCGCCGTCGCTGTCGCCACGTCGGTTCTTGGTCGCCTGGCCATCAAGTTCTTGCAGGCGTTGACTGAACCAAGAGAAGAAGGGGATTCTTGTTGGAGTTCCGTTGGGGGATTCTTGCAGAGGAGGGGAGAGGGGGATTCTTGTTGGAGTTCTTGTAGAGAGGGAAGAAGGGGAACGCCGGCGAGGAAGAGCGGCGAGGCTTCCGGTGGAAGGGAAGGGAAGCGAGGCCGTAAGGGATCGATATTTACTCCGCGCCTCCTGCATGAAGAGGGCGGCCCATTAATGTTTTTTTTCTTTCTTCTTTTACCACATTTCATGTTTCATTCATAGCCCTTGCGACAGAATAAAAAACGAGAATACCTGAAAGTAATTCCCTGGAGAACAATAGTGACGTCATTAAACTAAAAGCTAATGTCTCTTAAGTCTTAAAAACTTAGACAACCTTGCACGACGGATAGGGCCAAAGTGGAAAGATGAATCCTATGTGCTCGTGATATGTGAGACATTGGTGAACTTTGACGCACTTCTTATATATATCACTGTGTCATATGAATTACTTATCACTAACATAGCTCAATCTTATATTACTTATTCCATACATAACATGTACTGTTGTAGGTGAAACCTTAAGCCCTGTCATATTTTAATCTATTGCCAAAACAACTACATACAAACGAGTTCTGTTTAGTAAACAATTTTTTTTAAACTCTCTTGAACTTGTTACTATTTTCTTGTCAAGCACCTAATTTCTGGATTCGCTAAACCCTGAGTCTCTTGAGAAAAAGCTGCATACTACATCTGATAAACCGGATCAAAGGTTTCAACTATGTTAAGGTCATTAGATTCCTTTTTAGTTTTCTTAAGTTTTGTTTTAGTTTATCATTTGTTCTTAGTTTACTACATGTCTAGCTTATTTGAAAACACAAATATACTAGTTTATATTCTTTTCTGAGTTATATCTTGTCTTTTATTTGATAAACCAAAAAAAATGTTCGTAACCGAATAGTAGTGCAAACGGAACGGATACGGTCGAATAGTAGTGAAACCATGTCGGTAGCCGTATTTTTTTCGGTTTCGGAGTCGGAGCGGATAGTTTACATTCTATTCTTAGTTATATTTTTTTTTATTTGATAACCCCAAAAAATTGGTATCATGGCAAGCAAGAAGCTTGGAGAGTTTGCTACTCCGAATGATGATTATTTGTGTGCACCCATCACTCAGCCAACTGTTACAGCTAAAACTATGAGAATAAGCCTAATATTCTGAACTTGATCCAACAAAACCAGTTTGGCGGTTCAGCTTATGAGGATGCTAGTATCCATTTAAATACTTTTACTGAATTATGTGATATGATGTGCATGAAGGACGTTGAACCCAGCGTAGCCAAGCTAAATTTATTTGCATATTCTCCTAGAGGGAAAGCAAAAGAGTGGTAATTAGCTTTACCTAAAGGCACTATTACCTCTTGGGATAAATGCTGCAAAAATTTATGACCAACTATTTTCTACCTGCTAAAACTACGAACTATGTTCTGATTAAGTTTTAGGTATAGAAAGATCACGAGCCACTAGCGCTTGCTTGGGAAGACATGAAATAATCTGTTAGAAACTTTCCTAATCATGGGATGGAAGAGTGGTTAATACTCTACTTATTTTATCATGCTCTTAATTAACCCGGTGTCCAAATATATGCTTGCAACTGTTGCAGCAGGAGGAACATTCATGATAAGGAAATTGACAATGCAATGAAATTTCTTGGATATGTGCAAAATAACCATGCTCAATGGCATGTGGAAAGATCCAACACAAGAAAGGTGAACTTCATCACCAAGACAAACAACACCAAGCTGACAGCTAAGTCACATGAGCTCATTAATATAATTAAAGGTAAATAAGAGGTAAAAGCCATCACCGGTGCTAATATAGAAGAAACAACTTTATAGCTCGTAGTACTTGTAATCACTAGTACAGAACGACACATCAGACATCACTCTCTATGGAAACGACACGAGTTAGGCCACGGTAATTCACGATTTTGGCATGGCCGAGTCGGTCTGACTGGGTCGCGGCTCGCTCGTCAACATTGGTTTCTGGGATATTTCAGACTCGGTCACTCATATTATTGGCAATGGTTAGGGGTGAAAACGGAGTGGACACGGTCGACTAGTAGAAAAACCATGTTCTTAGACATATTTTTTGGGATTCAGAGTCGGAGAGGATAGTGTACAAATACGGATATGGAATTAGAACCTCCTAGTTACAAATACAGACCGAATACGAGACGGATAAGGTTCGGTTGCGGATAAATATTTTCTCTTAAAAATATGACTAACATACAACACATGTTGTAACCTTTTTAACTATGAAGAAATCATCATATGAGTAACCTCCGATCAGTACATATGATTTGGACTTGGGAACTGGCTCCAGTTGCCTCCGTGCGGTCATTGACACAATATGCACAAAGCGAATAACTCATTATGCAAAGTATATCATATAGAGATCATTGACACAATGACAGATAACATAACCACATAAATAAGGTCGAAATTCGTTACACAGATAGTAAGTGCATTGATAATACCTAAGATAGCAAAATAACACGAATAGATCATTACTTCATTCTTCCTTCCCTCATGCTCAATCATAACACGAATAGATAGCAAAACATCACATAAAACAAAACGGTAAAAGTAGCAACAACCGTGAGCTACCGGAGACCAATTTATTCTTGAATATTCTTTATTCTCTTCGACCTCTCGACTTCGTGGCACGCTTCAATCGCTCTCATCTGCATGCGAGTTTGGGCCCACATGAGACTATGAGAGCAGTGACGTAAAAATCAGTTATAAACAACGTGCATCAGTAAGAACATCATTCCCTTGGTGAATTTCTAACCTCTTTAGTCACTGTAGCCTTGGGTTCAGGTTCTATTGTCACCAGCTCCAACTCATCAATAAGTGATGCAATCTTCAGCTTATAAGCTAATTAACAAATGACAACAGAATACTAGTAAGATACTTTTTGTAAAGAATGAAAAATCATAATGTAAGAAAAACTCATGATAAATATATTAATGACTACATTTTATCTCTTTTACCCACATCAATCGAATCATTGGTACAAATTAGTGCATCAACCACCTCGGGGTCTAGATGTGTACCATAGATGAAGACGATAAGCTTATATGTATTCTCATCGATAAAAAAAATTACATGTATCATTATATTGCTGAAACAATAAAAATACTATATAAGCATATCCACAAACATTTTTTGTAAAAGTAAATTCGATTTATTAACTTCACTACAAAAGTTAGTTTTTATCATTTTTATTAAAGTCATTTATTACAAGATTAAAAAAAATACTGTTTTGGCTGCTGGAGACACACATCTCTCTTATGCAAGGTAGTCCAAAACACTGGTGCGTCGTCGGATCACATGAGAGGAAGAGAAACAACACTGAGGTAGGACACTAAAGAACCAGAAACAAACTTGTCATCAACAAGAAATACATGCTAAGACATCAAGCAACAACATACCATATTAATTTCCGTTGATATGTGCAATATAATGGTGTTGGTATTTGTCACGGATTTCCATAAAAAATATTGGCCAATTTTTTGTTGCGCTTTTACTATCCCACAAGTCGGCCAAAATTGGCTAAAAAAATGAACTAGAGCCGGTAGTGGGGCATTGCATGCCATTATGCATAGTAGACATAGCTCTATGTTTAGGATTAGGTCTAGAATTGTCTGTTTTCCTTCTATGGTATGTCGGTGCGTGATACGTCTCCAACGTATCTATAATTTCTGATGTTCCATGCTTATATTATACCAATTACTACATGTTTTATATACACTTCATATCACTTTTATGCATTTTCTGGGACTAACCTATTAACAAGATGCCACAGTGCCAGTTCCCTGTTTTCTGCTGTTTTTGGTTTCAGAAAGTTACTTCTGGAAATATTCTCGGAATTGCACGAAACAAAAGGCCAAGTCCCTATTTTTCCAGCACCGTCACGGAGTCCGAAGGAGAGACGAAGGAGGGCGCCGAGGTGGCCAAACCACACCCGGCGCGGGTGGGCCCCCTGCCGCGCCACCAGGTGGTGTGGGCCCCTCGAGCCTCCACCGACGTTGCCCCTTCGCCTATTTATTCCTCAGACGTGAAAACCCTAAAACACCAAGTCATATTTCCAGAAGAGTTCCGCAGCGCCGCCGCCATCGACGACAAGTTTCGGGGGACAGAATCTCTGTTCCGGCACGCCGCCGGGACGGGGAATTGCCCCCGGAGTCATCTCCATCGACTCCACCGCCATCTTCATCGCCGCTGCTGACTCCCATGATGAGGAGGGAGTAGTTCTCCCCCGAGGCTGAGGGCTCTACCGGTAGCTATGTGGTTCATCTCTCTCTCCCATGGTGTGATCTTTATGTGATCATGTGTATTGCTAGTATCGCTGAATACATTAATAATGTTTATGCTACTCAAGTGATTTTGTCTAGTTTCTGGAGTCATTGTGACAACACGGTATCAAGGTGACAGTGTGGGTACTTGTGTGACTCTATGAATAATTTAGATATTATCATGGCTTATTCTTGGGAATTGTGGTGTTTGTTTACTCAGACTTTGAGGTGTGCTTTTGCAGCCCTACACGTAGTACTCTTGTTCATCAAGAAGGAGAATAATCCCGAGTAGTATTTACTTGTGTTCAGTTGTGCTAATCTAGTTGAATATGTAGATGTTACTCTTTATCTATTATGCACTCTATAGGTTACTTTAATATGAACTCCGGTACTCTCCACGGTGTAAAGGTGACAGTGTGTGCACCGTGTGTGACTCCTTTATGACGTTGTGGCGCTTGTTTACTCCGGCTTGAGGTGTGCTTTTGTAGCCCTACACAATGAATGGTGTTTGTTATCCAACAAGAGAGTGTTTAAGAGTAGCTTTTACTTATTCAGTTATGAGATCATTGTTGAGAGTGTCCACTAGTGAAAGTATGATCCCTAGGCCTTGTTTCTAAGCATTGAAACACCGTTTACAACAAGTTCTGCTACATGTTTGCTTGCTGCCATCTTTATTTCAGATTGCAGTTACTACTTATAATCATCCATATCACTTGTATTTCACTATCTCTTCGCCGAACTAGTGCACCTATACATCTGACAAGTGTATTGGGTGTGTTGGGGACACAAGAGACTTCTTGTATCTTAATTGCAGGGTTGCTTGAGAGGATATCTTTGACCTCTACCTCCCTGAGTTCGATAAACCTTGGGTGATTCACTTAAGGGAAACTTGCTGCTGTTCTACAAACCTCTGCTCTTGGAGGCCCAACACTGTCTACAAGAATAGAAGCACACGTAGACATCAAGCTATTTTCTGGCGCCGTTGCCGGGGAGGTAAGGTAAAAGGTATTCACATCCTCTGGCTACTAAGCTATTTTCTAGTATGTTGCTAGTGTGTGAGTGCTCGAAGTTATTTCCTTTAGATTCTGCAATTATTCTTTTTGTTTCTTGTTTTTATTTTCACTAGTTAGGCTTAATGGAAAACAACAAAAAAATTAGAGATCTTTATGAACTTTATATTGAATTAGGACATGATGCTTTTGAAGAGAAAATTAAAAAACCTATGGAGGCTTGTTTGCATGATGGTAGCAATGGTATTACTATAAATTCTTTGAACACCATTATTGCTAATGCTATGGAAAAGTCTAAGCTTGGGGAAGCTAGTTGTGATGAATATGATATTTTTAGTCCCCCAAGCTTTAAGGAGGAAATTTGCTTTGATGATACTTTGCCTCCAATATATGATGATTATAATCATTGTGATATTTTCAGTCCACCTACTATTGAGGATATAGTTTATGTTGATTATGATATGCCTCCTATATATGATGTTTACAATGATGAATATGATATTCTCAGTCCATCTACTATTGAGGATAAAAATCATTTTGATTATTCTATGCCTCCTATTTATGATGATTACAATGATGGATGTGATACTTTTACTCTCACTATTACTAATGATAATGTTCATGCTTATGTGGAGAGTAATGATACTTTTATGCATGTGGATCATGATAAGAATGCTTTATGTGATAGCTATATTGTTGAGTTTATTCATGATGCCGCTGAAAATTATTTTGAGAGAGGAAAGTATGGTTATAGAAATCTTCATGTTACTAAACTCTCTTTATGATGAAGTTTTGAGCTTTCTCTTGATTTGCTTTTATTTGCTGGGTACTTTAAGACCTACTGGTCCTTATGAGAGAGGGAGACACGATTTCATATATCACAATAATATTAAGTCTTCTCTCTTTATGTTGAAATTTTTGAAGTTACACTTGTTTTGCCTTCTATGCTAGTCACTTTGTGCTTCATTGATTTTTTTCTTACAAGACTCCTTGCATAGAAGTGTTAGATTTAAATGTGTTTATTTGCTTTTGATGCTCTCTTATATTCAACTCTTATCATATGAGCATATCAAAATCACTATGCCTAGCTAAAAGGCTTTAAAGAAAAGCGCTTATGGGAGACAACCCATGTTTTTATTTGCTGTTATTTTTTTTTCTTTGAGTCAAGGAGTTTTGTTACTTCTGTAGCAACTCCTTTGTATCTTTATTTTATGCATTGTTGTGCCAAGTAAAGTTCTATTGAAAGTTGATGCAAGATTTGGATTTCTGCGCAGTGACAGATTTTTAGCTGTCACGAATTTGAGCTTTCTCCCTGTAGAAAATTCAAAAATTCTGAAAAAATCACGCATCTTCCTGAGATATGTACGCAACTTTCATTATTTTGGCCAGATCCATCTGAGCAACTTAAGTGCCTCGAAAAAATTCGTCATTCCAGACTGTTCTGTTTTTGACAGATTCTGCCTTTTGTTTTGCATTCGCTCTTTTACGATGTTTGTGTGGATTTCTTTGCTCCACAAAGCATTGGTGGCTGTAGCTAATGTCCAGAAGCTTTGGGAATGATTGTTCATTACAGAATATGAGAATTTTTGATTATGCACTAACCCTCTAATGAGAACTGTCTTGAGTTTGGTGTGAAGGAAGTTTTCAAGGATCAAGCGAGAAGGGTGATATTATGTGATCAAGAAGAGTGAAAAGCCTAAGCTTGGGGATGCCCCCGTGGTTCATCCCAACCATATTCAGAAGACTCAAGCGTCTAAGCTTGGGGATGCCCAAGGCATCCCCTTCTTCATCAACAACTTATCAGGTCATCTCTAGTGAAACTATATTTTAATTCTTTCACATCTTATGCGCTTTACTTGGAGCGTCTGTGTGCTTTTATTTTTGTTTTGTTTGAATAAATTCGGATCCTAGCAATCCTTGTGTGGGAGAGAGACACGCTCCGCTTTTTCATGTGAATACTCATGTTCTTCACTTATATTTGTTGAGTATTCTTAACTAGCTACTGCAGTGCTTTTAGCTCCTGTTTTTCATGCATCTCTTCGAGCTGTTAGCACTTGTTTATAAATACTCTCTTGCTGCATTATATTATCATTTGGAGAGTTTATGTTTAAATAAATTGATTGGTGTTTGTTTGGAAGAAAGAAAATGCTACATGTAGTAGTTGGTATTGGAAAAGACATATGCATTCTTGTAGATCATTGTCTTGTTTCGATTTGATGCTTTGCAATTGTTTTGAGCTCTCAAGTAGATCATGTTTAAGCTCTTGCATCATGTAGTTAAAGCCTAGTAGTGGAGAACTACCGTAGAGCTTGTTGAGACTTGGGATGCATTGTTCTCTCTAAGGTCTAGATATTTTCTGGTAAAATGTTTGAGCAACAAGGAAGACAGTGTAGAGTCTTATAATACTTGCAATATGTTTTTATTTGTCTTGCTGTACCGGTTTATACTTGTGTTTGCTTCAAACAACCTTGCTAGCCTAAACTCTGTACTGAGAGGGAATGCTTCTCGTGCATCCAAACTTGAGCCAAAACCCATGCCATTTGTGTCCACCATACCTACCTACTATGTGGTATTTCCTGCCATTCCAAGTAAATACTTCATGTGCTACCTTTAAACTATTCAAAACTTTATTACTCCTTATTTGTGTCAATGTTTTATAGCTCATGAGGAAGTATGTGGTGTTTTATCTTTCAATCTTGTCATTTACTTCTGACAGACTTTCACCAATGGACTAGTGGCATATACATCCGCTTATCCAATAATTTGCAAAAAGAGCTGGCAACGGGGTGCCCAGCCCCAATTAATTACAACTTTCATTAATAATTCTCTTCACATGTTTTGCCCTGATTTATCAGTAAGCAACTTAATTTGCAAATAGACACTCCTCCATGGTATGTGAATGTTGGAAGGCACCCGAGGATTCGGTTAGCCATGGCTTGTGTAAGCAAAAGGTTGGGAGGAGTGTCATCAAAGAAACTAAAATACATGTGTAAACAAAAGAGAAGAGGGATGATCTACCTTGCTGGTAGAGATAACGTCCTTCATGGGAGCCGCTCTTGAAAGTCTGGTTGACAAGGGGGTTAGAGTGCCCACTACCATTCGTTGACAACAACAAACACCTCTCAAATACTTATTTTGTGCTCTCTATATGCTTTCGAAAACTTAAAAAGCTCTAGCACATGATTTAATCCCTGCTTCCCTCTGCGAAGGGCCTATCTTTTACTTTATGTTGAGTCAGTTTACCTACTCCTTTCTATCTTAGAAGCAAACACTTGTGTCAACTTTGTGTGCATTGATTCTTACATGTTTACTTATTGCACTTGTTATATTGCTTTATGTTGACAACTATCCATGAGATATACATGTTACAAGTTGAAAGCAATGCTGAAACTTAATCATCCTTTGTGTTGCTTCAATGCCTTTTACTTTGAATCTATTGCTTTATGAGTTACCTCTTATGCAAAACTTTTTGATGCTTGTCTTGAAAGTACTATTCATGAAAAGTTTTTGCTTATATGATTCATTGTTTACTCTTTATCTATTTGTTAGCAAACTATAGACCATTGCTTTGAGTCACTTCATTCATGACATGAGCCTTGCAATATATTGATCAAGATTGTGTGAAAGCATGTCTCCTCAGAAATTATTTGTTGTTATCGTTTTACCTACTCGAGGACGAGTAGAACTAAGCTTGGGGATGCTTGATACGTCTCCAACGTATCATAATTTCTGATGTTCCATGCTTATATTATACCATTGCTACATGTTTTATATACACTTCATATCACTTTTATGCATTTTCTGGGACTAACCTATTAACAAGATGCCACAGTGCCAGTTCCCTGTTTTCTGCTGTTTTTGGTTTCAGAAAAGTACTTCTGAATATTCTCGGAATTGCACGAAACAAAAGGCCAGTCCCTATTTTTCCAGCACCGTCACGGAGTCCGAAGGAGAGACGAAGGAGGGCGCCGAGGTGGCCAAACCACACCCGGCGCGGTGGGCCCCCTGCCGCGCCACCAGGTGGTGTGGGCCCCTCGGGCTCCACCGACGTTGCCCCTTCGCCTATTTATTCCCTCAGACGCGAAAACCCTAAAACACCAAGTCATATTTCCAGAAGAGTTCCGCAGCGCCGCCGCCATCGACGACAAGTTTCGGGGGACAGAAGTCTCTGTTCCGGCACGCCGCCGGGACGGGGAATTGCCCCCGGAGTCATCTCCATCGACTCCACCGCCATCTTCATCGCCGCTGCTGACTCCCATGATGAGGAGGGAGTAGTTCTCCCCCGAGGCTGAGGGCTCTACCGGTAGCTATGTGGTTCATCTCTCTCTCCCATGGTGTGATCTTTATGTGATCATGTGTATTGCTAGTATCGCTGAATACATTAATAATGTTTATGCTACTCAAGTGATTTTGTCTAGTTTCTGGAGTCATTGTGACAACACGGTATCAAGGTGACAGTGTGGGTACTTGTGTGACTCTATGAATAATTTAGATATTATCATGGCTTATTCTTGGGAATTGTGGTGTTTGTTTACTCAGACTTTGAGGTGTGCTTTTGCAGCCCTACATAGTACTCTTGTTTATCAAGAAGGAGAATAATCCCGAGTAGTATTTACTTGTGTTCAGTTGTGCTAATCTAGTTGAATATGTAGATGTTACTCTTTATCTATTATGCACTCTATAGGTTACTTTAATATGAACTCCGGTACTCTCCACGGTGTAAAGGTGACAGTGTGTGCACCGTGTGTGACTCCTTTATGACGTTGTGGCGCTTGTTTACTCCGGCTTGAGGTGTGCTTTTGTAGCCCTACACAATGAATGGTGTTTGTTATCCAACAAGAGAGTGTTTAAGAGTAGCTTTTATTTATTCAGTTATGAGATCATTGTTGAGAGTGTCCACTAGTGAAAGTATGATCCCTAGGCCTTGTTTCTAAGCATTGAAACACCGTTTACAACAAGTTCTGCTACATGTTTGCTTGCTGCCATCTTTATTTCAGATTGCAGTTACTACTTATAATCATCCTATCACTTGTATTTCACTATCTCTTCGCCGAACTAGTGCACCTATACATCTGACAAGTGTATTGGGTGTGTTGGGGACACAAGAGACTTCTTGTATCTTAATTGCAGGGTTGCTTGAGAGGATATCTTTGACCTCTACCTCCCTGAGTTCGATAAACCTTGGGTGATTCACTTAAGGGAAACTTGCTGCTGTTCTACAAACCTCTGCTCTTGGAGGCCCAACACTGTCTACAAGAATAGAAGCACACGTAGACATCAAGCTATTTTCTGGCGCCGTTGCCGGGGAGGTAAGGTAAAAGGTATTCACATCCTCTGGCTACTAAGCTATTTTCTAGTACTGTTGCTAGTGTGTGAGTGCTCGAAGGTATTTCCTTTAGATTCTGCAATTATTTCTTTTTGTTTCTTGTTTTTATTTTCACTAGTTAGGCTTAATGGAAAACAACAAAAAAAAATTAGAGATCTTTATGAACTTTATATTGAATTAGGACATGATGCTTTTGAAGAGAAAATTAAAAAACCTATCTTCCTCTGATACTGAAGAAATTTGTCTAAAAGCATCAGATCCGTGCAACTTAGGGAGCTACTGAAGAAAAATTTCAGCTTTGTCCAAAAGCATCAGGTCTTTGCAACTTAGGGACTACCTTCCTCTGATACTGACGAGACACTGCCCCAATGGAGTTATATAGCGTCGCCTCGATGATGAGCTTAGGGAGTCTAGCTATACAACGGACCCCTTTGTGCTCCCTAATCTTCAGAGTTCTGCCCAAGCTGCTAGGCTTCACTCCCACTTCACTGCAGAAATTCTGCAAATATGTTCACCCACCGTTGGAAACCGAGACTACTGTGGGCACATTGCCGGAGCTTCCTCAGGACGTCTTGATGGGTATCTTCGCCGCCCTTGAGATCCCTGACCTTGTACGTGCCGGCGCAGTCTGCCCCTCTTGGCGATCAGCGTATGCCAGCCTACGCAGCCTTGGGCAGTATAAACTATCGCAGATGCCGTGCCTTCTCTATACTTCTGAATCTGCTGGTGATAGTGTTGCTTGCCTCTACAGCCTCACTGAGAAGAGATCGTACAAGTTAACTCTTCCGGAGCCACCTATCCGCACTAGGTCTTTGATCGGGTCCTCTCATGGCTGGCTCGTAACTGTTGATGAGAGATCTGAGATGCATCTTGTCAACCCGATCACGCGTGAACAGGTTGCTCTACCTTCAGTGATCACCCTCAAGCCCGTGAAGCCCATCATTGATGAGTACGGTGCTGTCCACAAGTATGAGTTCTTGTCGTACACTGGCCGTGGTTATGCATCACTGTCAGTCCTCGCTCTTGACGAGCTACGGGACAATCTTCACTATAAGGCGTTTGTCTTCCCTGAAACTTCCACAAAAAGCTACATTGTGGTGCTCATCCATAATCCAGTGTGTCAGCTCTCATTTGCAAGGGTAGGGGATGATAAGTGGACCTGGCTGCCACCTCACGATGACTATGACGATTGCCTTTACAAAGATGGCCTGTTGTATGCAGTGACTACAATGGGAGAACTTCACACCTTTGATCTTAGTGGCATTGTTGTCGCAATGAAGACAATTATAAACATACCCGATGAGTGTCAATATGGGTACGCGTACATTGTTCAGGCTCCATGGGGTGGTCTGCTGCTTATTTGGAGAATCTTCGATGATTATGAATTGGAACCTGATCCTGGGGCATCTGTGTTTTGGAACACTACAGAGTTGAGAATATATGAAGTTGAAGCTGCGGGAAGTGAACTTAAGGAAATCAATTGTTTGCATGACCATGTTTTGTTTCTTGGGCATAATCTATCACTTTGTCTCAGTGCTGAAGAATACCCGTCACTCAGGGCAAATCATGCGTACTTTACTGACGATAATGTGTTGGGGACAGTGGGATTCAAGAATAATCACCGTGATATGGGAATTCTCAACTTGGATGACAACAGCAAGGAAGAACTTATATCTCCTCAGCTTTGGTCCAACTTTCCGGCTCCTATTTGGATTACACCTGATCTTGGAAAGATGAATTTGGCTTCAGGGACTGAAAAATGTTTCAATGAGTGACCACTTGGACGGTTGGACCCCAAGTCTGTACACACTCGAGCCAGTTGAATAAATAGCTTGAGTTTTTCTTTGTTTACCCATGTTATAATCATGTGCAGTCTTGGTCCAAACGCGAGAACTCACACCTAGGCGACGCGAACAAGACAACACACCATCAAACCACAGTGACCTCTCATCCCGCCTTTAAACATGTTAATTTATATCACCACCATTCTCCACCATCATCCGGACGATTTCATCAACTTTTCAAACAATGGAATATCCACGGGACAACTAAGTATTTAACTAAGCACAGTTAAGCATTTTTATATCACATATAATAATCTCATGCCAACACATCAATTTTTCCTATGGATATTAGGAAGGAAACATGTAATGGCATCGAAAACATAATGCAACTAACAGGATACTCTAATCCAACCAAATTGATATTTGGAACCGCATGCAATATTATAGTGCCAAAAATATTTGCGGAAAACATAGGAGGAGACATGCTCAGAGGGGGGATTACGCTTACCTTGATGGATTGATCAGTGGGCGGGTAATACTGGTAGTCGGGGTATTGCGGTGGAACCCCGGCCGCTTAATCTATCGATGCATAAAACACCGTAAAGAATAGCAATCAATAATCACACATGCATTACAAGTGCAATGCAGAAACACATGATGGCATGACATTTTTAATACACTGAAATTACTATAAACTATCTAGCAACTTAAATGGGGTGCAAAATAAATATTTCAACAAGAGAAAAGTATAACCCCATATTTATTTTATTGGTTTTCCTAACTTCTAAAACCATACAGAGCTGCAATCTTGTTCCAATATGCATGAAAATGATGTTACTCGATAGATATTAATTTTTTGAGCGTTTTTATTGGTCACGCATAATTTTTTGTTAAATATTTATCAAGTTAGGATTTTTCTAAATTTCATTCTCTTCTCCATTTTCGTTATTTTAATTAAATAGCAGTAAAACATTTAGTTGAACAAGAATTTAATACTAGCAGATAGAGTTTATTTTTTTGATCATTTTGGTATCTCATTTGTAAGCTTTCGAGCCATATTTAAAAAGTTATGAATTTTAAGGCATTTCAATTTCTGTCTTTTTATGTATTTCCAGGAAACTCACGAAACGTTTTAAACCGAGCCAGGCTCTAGCCATTCACTGGCATGTGGGGCCAAGGGCGCTGAAGAAGCAGCTGGCGCCTCTAGCTCACTGACCAGTGGGTCCCATATGTCAGTGGCGTTTAAATAAACCAAAAAGGGCAGAAAGGCAAGTTTAGTATTCGAACCGGCCTCGCGCAAGAAGGATGCGTGGCTCTCGCCACTGGGCTAGTGTAGTGTTGATGTTACGTAAGTGACTTAATGTCTTTTTAAAGTTTCTCAGACGCTTGTCTGACGAAACTAAAGCTGCACGCCGGCTCGGGCGTGCACGCGGTGATCACCGGCGGCGACTCGCACGGATCCGGCGTCAGGTGACGCGCGAGGACGAACAACTTGCTGAATTATGAGCGCACGGGTAAGGTGCATCTTCTGGCGAGTCTTCGGACCAAATGGTCGCCGGAAAGTTCTCCGGCGACGATGCCGTGCGGCGGCGAGCTACGGGCTACGGCGGAGCTACTGGCTACGCGGCGAAGAAGAGGGAGAGGAGGAGTACGGATATGTCCATAAGAATCTCTAGCTCACCCTTGACGCGTGTGTGCTCTATTCGGTGGAGGAGGAGGTCGGGGAAGGCGTCAACCGTGCTCGACGTGCGGCGGCCGGAGTCGGAGAAGACGCGGACGTAGACGACGATTCCGGGATCCCCGGCTCGATTCCTTGTACGTGGAGGAATAGGAAGTCTACTCGGAGCTCTTTGTGCTCTTCGATCTGCTCGGGGACGCTTCAATCGATGGCGGCCATGGCGGCTAGGGCTCGGTTCGTGGGGGAAATGGAGGAGAGGGAGCAGGTGAGGAGCGTGGAGCGTGGACAGAGGGATCAGGGCGTCGTGGGTGATCCCCTTATCCCCTCGGCGCGGAAGGAGGCGCGTGGGCACAGTGGGGAGCTCGCCACTGGCGCCATGCCGCTGCCTCTGTGTGCTACAAGAGGAAGATGGCAATATTGCGAAAAACCACTTGCGTTTTCTTATTTTCTGTTTTCTTCTAAAACCAGTAGCCTTTAGGGATTAAAATAGGGCACTTAAAACATTCCAAAAATTCTGAACATTTACATGTGGCCTTTATATATTGTATATAAGCTCGCACAAAAGTTTCTGGTCAATTGGAATTCATTTGCTATAGAAATAAAATACAACTTGTTTATGGCCATTTTGGCTTTTCCATAATTTATTTTATTTGACAGAAAATTTTCTTTTTAAAAATAGAATTTTGAACTCTTGGAACCTCCTTGACAAATATAGGATGCCAAAGTATTTTTCTTTGCAAGTTTGAACGCTTTCATTGATTTGAATTTGGAAATGTAACAATTCATATTTGAGGTTTTCCAATGTTATATTTTCTTGAGCATTTTTATTAAGGATGCCATGACACACAAGAAAGGTAAACTGGAAATTTTATTCACATTTTACAGTTCACAAATTTGGGGCTGTTACACTTACGGAAGGTGCCAGAGATTTGTACCCGGTGATGAACTGCCCGGTCGCAGTAGGGATGGTGCCCGGCGTCTAGAATCGAGAATTGTCCCAGTAAGGATTTGTTGTGCAAAATAAGAAGCGCTCCTGAAAAGTGGCGCCAAAGTCCTGTCCCAGTAAGGACCTGCTGGACGGGATATAAGTCGCACCCAGAAAGCGACACCAGAGGTCTGTCCCAGTAAGGACCTGCTGGACAGCGGAGGAATGCGCCCGGGAGGCGGCATGGAAGACTTGTACCAATTAGTACCTGTTGGGTGACTGAAAAAAATGCGCCCAGGAAGCAACGCAGAAGACCTGTCCTAGTAGCTGGACACAGAAACAATTGCGCCCCGGGAGCGGTGTAGAAGACCTGCCCAGGTAGCTACCGATCACATGGAATTATATCCAACGATGAATGGGTTTTCCAACACTCTCCACGAACAAGCTAAGTATGAGCATGTGCTCGCACGAGCTGTTTTCCATGGATGCCTATGTTTTCTGCATTTGGTTAGGACGAAAGCGGTCGTTTTTTCGAATCTAACTAAAACAATTTGAAAATATGGTAAGAAAAAAACGCTTAAGATGAGATTCATTTTTTGACTTACGAATGGATGAGCAATAAAGGGAAGAATTTTGAGGTGTCAAGATGTGAACTTGGAAATGTAGGAAAAATCGAGCGTCGGTAGCAATTTTCGGGTGTGGCTGGTCAATGTTGGGAGGATTTAGATACCTCCTACTTAGGACAGGGATTATGTCAAAGAATTCTCTGATGCAGTTTGTGGAAGTTGCTGTGTTGGAACTCCAATTGCAGCTTTTCAAAAGATGCATTGTGGGACAACATGTAGAGAAAGAAAGCATTCTTTTCCTCAACCCATATTCTTTTGTCCTTTAACAACCTTTCCCTCCTAAGGTATGATGATATGGATCTGAAAATCTGTGGCTCCATCCTAAAAGCTACCCGACAGTTCTTAACATGTCCATCAAAGATTTCTTCAAACATGTTGCTTGCCGTATAAGACGGAGCTATGTCGCTTCCTTCTCCCGGTTTGTCCTATGCTACGAGTGAGGCGCAAGCGCAACAATGGTAAAATCAAAAGCATAAAATCCTCCTCATCTTCCTCTCTCCTCTTCCTAATGCGCTCATGCCTTGGTGGATTCATTTCAGTACTAAAACAGTAGCATAGAATACATACCGCTGGAGTGCTAACTTGATCCCACGAGGCCACGAGGGTGGCGGTTGGTTGACTCCCACTATAGTCCAAGGGGTTGGTATCTACAAATAAATATATAAAGGTTAAGAAAATATTAAAATGTAGAATATGGATAATGTCAAGCTGATATTCTAGCATGTAAAGAAACCGGAAAACAATGTAAGGTTTCAATTCAGCCAAGAACCCATAAGAAATATTGCTTTCGTTCATGTCAACTAGGTCGTTTGCCGAGGAAAAGCATTTTGTAAGCACTCGAGGCTCTGGTTAACAAGGTATTTTCTATTTTATTAGGACCTTAAGACTTGGACTATAAATGATTATCAAAATGCCCTATTTCATATCTACATAACACTTCAGTCCACATTTCTATAGCCATAGTCTAAACCCACTGAACTTTGAACAAGTACTCATTAAAATTTCCATGACATATATACGGTATGGTTGAAGGAGATGAAAGCATCTACACTACTATTAAAAGACTAAACATGTTGCGGATATTGCACTGTCGCCTCTAGTTTGTTCCGCTGCCTTCGCTCCAGACAAACTTTCCTGAGGAAACGCGAGCCTCCCCTTGCGTGTGAGATTGACGCTGCGTGTAGGGCCTTTGGGTGAGATTTTTGGATGGGCCAGTGAGAAACTTAAAAATACACAAGAGGTAAACGGGCTTTCAGTAAAGTTTCGGGATTTGTGGGTGGGTCGGGATATTCCCTTCCGAACCCAAAAAAAACCCGGAGTAAACAAGGCCTAACTGGGCCGGCGCGGACTATATATAGTGAGGTTCTTCTTCCCAAACCAACATCGATCCCCTGTCCGCCTTGCTTCCCTTCCACCGGAAGCCTCGCCGCCGCTCCCCTTCTTCTCTCTCCAAGAATCCTCCTCCCCTTCTTCTCTCTAGAACGAAGACAATTCTTGGTTATGTCGACGCCTGCAAGAACCGGTTGTGCTTCATGGTCAGGCGACCAAGAACCGAGGGAGCCATGGCGACGGCGCGCTAGGGAGGGCGGCCCTAGAGCGGCCTCCGCCACCTTCTTCAGCGCGCCATGGTAATAAGAAATTTTACTAAGTAAATCCAATCAATAATAATACCATGATAGTCGACGTCAATGTAACCAAAACACGAGTTTATACTGACCAATTCATCAGAGTCGTGCACCTAGTAGTTCTTAGACAGCGGCTCACAAATACGAAGTCGGATCACCCCCTACCACTTCTAGCGACTCCAATTACCATGCCTACTTCCAGTTGTCGCACCTCTTTTCCCCAAACCTCTCAAAAATTTGTTGGTGCTCAAGGCATGTTTCATTCTTTTTCTTGCGTGAGTTTTTACTCTTATCACGCGAGACCTTGGGCCGTGACTAGGTCGTATACACCCATCAAGGCCACGGGACAAGCTGTTTTCAATCCATGTTGGTGTGCATAATATCTGAAATCAATTCTTGTTTTTGTTTGTCATCCATAAGGGAAGTTCTTCAACCTTCAAAGACTGATTCTTCCTAAAAAACACCTCTCCTTGTAACTGCACGTATGCGACGTTCCCAGATCCAAATCATATGTACTTATCGGAGGTTACTCCTATGATGCTTTATGAAGGGGATCGAAAGCAGAAAACAAAAAATTTCCTAACAACGATAACCTTATACTAGCCAGGATCTATACTATGCAGATATACTATAACGGAGGAGATGGATATACACACCCTTGTAGAACGAAAAGCGGGGATCACACCCCCGCACAAGTGTTGTTGACGAAGCCGATGACGCCGACCTCAAGATCGTGTAGAGGAAGAAGACGTACTTCCAGTGCCACATGTGTAGCACCTCGTAGCTCTACACATGTATGGTGTAGAAGACGACCTCTGAGCTCCAGATTCAGCGAAGCAGCGGAAGCGAAGACTTGGATCTAGCAGCACGGCGGTGTGCGTATGGTGGAGAGAGTTCTCTCAAGCCGTGCGCAGCTCCAATTGCGGAGTCACAACTTAAACAGATGAGAGAGGAGAGGGAACCAGTGTTGATATGTGGGGCTAGTCTAGAGATCCTATAGAGCTGCCGCCAGGGGTGACATGCCCGACCCAGGGGTGGGTCAGGGTGTTACAGGCATTCGACGAGTGGCATAGTGGGCTTTCTATAAATATTAACCAACGAAATATCCTTTTTGTTCCTAAATTCAAACATGTTTTTCATGAGTAGGACAATATTTAAACTCTAAAGTTGACCACACACCGAATCCACCGAGTTTTTTTGGTTTGCATACATTTTCCCACATGACCAGGCATTTCCCTCTCTCTCAATCACTCTCAATCTATTTACCACACCAAAGGAAATTTCTAGCATATCCTTCAATATGATCCAATAATCCAAATGGCATTTTAAGAGTGCACATAACATAATTGGGTATAGAAGAAATCATATATTTGACAACCACTAATCTGCTAGCATAGGAAAGATTGTTAGCAATGCCTCCAAGCCTTGTATCAATCCTTTCTATTAGACCCATTAAGTGTTCCATCCTAGGTTTGGCAGTACCAAGTGGTAAACCAAGGAATATAAATGGAAGATCGTGCGATCAAAAGCACTAGTCGGATCATGACACCCCTCAGTAGAAATATTAATAGGGACCAAGGATGATTTGACGTAATTCACCTTGAGACCGGTAGAAGCTGAGAAAGTGTGGATAAGATATTTCACGTGTGGCATAATGATATGGATATCATCAACATATTGAAGTATAGGATAATGCAATCCGAAATAATGATCCAATAGGAGATAAACTTCAACATTTTGTGAAACATTATTGATAATGTATTAATTGCAACAATTCAGTAGTTGATACAAAGATTAGAGGGGATAGTTGATCACCTTGACCGGCTCCCCATTTTCATGAGATATTTTTTTCCATGAACACCATTTAGGAGGAAAAATGTAGAAGCACTATGCAGGATATTTCTAACCCATCCAATGATTTTTTTCTCTAAATCCCATTTGTCTCAACATATAAGTAGGATAGCAATGTATTACACCTTGTCAAAGGCCTTCTAAAAATCATTGTTGAATAATAATCACTTTGTTTGATTTATGACAAAGATAGATGTACTTAAATGCCCAAGCAAGACACTCATGGATTGTTCTGCTTTTGATGAAGCCATAATGGTTCTTATGAATAGAAGAAATGATAATTTTGTAATATATTAGCAAGGATTTTCAGTAATATTATAAGTTTGTCATTAATTACTACTCCCTCCGTTCATAGTATTAGCAATGCTACTGGGGAACAAGTATAGATCATCAAACTATTACCAACTTAATAAATCCATTGTAGTTTGTAATACACATTTGATAACAGAAAATAGATCGTGTGAGCTGCTCAATTTATACATGAGAAGTTTCTATATATTTGCTTACATAACCATACACTACATACTTCTATTAAGATATTTGTTAGGATGTATGGTTTAGAATATGTAGTAATATATGTTTATTAATATTCAGAATACAAAAGAACATTCACACAATTATTGACATATATTTTTACTACAACGGTTAACCGCTGCTAGAGTATACTGGTTTGGAGTTTTAAGATGTCTATAATTTACAATTGCACAAGGTTTTCTACGAATTGATCGTTTGCGATACTGCATAATTGCAAACGGCTTTTGTAAGTTCACCGTGGACGATACTAACCAATTGCACACAATTCAATTCATCTTTTACAAAGGGAATACTAATTTTTTCTAAGAAAGAGATACCGACATAAAATAATACATAATTGAGATTATATTTTTGAGGGCTCCATTAAAACATTTCAGCGCTTACATATACATAAAATATATCTGATACTCCAACTAAATCTACAACTGGAGGAGGCACCGCAGCAGGCCGGCTCATTCGACGTCGAGACCATGGTGGCGGCGTACGACTGGGACCGGTTCTACACCGGTCTGTAGATTTAGTCTTTGGTTTAGGTTAAAATTTCCGACGTAATTTGTATGATATATGAAATATTAATGAAATATCTTCGTTTTTAAATTTAGAAAATTGTTTCGCTAAGTGGGAGTGGCCGGTGTGTAGCCGCTCTTAATAGCACTTGTCCGACAACGTTGTCCGAATCTCTTTTGGGAGCGCGCCGATGGAGATGCTCTTAGAGATTGATGTCGAGTATCAGAAAATATCGGTGGAGTTCCAACAAAGGATATCTCTTCCACAACAATCAAACGCAGTATGGATTTTAAGGATTTGGACCAGTTCAGCCTTGCTTTGGTTAGCAAACATGATTGCTGACTAATGTTGCTACCAAAAATAATTTCTCAATAACCTAATAGCTAACAAAATTGTACTATAGAGTGTTTACAATGACTACTTAAGTGATTTATTCAACGGACGTCGGCGGCCAAGAAAACCTACTGCGGCTCATCAGAGGTCAAGAAAACCTAATGGGAGGGGAGGGAAGGAGAGGGGAGGGGAGGGGAAGAGGTGGGCTTACCGGAGAAAAGTCCCTCCCGTACGCGGAGCAGGTGTCCGTGATGACGTCCAGACGAGGAAACGCCCCTCGCGTGTGAGATTGAGCCAGCTGCATGTAGGGCCTTTGGGTGGGGTTTTTGGGATGGGTCGGGAAGAAAATCGAAAATACACGGGAACTAAGCGGGCTTTCGGGAAACTTTCGCCATTTGTGGCTGGCCCCAAAAAAACCCTCGATTAAACAAGGCCTAGCGGTTGGTGCTGCCGCTGCCGTTCAGCGCCGGGAAGAGATGAGAACGATAGGTTAGGAGAGCGAGAGTCACGGGAAGTCGAAAAACGTTCTGCGGGGTTTGTTGGGCCTAGGGCCCATATTCAGGATGGATCATCAAAGAAGTGATCATTTGGCAGAAAATAGGCGGGCATACGAACTCCCATTTAATTAATGGTCCAAATATTGTTGGCTAAATCTGTCTTCACAAAATTAGTAGATATACATTTCACTGTGTGTAGCAAAACATATTATATATTTTATATGTGCAACTAAATAACAATTGTCGAACAATACTCCGTAATAAGATATATCTACATAGATTGCAAATGGTTTTGAATAAACTTTATCTCTAATCTGCAAGTGATTTCAATTTCACTTGTTTAATTAGTAGTAAAGATCTGCAAGTGATTTCACTTTCACTTGTTTAATTAGTAGTAAAGACTAAGCGGGCTTTCGGGAAATTTTCGGAATTTGTGGGTGGGCCCAAAAAACCCTGGAGGCCTAGCTGGGCCGGCGGCGCGGACTATATTCTCCAGTAGCTTCTCCCCAAACCCAAACCAAACATCCATCGATCCCCTTCCCCGCCTCGCCTCGCTTCTCCAGTAGCTTCCACCGGAAGCCTCACCGCCGCTCCCCCTCGCCCTCCCCTTCTTCCCTCTCTACAAGAACAACAAGAATCCCCCTCTCCCCTTCTCTGCAAGAATCGCCTGACGGAACTACAACAAGAACCCCAATCTCCCCTTCTTCTCTTGGTTCAAGCGACGCCTGCAAGAACTGGATGGCTAGGCGACCAAGAACCGCCGTGGCGACGGCGACGGCGCGCCCCCGGAGCGGCCTCCGCCACATTCTTCGGCGCCTGCTGGCTCTCGGCGGAGGCACCGTCGATGCCCTCCTCCTCCGCCCTCTCCGTGCGCTCTGGCGCGCCCTGCCCTCCTCCTTCCGCTCCAAGAACGCAGCCAGGGCGAGGAGAGCCATCGACGAGGCGCTGCTTCGCGGACGCCGCGCGCTCGACTCCCTCCACGGCGCCCTCGCCGCCCTCCACCGCGCCCTCGCCTCCCTCCACCTGGCACTCTCCCCCAGCCGCCACCTCCGCGCGCTCCGCCGCCTGCTGCTGCCACCGCCTCCGCCTCCGCCGCCGCTGCCGGAGCAGCAGCAGCAGCAGGAGCCCCCGCAGGAGCAGCAGCAGGAGCCCACGCAGGAGCAGCAGCAGGAGCCGGCGCCGCAGGCCGGAGCGTGGATCTACGGGCGTCTTCCTCCTCGTTCTACCGCTGCTGCCACCGCCACCTCGAAGAACCAGCCGAGGACCTATGTGAGCGCCATTCCCCCCTGATTCCCTACTTGCTGCAACTCTTGTTCATACTTTTGACTAATTTGTCGATTCTAAATTGCTGCAACTCTGTTGAATGATACCGGTGCATTGGATTCATCTTGTGATTCTGATTCTTACCCCTGCGGTAGCTGTATGTTCTGAATTAGCAACGAGAATCTGTGGTCTAGCTAGAAAGAATTTGCATTGTATCATGAAATTTTGGTGAAACCAAATACGGTACAGGGCCCAATGACACGTTGGTGAAACCAAAGAAAGGCAAAGTTCGTGATAGGTCTATATTTGCTTAGTGTAGATCCAGCAGCAAATCATATGTAATAATGTTAGTTAACTATTACATTAGAGGTTGTAACGCCACAAAATCTGCCAACCTTGATTCGGTGCTCAGTACCGTACCAGGAAAGTATAGCTACGGGAGAGAGATATTTATATGGAAATTCTGACTCGAGGCACTAAATTGTAGAGCCCGAAACGATTTAAGCATGCAGTTTTTAAAATGCAATGCAGGTTTAGAGGATCCTACAGGGGTTAGAAAACTGAAAAGGAGATTTTAGAGAAAGGTTAAACATCAAAACACTGATTATACCTATATTTTGATCTATGTTCACTTGAATCATTTCCTGTGATTCAATTATAGAGGCTACTCCAACCCATTGAACAGAAATAAAAATCTTAAAACAAAAACATAGACTGGTCCTACTCAATAGCATGTTATTAATTGGCAAGATAGAATATTACTTTGGGGATAAAGTGGCGAGCTTTCGGAGCCATGACGGGGCCATGGCTTTTCACCATTTAGTTTCTTAAAATATCATGCCAATCACCCTTTACTAGTACTTCTTTCATGGTATGAGAAACTGCAAAAATCTATTTGATATTTCCTACTCATGACGCCATGGTTTCCGATTTGCCTCCACAAAGAGCGTATTTTTGTTAAATTTAACTGTTAGCATAAAAATATGCTATTACCATAGACGTGCTAATATTGTCATATAATGACAATTAATAATTCAGGAAATTTTCAATCTGGTGGAATTATATTTTTAGAATCGTAGTTTATATACTGAAAAAACATTCACAGCATGTGTTCATTTGCTACTAGTTTGTTAATATACAAGTATATTCGCTAACTCTCATAAGTAGTTTATGTATTTGCCTATTTGGATCTAAGAAATTGGTTAACTTGTCCACCAATAGCAAACTAGAGGTGATTATAAAATCACCAATACCAGAGAAAATCAAAGTTATTGCTCTGGATAGCTCTCTATTTGTTTGGGGTAGATCCAGCAGCAAATCATATGGAATCATCTTAATTAACTTCTGCAAATATTGCTGCATGTATTTTCTGACCGTCGATGACGTTGAGGTGCCCGAGGGGGTTGTCAAAGACTACGTCAAGTATTGCAGCAAGGCGAGCATCTGCCCGGCGAGCTGCACGGTCTGCCATTTTTGTGTCTTTGAGAAGAAGAGGTCTGATAACTACATCGTCCGAACGTCCACCGTGAGTACTCCGAATCTTATATTCAACAATGGAATACCTTCTACCTTGGGGTTAGAGCTGACATTGTGTTTCTTCTTTCATCCGTAGATGTTCCTACATTGTAGAGATTACCATGGTCACCAGGGGGTCCGTTGCGACGAGGCCGGGTGCAGCGTGAGGGTGCGAGCAGGCCATGACCAGGCGCTTCATCAGTTCTTCTGTCACCAGCTGCCACCTGGATGGTGGATGGATTAGTAGATAGGTTCCCAAACATTTGGTTGACAGCTTTGGTTTGCGAAAACTACTCTGAATCCTTTGGAAGAACTGAAGCAATCTGGATTTGGTTGTCAGCTTGTGCTAAGCGACATGTAGTTGGTGGTAGGGCTTGGTTCCAGGTTAGACTCTGTTTTGCTATCGTGGAGGTTGTCCCAGTGTTACCCTTGGGCCCTGTTGGCATGTAAATATGAAACAAACCGTGCTTTCAGATGTTGTAGTTGTTGCAACTTGGTACTGAAATAGGCTGATCTCTACGACTACAAATTACACTGAATTTCATAGTTCATTTTATCGGTTACCTATTCTCTGCATCGCAAAATATGATCCTTAATCTGTACAGAGTGTGTTTGCATTAGGCTTGTTATCAGGTATGTATCAAAAAACTCCAAGCGACAATTGAACATCTCAACCATCAGTTCTTGTGATACATATGTCATTCACACAATTCTCCATGCATCAGAGGCAAAACAACACCAGTTAACTTCTGGCACGGAGCAAAGACGTTGTGGGTCAAAAAAAAAATCTCAAAGATTCAGAGAAAATCAACAAGACATGTTGTGCGGTTTCGTCTCCGCCCATACTAGTCATCTCGTCTTCTTTGTGCCTCTTTGTTCGCCTCTGTATGTGCTCTGCATCGGCTCCATCATTGTGTTGTCACTTCATTCAACTGAAAAAGAAAAGAAAATATTGTATGAAACTGAAACATCACAAGCTTTCATCTCCTATAGATGCAACTCTGCCATAATTAGTACTTCATATGTCAATAAATTGTACAGCAGGGTCCTAACTGTTTGAGTGAAGAGCCAATGTACTAAGTTTTCTAAATATCTGCCTTCCTGGTTTTCTAAAAATCCTTTTTGTTTTCTTTGAGAAAAACAGAGACATGATAAAGAGTGAAAACTAAGATGGGTGCCTGCAGGCTGCCACTTAGAAGGCAGAACAACACCAATTAACTTCTGGAAGGGAGCAAACCTGCTACTTGGCAATGGAACTTTCTCACATAGACGCGTGTTTCAACCATATGTAGACGGCCAGCGTACGTACTTTTTTTAGGCCATCCATGCCTACGTACTGGGAACTATACTGGAAATACTTTTGAATATGACAACTAACCAGCCTAGCAGAGTCAAAGACATGATGGCATTAACATTCTACAATGAATCTCAGATGAAAAAAAACATTCTGCAAGGATTTAAATAGACAGAAAGAGGCGATCTGAGCTTTGATTAACATTCTACAATGAATCTCAAAGGAAAAAAACCATTCTGCAAGGATTTTAATAAACAGAAAGAGGGGATGTGAGCTTTGATGCTCAGGGAAGGATCAAGACAACATATAACTAAGGCAATTGGTTCATCACTGGATTACCAAGAAATATGCATTTTTCTTAATAACGTTAATTTTTATAGCATACATCTTGTAGAGAACACGTACGATATAAATTATAAACCAGTCACACTACCACCAAAACCATGATAAAAACTTTGAAAGAACATCAGGTCAAAAATATGTAGGAAAATAGGGACGAATTCGCCAGAGTCAAAGGAATGATGAGTAAATCCCGCTTACGTGCAGAGCTACCGGAGTAGAACCGTTGCTGTCCCCAAACTGAAGAAAATATCAAGATACTGAACCAGCATGAAGTGACAAAAGATTTTACTCACAACCACATACCAAACTTCTAATGCACACAGACTGCTTCGTAAGAGAATCCACAGTATGGCAAGATCAGGTTACTAATTGCAAGATCACATATGAGTGTTAAATGCTAACAAGCGAACCTGAAAGAGAATTAGCTATATGACACGCAACTGGATCTTAATGTTAGAGATTAATAAGCATCTTTAAATTTTATTGCATCTCTAAATTTGCACTCTCTCAATATAAAAGAACCAGGGCAGAAGGATTGGAAAGAATGAAAATAACAAAACTGGAAAAGGAGAGTCATAAATTGGTGAACACCATTTACCTCAACGCACTCTCCCAATCTCGGTGAATCCTGCTTAAAAAAAATCCTATTTAGCAAATGTTGCATGCTCGGTCCTTCTTCAGAACTCGTTGCTCACTCGAGCTCCTCCATGGCCTGTGCCTCCCCATATGATACAGATTCTGTAAGAAACACCAAATTACCAAAAAGCACACGGCAAGCATCAGAATGATATCAATAGCTCATTCAATGACAAGACAACCAAAATGGATATTTCAGTGAAGAGCAAAATACTGAGAAAGCGAGAAGAGATACACAAAGACTTGTCCTTAGATTAATGAACATCAAACGTATCCTGCAACACTTGGAAGCTGCTCTGGAAATTGTGCGCGCCGCCAAAGTGAAGTTTTTTGTCTGGTTGGCGAACCAGGATCGCTGTTGGACTGCCGACCACCTAGCGCGCCGAGGTCTGCAGCATCACCCTCAGTGTCCCCTCTGCGACCAAGCCCCGAAACCATCCACTACCTCCTCTTTGAACGCCCCTTCTCCTGGCAAGCCTGGCATGAAATACTTGCTTGGTCGCGGATGACAGCCAGCGCGGCGAGGAACGAAACTTCGCTGATGGAGTGGTGGCAGCATGCTAGGCAGGACACCCCCAAATCAAGGAAGAAGCTGCCCTTTGGGCCCGAGCTGGTGCAGCTGGCCTGCGTGCCATACTGCCGATGACTGATGTGCATTAAGGCCAACATGACAACTGTCACCAACACGCCAGCTGCTAAGAGACAATGATAGAACATGCATCAGCAGTGTTATCAAATAAAAATACTGTATTTGTTTATCTTTTACAAATGCTCCAGAGCGCACAAACAAACATGTTCAGACATAGGATATTGGCATCTTGTTCCGGAAAGAAGCCCCTGCAACATCTCCAGCCTCTCCTTCTGATGTATGAACATCGGCTACCCATCACCAAAAGGATATAGGTATCAATTAAACGACGAACTACACAAAACAATAGAAAATTCTTTAGAACAACTTTGGTTCATTCAACCATGTCTAAAGCAAAAACTAGAAACCAGAAACTCGTCAAAAAAATCAAGGTAGACAAATAACCCTTAGGATAGACGGCTCTCTATTAAATACCTTGTATTAGTCCGTGTACATTCTGTCTGGAAATCACATGTTCTTGTGCACACATGAATAAGAGAACAACTCTTGAGCCCATGGAGCATCTCTGTCACGAGCACACCATTGATGACCCCTACCCCAAAGAAAAGAAGTAATGAGAAAGATCAAAGCAGCCTCTGCTGATGAAGCAAGGAGGCTTCCTTACCTGCATTCCTTGCAAATGTAGCCTCTGCTAATAGAGCACTCCACAGATATCAACACAGGTGCACCGAAAGAACAATATGGAAATTTTAAAGCTTATATACCAGGGCGTTTCTATGAAGAACCGAGTGAGAATTTGTTTATTTTAAAGTAGTAATAGTTAAATTAAATACACACACAGATGCACAAGCACGACAGACAAAAATGGAAGAACAACAAAAAGAGAGAAGTTAAGTATTCCTCAAGTTTTCCATTGACACATTAAACTGTGTGTAGTACATGGGTAAACAAAGAAAAACTAAACTATTTGTTCAACTGGGTCGAAGCATAAAAGGCTATCTTTTTTGGGAAGTGTGTACGGACTTTGGGTCCAAGTGGTCACATGAGTAGATTGTCCATCACTAACCTAGCAAACCACTCAACTGCTAGCTAATTGAACCCATCAACCATTTTTCAAGCAGCCTCTGAAGCCACGTTCATCTTTCGAAGATCAGGTGCAATCCAAATAGGAGCCGGAAAGTTGGACCAAAGCTGCGGAGACACAAGTTCCTCCTTGCTGTTATCATCCAGGTTGAAAGTTCCCATATCACGGTGATTATTCTTAAATCCCAATGTCCACAACATATTATCGTCAGTAAAGTAGGCATGATTTGCCCTGAGAGACGGGTATTCTTCAGCACTGAGACAAAGTGATTGATTGTGCCCAAGAAACAAAACATAGTCACGCAAGCAATTGATTTCCTTAAGTTCACTTCCCGCAGCTTCAACTTCATATATTCTGAATTTCGTAGTGTTCCAAAACACAGATGCCCCAGGATCAGGTTCCAATTCATAATCCTCGAAGATTCTCCAAATGAGCAGCAGACTACCCCATGGAGCCTGAACAATGTACACATACTCATATTCATTCTCCCTGGGTACGCGGATAATTGTCTTCATTTCGACCACAGGGCCACTAAGATCGAAGGTGTGAAGTTCTCCCATTTTAGACACAGCATACAACAGGCCATCCTTGTAAAAACAATCGCAATAGAGATCATGAGGTGGCAGCCAGGTCCACTTATCATCCCCTATCCTCGCAAAAGATAGCTGACGCATTGGATTATGGATGAGCACCACAATGTAGCTTCCTGTGGATGTATCAGGGAACACAAACGCCTTATACTGGAGTCTATCCCGCAGCTTGTGAAGAGCAAGGATCGACGGTGATCTATGACCAGCATGCGTTCCAGTGTGCCATGAGAACTCATACTTGTGAAGAGCACCGTACTCATTAAAGATGGGCTTCACTTGCTCGAGGGTGATCACTGAAGGTAGAGCAACCTGTTCACACGTGATTGGGTTGACAATATGCATCTCAGATCTTTCATCGACAGTAACCAGCCAGCCATGAGAGGACCCAATCAAGCACCTAGTGCGGATAGGTGGCTCCGGAAGAGTTAGCTTGTACGATCTCTTCTCAGTGAGGCTATAGAGGCAAGCAACACTATCACCAGCAGATTCAGAAGTATAGAGGAGGCACGGCGTCTGCGACAGTTTATACTGCCCAAGGCTTTGTAGGCTGGCATACGCTGATCGCCAAGAGGGGCAGACGGCGCCGGCACGTACAAGGTCAGGGATCTCCAGGGTGGCGAAGATACCCATCAAGACGTCCTGAGGCAGCTCTGGCAATGTGGCGAAGGAAGCCTCGGTTTCCAATGGTGGGTGAACATACTTGCAGAATTTCTGCAGTGAACTGGGAGTGAAGCCTAGCAGCTTGGGCAAAACTCTGAAGATTAGGGAGCACAAAGGGGTCCGTTGTATAGCTAGACTCCCTAAGCTCATCATCGAGGCGACGCTATATAACTCCATTGGGGCAGTGTCTCGTCAGTATCAGAGGAAGGTAGTCCCTAAGTTGCAAAGACCTGATGCTTTTGGACAAAGCTGAAATTTTTCTTCAGTAGCTCCCTAAGTTGCACGGATCTGATGCTTTTAGACAAATTTCTTCAGGTCTCCTGCCTATTAGGAGTACTTATATAGATCAGCAACCGCGGCCACACCCAATTCGAATCCGAGTCCAAGGAAGATCCGGACTTGTTTTTGCAGGAAATCGCCTGGGTTCCTTCTCCGAATTCTACCCTGGCAAGCTAGGGCTACAGATAGAGCACTGACCGGCGCAGTAGAGGATTAATCCGCTGGGGCAGAGGGGAAGAGCCGGCGACGAACACGGCAAGCAGCTGGGAGAAGCAAGCCGGCTTCGCGCCGCCGTCCGTCCGCAAGCCGAGGAGTGAGCGGTGGAATCAGGGGGAGAAGCCGACGACGGACACGGCGAGCAGCTGGGAGGAGCAAACCGGCTTCGCGCCGCCGCCGGCGACCGGGTGAGGATAGGAGTGGTGGAGCGATGGGAGGATTCTTAGCTGGTGGGCCACGTCACCATTCGTGTGCCAAAATCTTACTCGTTTACGTGTCCTTATTCTTTGTAGGGTGACGAGTCGTTTAGCCTCTTTTTGATGTCAGTAGACGCTTTGATATTTCCTTTTGGCTCTAATATTTGTGTATCGTTGCCAACTTTTGGACCTAAAACCGTTCACTACGGGGAGCAGCACATTGCCGTGTGCTAAAGACACACTGCGAAGTCCGAAAAGCGCACGGCAAAGCCTTCCCCGTGTGATGCACACGGCAAAGCGCACACGGGGGAGAATTGCACGGCAACGACTTCTTTGCCGTGTGCCAAATATAGGGGCACACGGCAAAGCTCTTATATTTGTGTATCGTTGCCAACCGAAAACCGTTTTTTATAGTCAGGAAAATAATGCAGGCGGCGGAGGCCTGTCTCCCGGCGCCCCCCGATGGCGATCCCCAGATTCCCATTGATCCTGCGAGTGAGAGAGTGAGTAGAGAGAGAGTGATTTGCGCCTCCGTGCGTACCCAGGTGCCCCCCGATTTTGATTGCCGTTCTAATACTTCCATCACCCCCACGTTCATCCCCGCGGAGATGAGGGCGAAATTGAGGGATCTGATTCTCAAGTCCAAAGATCCGCGAAGAAGCCTTGAGATCTTCCGCTCCAGAAAACCACCCGGCCTCTTCGATTATGGTATGTCAAATCCGCCTCCACCTAGCTGTACAACTCCCCCTGCTGCGCCGGCGATTCCACTGCCACCCATGGAATTGTCCTCCCCTGTTTCGGATGTGATCTTGCCCGTGGTTAGTGCTAATCAAGTTTTGACTCCAATTGAGAGGAAATTAAATCTGCCCATTGCGCCGGCGATTCCTCTGCCACCCATGGAATTGTCCTCCCCTGTTTCGGATGTGATCTTGCTCGTGGTTAGTGCTAATCAAGTTTTGACTCCATTTGAGAGGAAATTAAATCTGCCCGTTGATGTTTCTGTTTCTGGCACACATTCGATCCCGATTCATACGCCTGCTGATTGCTCCCCTCTGGAAATCAAATTTATGTTCTTGTCTATCCCGCTGATTGTGTATCTCCCTCGATCATTCCTTCCACAAATTCTGCGATTTCAGGTCAGTAATTACAGAATTAAGAACCTGGGAATACCCTCTATAAAGCAAGATGTCGTGTCAACACTTTTTCGCCATCTGCTATCCCTCTACCATTCACAACTTCTACCACTGACCTTCATGGCGAATCATAGCTCTCCCATCCCTCCCACTGCCAACCACAACGACACTCCACCTCCACCAGGCTATATCCTAATGCAAAAATCCCTGCTCATCGATGCCTCTGAGTTTGATGGAAACACCAGTGGAGAGTGCTCCCATGCTAGGGACAAGATGGATGCTCCGGCCTTCTCAAGCCGGCGTTCCGGGAAGGAGATGATTCAGGAAATGGGAACTGAAGAGGAGAAAAGAGCTCTTGTGGTCAACATGTCCGCTGCTCGAGGTGCTGCCCGTGGAAGATTTCTTGCTGTTGGGGTTTTCCTCTCTGTGATGGTGATCACCTCCAAGAACCTCATTGATTCCATGCGGAGGGTTTGGAGGATTCGTGGGCATCTAGAGTCCAACCAACTCCCTGATAGAAGATATGTTCTTGAATTCTCTGAAGAAGGTGACTTCAATCATGTGACCAAGGGTGGCCCATGGAGGTTTAAGGATGATGCAGTCCTTGTTATGGAGTTGAAGGATGGTGATGATCTAGAGACGGTACAGTTTTCCTCTGTCCCAATTTGGGCCCAATTCAAAGATATTCCGTATTATCTTCTCTCTAGACAACTTGCTAGGGATTTGGGTAGCAGGATTGGTGATTTAATTTGTATTGATAACCATGCTCGTGGAGATATCCGTGATAAAATTCTCAGGGCCCGGGTTCATCTACCTATTACTCAAGCTCTGCAGAGATGGATCACCATGCTGGATGGAAAAACTAAGGAAGATGTCGTCGTCTCAGTCTACTTCGAGAGGCTCCCAACATTCTGCTTCCTTTGTGGCTTCATTGGCCATAAGGATGTGGAATGCAGCCTCTCTGGCAACCTGAAGACGAAGAGTTATAGCCATGAGCTCGGCGTGAGACCAATCCTCTATGAGGACACCAGGCGCTATGTTATTCCAGAGGTCACGGGACAGGTTCTTCATCACCCTTTACCTGTTCTCCCGTGGCGTACCACCCGACATGCAACAAGCAAGACGGCGAATGCCCACCACCTCTCCTTTGTTGAGCATGTGGCAAACAAGCTTGCAGACACACGGGAGGGCATCGCTACACCCACTTCCCCTACTGAAAATCTGCAGTTGGGGGATGTGAGCCCTGCGAATGCTGCCGGGTCTGCTTCATCCACGATTGCACACAAGAACAGCTCAGCTGCAACTTGGAAAAGAATCAAGAGGAGGAGTGATGACATCAAGAATGGCAACACAGAGACGCTGACAACCCAGGAAACTGTCCTGGGGGCTCCGCGTGTGAGACTTGATGTGGAAGATGAAGATCTGCCCTGGATGCCGACACACAAGAAAATTCTGTTGTCGGTGCCTTCTTTGGAAGATTGCCTGGGTAAGGAGAACCTTGCAAAACTGAGGATGGATGAACTTGTCAGGGCTGTTGACAATGCAGTGGATGGAAATAACAAGGAGGTGGACCAGGAAAATCAGGGAGAGAGGGAAGAGGAGCAACAGAAGATAGAAAAGGAGGCAACCAGCCTTGGGGCCGCTGGTACCCTGACAGGCGCGGAGGAGCGCGCCTGTCAGGAGCCATGACGATCATGGGATGGAACAGTTGCGGGCTTGGCCAACTTGCAACTGTTCAAGAACTGCAGACGCTAGTGCACACCCATAAGCCTAAGATTTTATTTTTATCTGAGACTAGGCAGAATAAAGATTACGTGGAGGGTCTTAGATGGAGGTTGGGCTTAAAACATGTAATCACTTTTAAGGGAGTAGGTAAAGGGGGAGGTCTGGCACTTTTCTGGGATGAGAGTGTTCAGGTTGATCTTTTTAAGTTGAGTGAGCGGCATATTGATGTAACCATCCAACTCCCTAATGGAAATAAATGGAGATGCACTTTTGTGTATGGGAAACCTCGCACTCATGAACGTCATAATATGTGGAACCTCCTGCGTCGTATAAAACCTCTTCTTCCTGATCCTTGGATTGTGTTAGGAGACTTTAATGAATGTATGTGGCAGCAAGAACACTTCTCTCAGAGGAAAAGAGGTGAAAAACAAATGCGGATTTTCCGTGAAGCCCTCTCTGACTGTGATCTCCATGACCTGGGCTTTAAGGGGACACCTTGGACGTATGATAACAAACAATTTGGTGTGAAAAATGTTAGAGTGCGCCTGGACAGAGCTGTTGCTGACCCTGGCTGGTCTAATATGTTTCCAAATGCTCAGGTAACTCACTTAACCTCCTCTAGGTCAGATCACTGTCCAATTCTGTTAAACCTGGACTATGCTGCTGCTGTGAGACCTGCCCCTTCTTTACGCAGGTACGAAGCTTACTGGGAAAGAGAGGCAACGTTGGAGGATGAAATCCAGACGGCATGGTATATGCATAAACGGGCTTCTGACTTGGGTGACATTGCAAATAATCTAAAGGGTGTGATGGGCTCGCTGCACGCTTGGAGTGGAAAAACCATTGGCTCAATCCCCATCCAAATTGAGAAGAAAAGGAAGGAGCTTCAAAACATCAGTTTACAGACAAACCACAATAGTAGATGGAAGGCCCGTAAAATCAGTGCTGAACTAGATGAGCTGCTGGAAAAAGAGGAAATCAGATGGAGACAACGATCAAGAATATCGTGGCTGCGTGCTGGAGACAGAAACACAAAATATTTTCATCGTAAAGCAACTTGGAGGCAGAAGAAGAATAATATTGAAAAGCTTACTTCCTCTAGTGGTGATGTAATCACAGACGTAAGCAAAATGGAAAGCTTAACCACTGAATTCTTCAGGGATTTGTATACTGCTGATCCTGTTGTCCAGCCTTCTATCATTATTGATCTTCTTGAAAAGAAAGTTAATGAGCAGGATAACGAAGGTCTATGTGCTGATTTTTCTGATGAGGAGATAAGTTTTGCCCTATTCCAGATTGGTCCTGCAAAAGCCCCGGGGCCGGATGGGTTTCCTGCTGGCTTTTTCCAACGGAACTGGAGTTTGCTCAAACAAGATGTAATTGAAGCTGTTAGGGAATTCTTCCGATCTGGTTCGATGCCTTCTGGAGTGAATGAAACATCAATTGTCCTGATACCCAAGAACAAGAACCCCCTTTCTTTGAAAGATTACAGACCCATCAGCTTGTGTAATGTCATTTACAAAGTTGTCTCCAAGTGTTTGGTGAACCGTCTAAGGCCTTTGCTCCAAAATATTATTTCTCCCACCCAGAGTGCATTCATCCCGGGTCGCCTGATGTCTGATAATGCTATAATTGCCTTTGAATGCATTCATGCGCTGCAGAATGGTACTAGAAATGCAGGGAAGTTCTGTGCCTACAAGCTGGATCTTATGAAGGCATATGATCGTGTGGATTGGAACTTCTTGGAGATTGCTATGAGGAAGCTAGGTTTTGCGGATAAGTTTATAAAATGGATCATGGAATGTGTCAAAACAGTGAAGTTTTCTGTCCGGTTCAATGGAAAACTTCTTCAGAAATTCTCACCTTCTAGGGGCTTGAGACAGGGGGATCCCTTGTCACCAATTTTGTTCCTTTTCATTGCTGAAGGCCTCACATCTCTTATTCACAATCAAATTAATATGGGAAATATTCAGGAGTTAAAAATTTGTAGAAGAGGCCCGGGCATCTCTCACCTCCTCTTTGCTGATGACAGCTTGCTCTTCTTTAATGCTACTGAAGAACAAGCAGTAAAGATTAATGAGATCCTTCGTGCTTATGAGGTGAGCACTGGACAACTTCTCAGCCCGTCGAAATGTTCAATTATGCTGGGACAGTTTGTGTCTGAGGAAGTTGGGACTTCGGTGGCTGCTATTTTAAATGTTCAGAATACTTCCTTTGAAGAGAAATATCTTGGCCTTCCGGTGCCGGAAGGAAGAATGAAAGATGATAAGTTTGAACCAACAAAGGAAAGACTAAAGAAAAAAATGCTCGGATTGGCTGGAAAAGTACATGGCTGGAGCAGCAAAGGAAACTCTCATAAAAGCTGTGGGCCAGGCGATCCCTATACATGCTATGAGCATTTTCAAGTTTTCTGCGGGTCTTTGTGAGGAATTAACACAGATCATTAGGAACTTTTGGTGGGAGACGAAACGGATCAAAGGAAAGTCCACTGGATGGCATGGGATAATTTAACCAAACCAAAATCTAAAGGAGGAATGGGTTTCAGAGACTTTAGAGCTTTTAACCAAGCTCTTTTGGCTAAACAAGCGTGGAGACTGATTGAATATCCTAACAGCCTTTGTGCTCAGCTTCTAAAAGCTAAGTATTTTCCGTCGGGCCATTTGATTGATACTGCATTCATTCAGAATACGTCTCCTAGTTGGCAGGGTATTGTTCATGGATTGGAACTGCTTAAGCATGGTATGATTTGGAGAATTAACTCTGGTTTGCAGGTAAAGATTTGGAGAGATAATTGGATTCCGAGGGGAAATTTAAAACCGATTGGGAAGGCTTCTCCTAACAGATGGAAGTGGGTATCAGATCTTATTGAACCCACTGAAAAAAGGTGGAATGAAGAGCTGGTCCGAAACATTTTTCACCCTACTGATGCTGACCATATCATGCGGATCAAGCTGCCATCATTGTCTGGCGATGATTGTCTAGCTTGGCACTATGAGAGATCAGGCATGTTCTCTGTCAGGAGTGCTTATAAACTTGCTATGGACCTTAAATCGAAGCAATGTGAACCTGGGTTGAGTAACAAGAATGCCGGTGAAAGAGAGCTATGGAGCCTAATCTGGAAAGCTAAGGTTCCACCTAAAGTAAGGGTATTTGGGTGGAAATTAGCTACGGACAGCTTGGGTGTACAAGTACACAGATGTAGAAGGAACATGGATCAGATCCCTACATGTCAAATTTGTGGTAGGGAGCCGGAAACGAGCCACCACGCTATGATAAATTGCTCTAAAGCTAAAGCCCTTCGACAGTGCCTAAGAAAAGATTGGTCCCTGCCTGATGAAAACACTCTAAGATATACAGGTCAAGATTGGGCCTTGATTATCTTAAGCTATGTAGATGAACAGATGCGTGCTAAATTACTGCTCATGTGGTGGAGGACCTGGCATTTACGAAACAACATCCTTTTTGGTGATGGGAAGTGCAAGATTGAGCACTCATCCTTTTTCTTGCAAACTATGCTATGCTCGCATCAGGATAAGAGGGATATTGAGATATTGGCTGACCCAAAAGGAAAATGCCCCTTAGTTGTAGAACCCGAGCTTAATGCCAAGTCTGGAAATGAAGCTACATGTCCTTGGAGGAGACCTGAACCAGGTTGGGCAAAACTGAACTGGGACGCTAGTTTTTGGGATGAGGAAAATAGAGGTGGTTGGGGTGCTATTCTTCGTGATGAGACTGGTAAAGTGCTGCTCACCGCATGGGGAAAAATTGACAACTGCCCAAATCCTGAAATGGCGGAGACCATTGCCTGCCTCCAAAGTGTCAGATCAATCTTGCCTCTCTACGCAGGGTTGGTTGTTTTAGAGAATGACTGCTCTTCACTTATTTCTGAACTGAACGGTGAAGGAGGTAGCAAATCGTTGATCTCTGGTGTTGTTATGGATATTAGATGCTTGTTAAGTTCTTTGCAGGGATACAAGGTATCAAAAGTTAATCGCTCTGGGAATTCTGTAGCTCATCAACTAGTTAGGATGTTTCGGCTGGGTTAGATGATGATGTGTTGGTTGATTCGGCGCCGCCCTGCGTGGTGGGCTTAATCAACTGTGATTGTAATGAACCTTTTATTTCGTGATTTATAAAACAGAAAATTCAAAAAAAAAACCTTTTTTTATAGAATATACAACCCCGTTCTCATTTTTCATGAAAAGGACCTCACAAAAGATGATAAGAAGGCAATCAAGTCCTTTGTCACCGATCTCGTGGTCAGAAGTTCGAGGCTGGGCACCCATCTCGCTGGTCAGAAGTCCGATGCTAGGCACCTATCTCGCTGCCGGGGAACAAGTCACCTGGGTTGAGGCAGGTGTGAGCCAAAAAGTCGGAGTCGAATATCCTCTGCCGAGGCACATTGGTCAGGAGTGGTCATCCCATCGGCCTGAAGTAAGTAATAGTGGGAATACCTAACCGACGCTGATGAATTCTGAAGAACCACAAGGGCAGCTTCACGAACTTACCTGAGGTCCGATCACGGTTCCTCCACCCCTCTTTTGTTGCCATGTCGGCTAGAACGGGCGAAAACATAGAACTCCACCCAACTTATTGCTGAAACCATCGCTAGATCGAGCGCTATCCCTCAACCTTCCGTATGAAGATGCGGCAGAGAAGCTCACCAGCCTTCTTAATCGTTGCTTGTGACGATTGAGATGGATTTCTGTGCACCAACATAGCGCAGAAAACCAAACATACTATGCACAATGGCATGCTAATGCTCTTTTAGCCAAATTTTGGGACAGTAAAAGCTCAACGAAAATTTTGGCCGATTTTTTTATGGAAATCTGTGACAAATACCAACACCATTATATTGCACATATCAATGAAAATTAATATGGTGTATTGTTGCTATATCAGTTAGCATGTCTTTCTTGTCGATGAGAAGTTTGTTTCTGATTCTCCAGTTTCCTAACTCAGCGTTGTTTCTCTTCCTCTCATGTGATCTGACGACGCACCGGCATTTTGGACTACCTTGCATAAGAGAGATGTATCTCCAGCAGCCACTGAGTTGTTTAATCTTGTAATAAATGACTTTAATAAAAACGATATATCAAAACTAACTTTTGTAGTCAAGTAAAAAAATTGAATGTACTTTTACATAAAAATGTTTGTGCAAATGCTTATATAGTTTTTTATTGTTTGAGAAAAATAATGATACATGTAAGTTTTATTTTCTCGATGAGAATACATTTAAGCTTATCGTGTTCATCTATGGTACTATCTTTTGTAAGTTTTCTGTAGAACACATAAACATTTTTTCGGGATGAAGGGGTTGGTTTGCTAACCACCCGTGTGATGTGTGCAATATGGGATCGAGTGTGGTTGAGGCTTGTCTAGCCATTTCATTTCCATTTTTAGTTTTCCAGAGCACACCCTACTTGTCTTACCCTTTATAATAAGAAATTTTACTAATTATATCCAATCAATAATAATACCATGATAGTCGACGTCAATGTAACCAAAACACGAGTTTATAGTGACCAATTTATCAGAGTCGTGCACCTAGTTGTTCTTAGACAACGGCTCACAAATATGAAGTCGGGATCACCCCCTACCACTTCTAGCCATTCCAATTACCATGGCCACTTCTAGTGGTCAAGCCTCTTTTCTCCAAAGCTCTCATGAATTTTTGGTGCTCAAGGCATGTTTCATTCTTTTTCTTGCATGATTTTTTACTCTTATCACACCAGACCTTGGACCGTGACTAGGTCATATACAGCCATCAGGGCCACGGGACAAGCTCAGTTTTCAGTCCATGTTGGTGTGCATAATATTTGAAATCAATTCTTGTTTTTGTTTGTCATTTATAAGGGAAATTCTTCAATCTACAAAGACTGATTCTTCCTAAGAACACATCTCCTTGTAACTGCACGGAGGCGATGTTCCCAGATCTAAATCATATGTACTTATCGGAGGTTACTCATATGATGCTTTCGTCATAGTTAAAAGGTTTCATGTTAATTGAATCTTGATGAGAAAATACATATGTGTGTAGTCAGTCAGGAACTAATCAAATCTTTCAAGGTAAAGCACGCACGCACACACGTGTCAGTCCTCGATGCACACGAGCGGAGAAAGTCAACGGCCACGATTTGACCCTAGGGATAGAAGAATTGGAGTTACCAATTTGAAGGTGCCACCTATCTTTGTCCTAGCTAATATCTCTGTTCTCTAGCTGTTCAAATGAACCGTGAATTGATGGGCTACAATCAAGGATAGAGGAAGATGAAACAAATTATAGAAATCCTCATTATTGCAGTTAGCCAAAGCCTCATTGAGAGAAATGTTATGATTAATTGAGAAGCAACATAGATGTGAGAATTTCTCTGTGAAAGGGTTGTCACTCCACATATCATCCCAAAGCCTGATGGTGAAACCATCACCGATTGAACATGATGCAAGTTCCAGTAAATTATTCCATAAAGCACTGTAATCCCTCCACGAGAAAGTTCAATGTGAATTTGATAAGTGGGGCATCGTGAGATCCTGGCCTGGGGCTTAATAGGATTAATAGAATACTCATATCAACAAGTTGCAACCTCTTTTCCGGAAGCTCGTCTGAAAAGAACTCCGAGGTTAGGCGTGCTTGGCCCAGAGCGATTTGAGGATGGGTAACCGACCGGGAAGTCCTTCTCGGGTGCGCATCAGTGAGGAAAAAGTGCATAGAAAAGAACAATGTTGATCTGTGGGGCCAGTCGATCCTATAGAGCTGTCAAGGGTGACATGCCCGACACGGGGTAGGTCAGAGTTACATTTGGTATCGGAGCCGACCCTCGCGGTAACTCGGGCGTCTGCGAGTCAGGGTGCAGACATGTGCCGGCATTGGGCGCACATACGGGTGCCAAAAGGGGAATTTCCTGGACTGGGAGTTGACCGACGAGGGCGTTGGTCTTCTAAGGGGGAAAGGATGTGAGATCCTGGCCTAGGGCTTAATAGGATTAATAAAATACTCATATCAACAAGTTGCAACTTCTTTTTGAAAACTCGTCTGAAAAGACCTCCGAGGTTAAGCGTGCTTGGCCCGGAGCGATTTGAGGATGGGTGACCGATCTAGAAGTCCTTCCCGGGTGCACATGAGTGAGAACAAAGTGCGCAAAAAAGAACAGTGTTGATATGTGGGGCCAGTCTAGAGATCCTATAGAGATGTCGCGAGGGGTGACATGCCCTATCCGGGGTGGGTTGGGGTGTTACAGGCATTCGGAGAGTTGCATAGTGGGCTTTCCATAAATATTAACTGACGGAATATCCTTTTTGTAACTAAATTCAAACATGTTTTTCATGAGTAGGGCAACATTTAAACTCCAAAGTTGACCACACACCCAGTCCACCGAGTTTTTTTGGTTTGCATACATTTTCCCACATGACCAGGCATTTCCCTCTCTCTCAATCTCGTTGCCACACCAAAGGAAATTTCTAGCATATCCTTCAATATGATCCAGTAATCCAAATGGCATTTTAAGAGTGCACATAACATAATTGCAAACAGAAGAAATCACATATTTGACAACCACTAATCTGCTATCATAGGAAAGATTGTTAGAAATGCCTCCAAGCCTTATATCAAATCCTTTCTATTAAGCTCATTAAGTGTTGCATCCTAGGTTTGGTGGTACCAAGTGGTAAACCAAGGAATATAAATGGAAGATCGTGCGCTCAAAAGCACTAGTCGGATCATGACACCCCTCAGTAGAAATATTAATAGGGACCAAGGATGATTTGACGTAATTCACCTTGAGACCGTAGAAGCTGAGAAAGTGTGGATAAGATATTTCAAGTGTGGCATAATGATATGGATATCATCAACATATTGAAGTATAGGATAACACAATCCAAAATAATGATCCAATAGGAGATAAACTTCAACATTTTGTGAAACATTATTGATAATGTATTAATTGCAACAATTCAGTAGTTGATACAAAGATTAGAGGGGATAGTTGATCACCTTGACCGACTCCCCATTTGCATGAGATATTTTTTTTCCATGAACACCATTTAGGAGGAAAAATGTAGAAGCACTATGCAGGATATTTCTAACCAATCCAATGATTTTTTTCTCTAAATCCCATTTGTCTCAACATATAAGTAGGATAGCAATGTATTACACCTTGTCAAAGGCCTTCTAAAAATCATTGTTGAATAATAATCACTTTGTTTGATTTATGACAAAGATAGATGTACTTAAATGCCCAAGCAAGACACTCATGGATTGTTCTGCTTTTGATGAAGTCATAATGGTTCTTATGAATAGAAGAAATGATAATTTTGTAATATATTAGCAAGGATTTTCAGTAATATTATAAGTTTGTCATTAATTACTACTCCCTCAGTTCATAGTATTAGCAATGCTACTGGGGAACAAGTATAGATCATCAAACTATTACCAACTTAATAAATCCATTGTAGTTCGTAATACACATTTGATAACATAAAATAGATCGTGTGAGCTGCTCAATTTATACATGAGAAGTTTCTATATATTTGCTTACATAACCATACACTACATACTTCTATTAAGATATTTGTTAGGATGTATGGTTTATAATATCTAGTAATATATGTTTATTAATATTCAGAATACAAAAGAACATTCGCACAATTATTGACATATATTTTTATAACTCATCAGTTGTAACAAAATCAAGGAGATGTGTTTCCTTTTTTCACATTTAAGGTGGTTTTGTATCTGATGCATGTAAAATGCTGGTAGCTCTAAGTTAATAGTGCCAGAAACAATGCTTGTACGTCACACGTCAGTTGGGAACCCCAAGAGGAAGGTATGATGAGTGCAGCAGTAAGTTTTCCCTCAGTATGAAACCAAGGTTATCAATCCAGGAGGAGGATGACGTTGCTTCGAAGGTGTTGGTGAAGGAGTGTAGTGCGGCGCAACACCAGGGATTCCGGTGCCAACGTGGAACCTGCACAACACAACCAAATTACTTTGCCCCAACTTAACAGTGAGGTTGTCAATCTCACCGGCTTGCTGAAAACAAAGGGTTAAACGTATCGAATGGAAAATGATGTTTGTTTGCATAAAACAGTAGAGAACAATGATTGCAGTAGATTGTATTTCAGATGTAAAAGAATGGACCGGGGTCCACAGTTCACTAGTGGTGTCTCTCCAATAAGATAACTAACATGCTGGGTGAACAAATTACAGCTGGGCAATTGACAATTGATAAGTGCATATAACATGCATGTGTGAGCTGTGGTGTCTACTATGAGATTCATTTGGGCATTACGACAAAGTACATAGACCGCTATCCAGCATGCATCTATGCCTAAATAGTCCACTTTCCGGTTAACATCTGTACCCCTTCCAGTATTAAGTTGCAAGCAACAGACAATTGCATTAAGTAATGTGCGTAATGTAAACAATACATTCATCCTTGAATAAAGCATTGCTGTTTTACCCCTAGTGGCAACAACACATCTACAACCTTAGAACTTGCTGTCACTATCCCAGGTTAAATAGAGGTTGAACCCAACTATCATGCATAAATACCCCCTCTTGGAGTTACAAGTATTCACGTGGCCAAGGCTTCAACAAGTAACGGAGAGCATGCAAGATCACAAATGACATAGACATGATAATATAATATTCAGCTCCACATAGGTATCAATATAAGTCAGATCCCAGCAAACACAACATGTAGCATTACAATAAGATGATCTTGATCATGATAGGCAGCTCACAAGATCTAAACATGATGGCACAAGTGGAGAAGACAACCATCTAGCTACTGCTATGGACCCATAGTCCAAGGATGAACTACTCACGCATCACTCCGGAGGCGGGCATGGCGATGTAGAGCCCTCCGGTGATGATTCCCCTCTCCGGCAGGGTGCCGGGAAGAGCTTCAGAACCCCCCGAGTTAGGGTTGACGACGGCGGCGGCAGCGAATATGTTCTGGATGAAAGGCTCGGTGTTTTAGGGTTTTCACATCTCGGGGAATAAATAGGCGAAGGGGCGATGTCGGCGGACCCCCGAGGGGCGCAAACCACCTCCAGGCGCGGCTGGGCCCACTGCCGCGCCACCTGGTGGTTTGGCCACCTCGTGGCTCTCCTTCGTCTCTCCTTCGGACTCCGTGTACGTGCTGGAAAAATAGGGACCTGGCCTTTTGTTTCGTGCAATTCCGAGAATATTTCCAGAAGTAACTTTCTGAAACCAAAAACAGCAGAAAACAGGGAACTGGCACTGTGGCATCTTGTTAATAGGTTAGTCCCAGAAAATGCATAAAAGTGATACGAAGTGTATATAAAACATGTAGCAAATGGTATAATATAAGCATGGAACAGCAGAAATTATGGATACGTTGGAGACGTATCAAGCATCCCCAAGCTTAGGTCTACTCGTCCTCGAGTAGGTAAAGCGATAACAACAAATAATTTCTGAGGAGACATGCTTTCACACAATCTTGATCAATATATTGCAAGGCTCATGTCATGAATGAAGTGACTCAAAGCAATGGTCTATAATTTGCTAACAAATAGATAAAGAGTAAACAATGAATCATATAAGCAAAAACTTTTCATGAATAGTACTTTCAAGACAAGCATCAAAAAGTTTTGCATAAGAGGTAACTCATAAAGCAATAGATTCAAAGTAAAAGGCATTGAAGCAACACAAAGGATGATTAAGTTTCAGCATTTGCCTTCAACTTGTAACATGTATATCTCATGGATAGTTGTCAACATAAAGCAATATAACAAGTGCAATAAGTAAATATGTAAGAATTAATGCACACAAAGTTGACACAAGTGTTTGCTTCTAAGATAGAAAGGAGTAGGTAAACTGACTCAACATAAAGTAAAAGATAGGCCCTTCGCAGAGAGAAGCAGGGATTAAATCATGTGCTAGAGCTTTTTAGGTTTTCGAAAGCATATAGAGAGCACAAAATAAGTATTTGAGAGGTGTTTGTTGTTGTCAACGAATGGTAGTGGGCACTCTAACCCCCTTGTCAACCAGACTTTCAAAGAGCGGCTCCCATGAAGGACGTTATCTCTACCAGCAAGGTAGATCATCCCTCTTCTCTTTTGTTTACACATGTATTTTAGTTTCTTTATAGATGACACTCCTCCCCACCTTTTGCTTACACAAGCCATGGCTAACCGAATCCTCGGGTGCCTTCCAACATTCACATACCATGGAGGAGTGTCTATTGCAAAATTAAGTTGCTTACTGATAAATCAGGGCAAAACACGTGAAGAGAATTATTAATGAAAGTTGTAATTAATTGGGGCTGGGCACCCCGTTGCCAGCTCTTTTTGCAAATTATTGGATAAGCGGATGTATATGCCACTAGTCCAGGTGAAAGTCTGTCAGAAGTAAATGACAAGATTGAAAGATAAAACACCACATACTTCCTCATGAGCTATAAAACATTGACACAAATAAGGAGTAATAAAGTTTTGAATAGTTTAAAGGTAGCACATGAAATATTTACTTGGAATGGCAGGAAATACCACATAGTAGGTAGCTATGGTGGACACAAATGGCATGGGTTTTGGCTCAAGTTTTGGATGCACGAGAAGCATTCCCTCTCAGTACAGAGTTTAGGCTAGCAAGGTTGTTTGAAGCAAACACAAGTATAAACCGGTACAGCAAGAATCACATAAAAACATATTGCAAGTATTATAAGACTCTACACTGTCTTCCTTGTTGCTCAAACATTTTACCAGAAAATATCTAGACCCACTACACCATGGACCAAACGAGAGGGCATAGAACTGCCGGCAAAAATCCATTTTAGGAGGCAATCAACCTGCCGGGACATGTTAACTGCCGGCAAATATTATAGAAGGCATGTCTACTGCCGGTAAAGATATTGGACACCGGCAATCGACTGCCGGCCCATCTATTTGGCGCGGGGACGAAATAAAAGGCGCGTTGCCATACCTGCGAGCGAAAAGTTGGGCGCGGAAGCAAAAATATCCCGCCGCCCTCTCCACAGGGAAGTCCTAAATCCCTAATTCCCCTTCTCTCCACTGCGCGCTCCCGTGCCCTCTCCACGGCGAAAACCCTAGATCCCGCCGCCTCTCGTCCACCCACGGCAACCCCGATCCGCCGCCCGTGCAAACAGCGCCACTGGATCTCGTGCACACCACGGCTTCCCCTCCACCGCCGCATATCGTCCTCTCCATGGCCGCCCCCTCCGCTGCCCTTGCTGACCGCGTCCATCGGTCCGCTGGAACACTGCCACCGGAAAGGAGCTCGCCGCCAGCTCCTTGTCTCATCGCCGTGTTCCTGCCGCCGGAAAGGAGCTCAACGCCAGCTCCTTTCTCGGCCCCGAATCCCTGCCGCCGGGAAGGAGCGCGCCGTCAGCTCCTCGTCTCGTCACCGAGTCCCTGACGCCAGGAAGGAGCTCGCCGCATCCTCGTCTCGTCTCGTCTCCGACCTCCTCCCTCCGAGCCTGACAAAGCTGCAGTGCCCGCCACTCCTTCTACTGCAGTTCTGAACCTTGGCCGCCCACACCCAACTGGTTCAACGCACGACCACCAAATCAAGAAGGTGAGGCCATCCCCTCTTCTAAATTATTTGGTACAGTTTTTCATATGCATATCTCTGAAATACAACCCCTGTTATTATTGCCATGGAAGTTTATATCATGTTGCTTGCATATCTGAACTGAAGAATATCGTCCATGCTTTGTAGCATCTGCAATCTATCTATATTTAGAATTTTTCTCTGCATTCATCAGGTTGTATATATTTGTTCTGCAAAAGAGATGCTAAAATGTGTGATGTTTACTTTCGGTATTTATTTACCTTCTTCATATGCATATATCTGTTCAAATGTTATTGCATTGTCTTTTCAGGAAAAATAATGACAAAGGAAGAAGGCTTAAGTGAGGAGGCGCAGACATTGTAAGATAAACGAGATGCACTAGTGGCATGAAATGTTAAGAGAATTAACAGTTTGAGGCTTGCTGCGATTTCTGGTGATCTGAATGCATTAACTAAGACTGCGCCTGTAGAAAAAAGGTGATGAAAAACTTCTCGATGTTTCACGTTTCCATTTAGTTCCTATATGCTGAAACTTGTGTTGTCATTTGTAGAGAGCTTCAGAAGTAGCTATTGTAGAGTCAACGTGGGTGCTTACATCCCATCAGTTATACCTGGCTCTGATAATGAAGAAGCTCATTAACATATGCTTGCTGACCAGCTAGAAGAAGACGAGGCTATCTATTTCACCATCATGTTTGCTTTGCTAGTTATTAGTAGACATCTGCAGGCTGCCTATTCCAGAACTCAGTTTTTAGCAAGCAAAGGAGCTCATATTTGTCTTTGATTTAACCTCTAATAGTCGTTTAATTGATGTACCTACTTGTTATTTTGTTGCTGATCTCTTTACCATTTGAATAGACTTGATATTATTGTCAACCATTTACTGATCTATTTCCATATGCAAGATCTTGGTTAAGATGGTCAAGAGAAGAAGACAAGAAAGGGTAAAAAACACACTAGAATGCACATTGTCTATGATAGAGTCAACAAACCACCTATTTAAGTGTCGTTTGACAAAAAATTAGAACCAGACGGGGACAATGCCTCAGAATTTAGCAACTTCATTGCAACCCTTATAAAACTCATATCTCTTATAAACATGTAGGATTATTTTTCTTTAGTTGCAGTACCAATAACAATATTGTCTGAAGTTTCTGACAAATCTTTACTTCATATGCAGCTGGAGGTGGACACGTCCAAGACAAAGCAAGCCTCACTGCCACAAGAATAATGAACTCCCAAGAGGTAATAAAATTACTGCTGCATTTTTTCCTCGCTTATTATTTCAGTTTTGAAAAGTTTAGAACAAGTGATGCTACAGGTTCAGTCATATGTACAGTTAATTGCTGATCAGTGGGGCTGGACATAAAACACTTGCAATTGTTATTTACCATCTATTTTTCTTCAAAACAGTGTGTGGCACAACTATGAGTCTGAACTATTAACTGTCGATTTTCATTTTTGAGGTATTGCTATTTATGTTGTCCTGTCCACCTGATGATTGATGCTTGTGCATCTTTAAATATTTTCTTGCACACGCTATTCTTACTGCTGCCTTTGGCTGATGCATGACAGGGACACAACATATTTATTCCTGATGAATCCTAGCGCTTGCTTTGCTCTTGGGCTGGCTCCTGATGCTTACTAGATAGCTTGTGGTTAGCTAGGGTACATGTATTCCTGATGCTTTAATTCTGATGCTTGCTAGCTAGAGCATATGTATTCCTACTTGTAACCGGTTACTGCTAGAGCTTGCTAATCTAGATGGGTGCATCACGTACATGTGTTGGACACTGGTAGTTGAGAGTAGTACTCAGATTAATTTGCATGTACCCAATTAAAGAAACATTGCACTTGTTTTTGTACTTTTACCTCATGCTGGACACTAGTATATACATTTTATACTGCAACATGGCACTTGTTTTTTGAGCTACATGTCCGCAGTTAAGAGTTGGCATATATTTGTTTGCACATGATTTGGGTCAGATGCTTAATTACTCATCTCTCACTTTCTTTTTTTCAGATTAATTAACAGCACAAGAGGTTGATCCATCATTGCAAGAAATAGTACGGCTGCTCCATGGACTTTGATGAATGCATTGCCATTGTCTTAGATGTGTAATTATACGTTGTCATTGTCTTAGAAACATATCTATGTACTGTTGTTCGTTTTGTTGTTGGTGGGCGACCTATGTATTGTCTTGTCTGTACCGAATAGTCATTTATTTTGAATGTGACATGTGGATGGACCAAGCTTTATAAAGGAAATGTGACTTGTGGATGAAGTATTTGCGGTCATGTTCATTTCTGTAAGGCATCTTATATGTCAAAGTTTGATTGAATTTTGCTTCTGAGTTGAGATACTGCTTGCTGTGTATTGGGAGCAGGGTTTGGACCAGTTCCAGCCCTCCAGGCTCCAGGGCATTCTCACTGCCGGGACATAGAGCTAACTGCCGGCAAAAGTCATTCCCGACCTGCTAGGCGAAAATTGGACCTGCCGGCAATTGTCACCAAACCAGGGCAAGCTAACTGCCGGCACACAAGAAACTGCCGGCAAAGACTTTTGCCGGCAGGGTTATAGCGGGCAGGCCAAACTGCCGGCAAAAAACCTTTGCCGGCAGTTACATTGCCCTCTTTAGTGACTTTTCCCGGCAGTTGGAGTGCCCTTATGTTTGGTCCATGGTGTAGTGACCTTAGAGAGAACAAATATGCATCCCAAGTCTCAACAAGCTCTACGGTAGTTCTCCACTACTAGGCTTTAACTACATGATGCAAGAGCTTAAACATGATCTACTTGAGAGCTCAAAACAATTGCAAAGCATCAAATCAAAAAAGACAATGATCTACAAGAATGCATATGTCTTTTCCAATACCAACTACTACATGTAGCATTTTCTTTCTTCCAAACAAACACCAATCAATTTATTTAAACATAAACTCTCCAAATGATAATATAATGCAGCAAGAGAGTATTTATAAACAAGTGCTAACAGCTCGAAGAGATGCATGAAAAACAGGAGCTAAAAGCACTGCAGTAGCTAGTTAAGAATACTCAACAAATATAAGTGAAGAACATGAGTATTCACATGAAAAAGCGGAGCGTGTCTCTCTCCCACACAAGGATTGCTAGGATCCGAATTTATTCAAACAAAAACAAAAATAAAAACACACAGACGCTCCAAGTAAAGCGCATAAGATGTGAAAGAATTAAAATATAGTTTCACTAGAGATGACCTGATAAGTTTGTTGATGAAGAAGGGGATGCCTTGGGCATCCCCAAGCTTAGACGCTTGAGTCTCTCTGAATATGGTTGGGATGAACCACGGGGGCATCCCCAAGCTTAGGCTTTTCACTCTTCTTGATCACATAATATCACCCTTCTCGCTTGATCCTTGAAAACTTCCTTCACACCAAACTCAAGACAGTTCTCATTAGAGGGTTAGTGCATAATCAAAAATTCTCATATTCTGTAATGATACAATCAATCCCAAAGCTTCTGGACATTAGCTACAGCCACCAATGCTTTGTGGAGCAAAGAAATCCACACAAACACAGTAAAAGAGCGAATGCAAAACAAAAGGCAGAATCTGTCAAAAACAGAACAGTCTGGAATGACGAATTTTTTCGAGGCACTTAAGTTGCTCAGATGGATCTGGCCTAAAATAATGAAAGTTGCGTACATATCTCAGGAATATGCGTGATTTTTCAGAATTTTTTGAATTTTCTACAGGGAGATAAGCTCAAATCCGTGACAGCTAAAAATCTGTCACTGCGCAGAAATCCAAATCTTGCATCAACTTTCAATATAGAACTTTACTTGGCACAACATTGCGATAAAATAAAGATACAAAGGAGTTGCTACAGAAGTAACAAAACTCCTTGACTCAAAGAAAACAAAAATAACAGCAAATAAAAACGATGGGTTGTCTCCCATAAGCGCTTTTCTTTAACGCCTTTCAGCTAGGCGCAGAAAGTGAAAATCAAGTGTTGTCAAGAGAAGAAGCATCAACATCATAACTTGCTCTAACAATAGAGTCAAAAGGTAACTTCATTCTCTTCCTAGGGAAGTGTTCCATACCTTTCTTGAGAGGAAATTGGTACCTTATATTACCTTCTTTCATATCAATGATGGCACCAACAGTTCGAAGAAAAGGTCTTCCCAAAACAATAGGACAAGATGCATTGCATTCAATATCCATAACAATAAAATCAACGGGGACAAGGTTATCTTTTACCGTAATAAAAACATCATTAACTCGCCCCAAAGGTTTCTTCATAGCATTATCAGCGAGAAAAACATCCAAATAACAATGTTCCAAAGGTGGCAAATCAAGAATATCATAAAGCTTCTTGGGCAAAACTGAAACACTTGCACCAAGATCACACAAGGCATTGCAATAAAAATCATTCACCTTTACCTTAATGATGGGTTCCCAACCATCTTCTAATTTCCTAGGAATAGAAGCTTTAAGTTTCAACTTCTCCTCCCTAGCTTGCAAAAGAGCATTTGTAATATGCTTTGTAAAAGCCAAATTAATAGTGCTAGCATTGGGACTTCTAGCTAATTTTTGCAAGAACATAATAACTTCAGAGATGTTACAATCATCAAAATCAAAATCATTATTGTCAATGGTGGTGGAACCATTGTCTCCAATAGTTTGAAAAATTTCAGCACTTTTATCAGAAAAAGTTTCAGCAGTTTTAGGCAATTTCAAACGCTTTGCAGAAGTAGTAGAGACATTATCAACACCAATAACATTACCATCAATAGTAGGAGGTTTACTAGCATGTGAAACATTAGCATTACTAGTGGTGGTGATAGTACAAACTCTAACTATACTATTCTCTTTTTCAAGTTCTTCCTCTTTTTCCCACCTAGCATGCAATTCAGCCAACATCCTAATATTATTATCAATTCGAACTTGGATGGCATTTGCTGTAGCAAATGACTTAATATCTTTAACTTCATTAGGCATAACTTTCAGTTTTAGAATTTCAACATCATGAGCAAGACTATCAACTTTAGAGACAAGATCATCAATTTTTTCAAACTTTTCCTCAACAGTTTTATTGAAAGCTTTTTGTGTGCTAATAAATTCTTTAAGCATAGCTTCAAGATCAGAGGACACACTTCTATTGTTGCTGTAGGAATTACCATAAGAATTGCCATAACCATTTGAAGGATAAGGCTTATAATTGTTGCTACCAAAATTATTCCTATAAGCATTGTTGTTGAAGTTGTTGTTTTTAATGAAGTTTACATCAACATGCTCTTCTTGAGCAACCAATGAAGCTAAAGGAACATTATTAGGATCAACATGAGATCTACCATTCACAAGCATAGACATAATAGCATCAATCTTATCACTCAAAGAGGAGGTTTCTTCAACAGAATTTACCTTCTTACCTTGAGGAGCTCTTTCGGTGTGCCATTCGGAATAGTTGATCATCATATCATCAAGTAGCTTTGTTGCTGCACCTAAAGTGATGGACATAAAGGTTCCTCCAGAGGCTGAATCCAATAAGTTCCTTGAGGAAAAATTTAATCCTGCATAAAAGGTTTGGATGATCATCCAAGTAGTCAGTCCATGAGTGGGACAATTCTTCACCAAAGATTTCATTCTTTCCCAAGCTTGAGCAACATGTTCATTATCAAGTTGTTTAAAATTCATAATGCTACTTCTCAAGGATATAATCTTAGCAGGAGGATAATATTTCCCTATGAAAGCATCTTTGCATTTTGTCCAAGAATTAATACTATTTCTAGGCAAAGAAAGCAACCATTCTTTAGCTCTTCCTCTCAAGGAGAAAGGAAAAAGTTTCAGTTTTATAATATCCCCATCCATATCCTTATACTTTTGCATTTCACAAAGTTCAACAAAGTTATTAAGATGGGCAGCAGCATCATCAGTACTAACACCAGAAAATTGCTCTTTCATAACAAGATTTAATAGAGCAGGTTTAATTTCATAAAATTCTGCTGTAGAAGCAGGTGGAGCAATAGGAGTGCATATGAAATCATTGTTGTTTGTGCTAGTGAAGTCACACAACTTAGTGTTCTCAGGAGTACTCATTTTGAAAAACAAAATCAAACTGAATTAAACAAGTAACTAATTTTTTTGTGTTTTTGATAAAGAGAGCAAACAAGACTAAATAAAAATAAACTAAGCAAGACAAATAACAAAGTAAAGAGATTGGGTGTGAGAGACTCCCCTTGCAGAAGCAATTCGTTTTCCCCGGCAACGGCGCCAGAAAACGTGTTGGTGGCTCTAAGTTAATAGTGCCAGAAACAATGCTTGTACGTCACACGTCAGTTGGGAACCCCAAGAGGAAGGTATGATGAGTGCAGCAGTAAGTTTTCCCTCAGTATGAAACCAAGGTTTCGAACCAGTAGGAAAACGAGGTTTGCTTCGAAGGTGTTGGTGAAGGAGTGTAGTGCGGCGCAACACCAGGGATTCCGGTGCCAACGTGGAACCTGCACAACACAATCAAATTACTTTGCCCCAACTTAACAGTGAGGTTGTCAATCTCACCGGCTTGCTGAAAACAAAGGGTTAAACGTATCGAATGGAAAATGATGTTTGTTTGCATAAAACAGTAGAGAACAATGATTGCAGTAGATTGTATTTCAGATGTAAAAGAATGGACCGGGGTCCACAGTTCACTAGTGGTGTCTCTCCAATAAGATAACTAACATGCTGGGTAAACAAATTACAGCTGGGCAATTGACAATTGATAAGTGCATATAACATGCATGTGTGAGCTGTGGTGTCTACTATGAGATTCATTTGGGCATTACGACAAAGTACATAGACCGCTATCCAGCATGCATCTATGCCTAAATAGTCCACTTTCCGGTTAACATCCGTACCCCTTCCAGTATTAAGTTGCAAGCAACAGACAATTGCATTAAGTAATGTGCGTAATGTAAACAATACATTCATCCTTGAATAAAGCATTGCTGTTTTACCCCTAGTGGCAACAACACATCTACAACCTTAGAACTTGCTGTCACTATCCCAGGTTAAATAGAGGTTGAACCCAACTATCATGCATAAATACCCCCTCTTGGAGTTACAAGTATTCACGTGGCCAAGGCTTCAACAAGTAACGGAGAGCATGCAAGATCACAAATGACATAGACATGATAATATAATATTCAGCTCCACATAGGTATCAATATAAGTCAGATCCCAGCAAACACAACATGTAGCATTACAATAAGATGATCTTGATCATGATAGGCAGCTCACAAGATCTAAACATGATGGCACAAGTGGAGAAGACAACCATCTAGCTACTGCTATGGACCCATAGTCCAAGGATGAACTACTCACGCATCACTCCGGAGGCGGGCATGGCGATGTAGAGCCCTCCGGTGATGATTCCCCTCTCCGGCAGGGTGCCGGGAAGAGCTTCAGAACCCCCCGAGTTAGGGTTGACGACGGCGGCGGCAGCGAATATGTTCTGGATGAAAGGCTCGGTGTTTTAGGGTTTTCACGTCTCGGGGAATAAATAGGCGAAGGGGCGATGTCGGCGGACCCCCGAGGGGCCCAAACCACCAGGCGCGGCTGGGCCCACTGCCGCGCCACCTGGTGGTTTGGCCACCTCGTGGCTCTCCTTCGTCTCTCCTTCGGACTCCGTGTACGTGCTGGAAAAATAGGGACTGGCCTTTTGTTTCGTGCAATTCCGAGAATATTTCCAGAAGTAACTTTCTGAAACCAAAAACAGCAGAAAACAGGGAACTGGCACTGTGGCATCTTGTTAATAGGTTAGTCCCAGAAAATGCATAAAAGTGATACGAAGTGTATATAAAACATGTAGCAAATGGTATAATATAAGCATGGAACAGCAGAAATTATGGATACGTTGGAGACGTATCAAATGCATACATGAACTTTGCATTATATTACTTATATTTCAATCATATTTGCATCATATAAGGGTTATATCATTGTTTTATATTGATTTTGGATTATTTCATTGTTTTCCTATTTTTCTGGAATTAACCCTGCACTGCAGAAAACCCTATTTTCTATACTTTGATATTTCAGGGACCCCAAACGACGTCCAAATGACCTGAAAATTTACGAGCATCAGTTTTTCGAAGGAACAAAGCGTGAGAGCGAAGGAAGCGAACAAACGGAGACTCGAGGGCCAAAAGAGGTGGGCCCACGCGGCCAGATTCCTTGGCCGCGTGGGACCCCCTATCTTAGTCCTCGAGGCACCGTTGCCGTCGATCTTTTTTCCAGAAGCTTCTTCTTGACCTAAAACTGACTATAAAAATAGTCCCCGACGCCCTTCGGAAAGGAGCGCCGCAGAAACACAGAAATCACGAAACAAAGACCTGGAGTTGCAGATTGGAGGGGGAAAACTCCGGCGGGGCGCTGCCGGGGAGGTCTCCACCTTCTCCAACGACTTCTCCACCGTATCCATGATGAAGAGGGAGTAGTCCACCCCTGGACTATGGGTTTGTGAAAGTAACTTATGTATCTCTCCTCTCTTGAGCTTCACTAATTAGTACCGTATGAGCTGCTGAACATGATTACGGTCATCTATGTAATACCTTTGTGGTGGATCTTTTTATGAGTTAATATATGTTTGAGATTGCAATAGTTTTGTTTCAGTTATGAAAGTAGATGCATATTATGTACCCGTTCTTATTTACTTGTTTTGATCAAACTTGTGTATGAGAGCATGTGAGGGGGAACGTGTGCATTAGATGGAGTAACGGGGGGTGGCTAGTGCGGTGAAAGGACAGAAAGTTCCGCGATCCACTTGGGTACTTTACCTTACTTTGTTACCTCACTAGGGATAAACAAAAATAGCTTGCTACCGGAGATGTGGGTGTGACCATGCCACTACTCCATGACTAGATCTAGCATGTTCTTATTTTAACTTCATGTCATGAAACTTAATGCTATGCTCTGATTTATCTTAATTACTAAGGTGTTATGATTTAGTTCGCATCTTGGTGGAGTATAAGAGAGATTAATAACCAAAAGATCTCTATGTTAGGACATGATGCCCATATAATTAGTAACTTGTCATGAAACCTTTGTTGCAATCTCATATGTTAACTCTAGTGTTCCATTGTCTACTACTTTATTAAAGAGAGAGTGCATTTGTGAAACCATGAACCCCGGTCCATTTTTAATCATAAGAAACACCTTTCCAACAACTTTTAAGCACTTTACATTTTCTGCCATTTAAAAATCTGAAAATACAAAAAAACTTTTATATCTTGCATTCACAATACAAAACCCAAAAATATCATCCATCATTGTTTCCACCATCCTTGCATATTTATTTATCATCATTGCATATTTATTTATTGTTTTGCATTCATATCATTCTCACACCTTGTGCTTGACAACCACTTGGTGAGGTTGAGGGCACAAAACAATTTACTTTGTTTGCAGGTTTCCAAAAGAAGGATAAGGAGATAAAGCTTTCACTACTGATTCCCCGAGAGTTCGATATAAACTCTCGAGTCACCCCTCGTGGGAAAACCGTCTTGCCCGTACTATAAACTCTGCACTTGGAGTCTCAACCTAACCCATTTAAGGGCCATCAGTATCATGTCAAGGACAATATCTCACAAGAAATGTGCTATTTGGATATATTCCTAATGATATACACACTGCAACAATATAAAGAAAAAAATGTGAAAAATATTGTATGGGTAGAAATTATAATTAAGTAGTATAAATGATGCCCACAAGTATAGGGGATCGCTGAAGTCTTCGTTGGGAAGTATTACCCAAATTTATAGTTCGACCGATGGGAACACAAGAATACCAATAAGACTTTGGCAATTGAGGCGTCACTCTCAACCACACCTGTATATCAATAAACTTGCAGCAGTGATAGTGATGGCAGTAGTATGATTCAAGCATAGAACAGCAGTAGTGAACAAGGGTTTCCCAGTTTTCACCGGAAAGATGAAAGTGTAACTCAGAGATTTAAAACGTAGGCATGAGGTGATAGCGGGGTGTTGCATGAATAAGATTGATCATATAATAAGATAAAATAGCAATGGGACTTATCTCTAACTCCGATATATGTAGGTATGTGTTCCGTAAATAGTTGTGCGTACTAACCAAGAGAATTTGCACAACATCTATTGTCCTACCTGCCCATTTCACCGGGGCCAACTTGGAACTACAGGTAATTAAGGTCTACCCTTTCGAATAGCCCGGAACAACGCATTAACACTTCATGAACACATAGAATCCTCAAACTAAAACATCTCCCCCTTGTTTTCCCTATATGTCACTTTTAGGGTTCGCAGGTTCAACATAATAGCAGGTGATACACTTTGCAGATAAATACCAAACTCAATTATATGATGGCAAAATAAGTTCAGTACTGAAATCATGCCACTCGGGCCCTAGTAGCAAGCATTAAACATAGCATAAGTGCATCAACACAATACAAAATATCCTCAAGATAAACCCCTAAGATCTCGACAACGGGTATCATTACATGATCAATCTCATCCAATCCCCATCCACCTCATATGCCTACAGCGGACTACTCACACATGGTGATGGTGAGGGAGCTCATGGTCGATGGAGATGAAGGCGGTGAAGATGGCGGTGAAGACGGTCTCCGGATCCCTCCCGGGGAGAAATCCTGGATCAATCTGTCTCCGAAAACGAAGATCGTGGTGGTGGCGGCGCTGTGTTTCGCGAAAGCTCTCCTCCTCTAGGGCACCCACTTTTTCGTATATATGAGGGGGTACGCGAAAGCCGAAGGAGAGGCGGTGCCGAGGCTCCATTTGGGTGGGCCCACGCGGCCAGGTACAGTGGCCGCGTGGGGCCCCCCTTTTGGGCCTCCGGCGCTTCCTCGTGTCCATCCTTTGCACATTGTCCTCCTTTTCCATAAAAAATGACGTGGTATTTTTCCCCGATTTAATTTCCTGCAAAAAAACCAGAAAGAGACTTTGCTAAAAACAGCGTCAGATTCAGCAGTTTTATTCAAATATGGGAAGATTCCGGAGCAAATTATGAAGCAAAGTGCTTGGAAAAGTAGATGCATTTTAGGTGCATCAGCTCCCCCAAGCTTAGCTCGTTGTTTGTCCTCGAACAACTCAAACATAGTGCAGAAGCGATAAAAAGACTTTGACAAGAACTTTGCATTGCATATGTAACACCGTTTAATACCAACAAGTATTCAAAACATAATTTCCATAACAAATAACAAAATGCTAGCAAAGGTATCTAATCAGTGTTAAAGCATTTATATGTTGCAAGAGAAATATCATGAAGTGTCAATACTTGGATGAGTTTGCCCAACTGTAGAAATAAACAAAGGTTCTTGCATCGCTTTTAATTGAATCAAGACAAGATTTTTGAGATCTTTTGATTCTTTCTTTTATTGATTGAAATCATTGTGCTTACAACCTTGCTCTTTTTATCAAACCATTTGGTGTTCCTATTATGACTCATATGCTTGACCAACTAGAGGTTGAAAGTCTCATGCCCCGTGAATACGAGTACCTACACCACGTGCTACTCAACTTGGTCACTAGGCAAGTTCGAGTTTTTAGTCATTGCAAGTAATAAAAGCGTCATCAAGAGCGTCAACTGGGGTACCTCTTGTCCCAAGACATGGAACAAGCCCATGTCCAAACACAAGACAAACAGACAATGAACAATCTCAGCACTCTTTTATTTACTATTGTGTAGCTTTTTATTATGATGTGCATCACTGAATGTTCACTATGGTACGCTGTAAATTTCCACCATGAATGATGCATGGCTTAGGTTGGCGGCCCAGGCGTCTCTCTAGCCAATTATTCTACTCCTCAAACTTACTAAGTTTCCACATTTATTTCGCACATGATAAGCATCCATAAACAAAGGTACATGATATCAACTAAATATAATTTAGTGCAATGTTGAAAGCTTTCCATGTGTCAGCACATTTAAGTTAACTCCCAACCACTAAGCTTGTCAAGCATATGACTTCATGTTTATCATTTGAAAAATTCTTTTATTCTTTGGTTGGCAAGTTTAGCAAGCACAATGGGATGCGTAGACCTTTGTTTAGAGCCACAATTACTCAACTCACATCCAAGTGTTGTCGCTACATATTATCTCACTTGCATCATAATATAACATACTAGAACACGGAGAAGATAAACATTTGCTACCACTTCCCTAGATGTTAAAGAAACTATGATGTGCGCACTTGCTGTTATTAAAAAGTCCACATAAGCAGCAAAGGTGTCATACCTTTCATCCACTTCATGCACATCAACTCATCATTGTTGTTCTCCTCTCCCAATTTGAACTGCGCAATAAAAACTCAAATCTGCCATAAAATGCTACTGCATACAGTACTGTTTTTACCCTACCTAGACACCTCAGAAAAATCTCATAATTTACGGGTGTGTAGGTTATGAAAAGTTGCAGTAGTGGTTAAAATTTTAGCTCATTCGGAGTTACAGAAAAATATGAAAAATGAACAGTGAGCAGATTTCAGCAATTCCTGCACTTTCATTTTGGTTAATTCAAAAAACGAAAATGTTTTTGTTCTTTTTAGTTTTAAGATGCATAAAGTAAATGTCCAGAAGTAACTAAACAAGAAACAAATGAAATCTTTTTGTGTTTTTGTGATTTTTAGAACAAGAAACTAAAACATAACAAGATAACAGTGATATAACACAATGAATGGAAAGGGAGAGAGGTACTCCCCCAAGCTTGCGATCAAGCTAGTATCCCGGGTAGTAGTTGTATCCACTTCCACTCCAGGGAAGTAACCATATGGGTAGCCTTGCATTCCTGAGTCTTGGGGCTCCTCTTGAGGTTGGTAGCCTTGCATCCCTGGATCTTGTGGCTCCTCTTGAGGCGGCATCTCTTCCACAATCCATTTTCCGGTACTCCTGTCAAAAAGGTCAGCACGGGGGAGCCTAATGGGCACTCTTTGTCCATTAGTACTCAAATAGTTATACCAATAATGATCCCCATGCATCACACTTATATCCATACGGGTAGTCAAAGCAAAATCGAGTAAATTGGACTCTTCACAGGAGTACCCATGTTATCACCATAACCTCTCATCTTTAATGTATTCATACACTAAAGTAGCAATAGCACCAGCATAAATAGGGGTTTGATCAGTAATATTTCTACTCACAGCCGTATGCAAGGATCTAGCAAGAATGACTCCCAAGTTATACTCACATGTGGTGTTTTCTTTTGCACATTTAAGTAAATAAACCATTGGTCCCGTGCAAGCAGAATTGTTGTCTCTAGCAAGAAATCCTCTTGCAAGGAACAACGCAAAGTATCTCAAACTTGGGTGCTGTATATGAGTAAATTTACCCCTATTCAATCTATCATGAGAGTTAACAGAAATAGAGTGCCAAAATGCAACAAGCTCCTGGTTGGAGTCAGCACGGGTTTCATCCCAACTACCCCTGTTTTCCACACCAATAGCTTTGCAAAACTCCTCCAAAGACATAACAAGGCGCTCCCCCCTCATAGTAAATTTACAAACAAAGGTAGGAGGGGTGCCTTACTCTTCTTACTGTTTGTAGATCTCAGGGCCCTCAAACCTGAATGTGGAGAGGAATTCTCGCGAGAGTTCCTCGTATGTACCTCGTGGATTTTGGGCAAACCAAGCAAACCAGTTGCATTGGCGAAGGTGTCGAAGTCTTCTTTCATCCCCACTCTCAAGAACATGGGGGTCTTGCCATCTAGTTGTATGGATCTTCAGCTTCTCTCCCACAAAAACTGCATCATCCTCCCAAAGATGGTTGTCATCATAATTAAGGGAGACTTTAGATGCTCTTCTCTCGGTCTTGAGCTCATCCCAAGCAATGCTTGCCTTTGTTCATCATGGTACCTTGCTGCCCATAAATAATATTCAACAAAAATTAAGATGTAGCACTCTAAAACAACATTGAGCCATCCATAACTAGTCTCCACATCAATATCATGCATCCATATCAACTAGAAAACTTAAATCCATGGATTTCTCAAGCATATTAGGTGACACCTAGTGCAGCAAAATACTTCATACATGAGGCACAAGAACAAAAAATAATTGGATGGGTGGAGGAGTCACATACCAAGGAGCAATCCCACCAAACAGATTTGAAAAATCTGCCCTAAACTTGGAGATCCAAGATAGCAGGAAGAACGAGCTCGGAAAATTTGGGAAAAATACCTGGGTGGTTTTCTGTCGAGGGAAGGAGATGGGCACAGGACACTCACCTAACACCACTGGGGACAAAGTTGGTGGGTCCCACGCGGCCAAGGAATGGCCGCGTGGGACACCCCATTTTGGTCCCTGGTGGCCTCCTGGTGTCCCACTTCTGGCAGATGGTCCCTTGGTTAAATAACTTACCTCCAAATTTTTCTGGAATTTTCAGAGACAATTTTCTAAAGAGAATTTTTCAAACTTCATATTCTGGAATTTCTGAACTCTGAAATAATTATGATTATGCATATACTCTAAAATTCTAAGATAAATAAAATTAAAATGCAATACAAATTTTTATGGGAATCAAGTTTTCATCATTTCCACATTAGTAATGAGGTTGATCAAGTCTCATTAATAATATGCAAAAGATATAATACATGATTCTTATTTTATAGATATAAAGAAGAGTTTCAAGATACCTCATATTTGATTGGAATAGTTCCAATCATCAAGGTAGCATACTTTGGTTCAGGAGGTGGTAGTGCAATTTCAAAGCTTCCAATCATAATAGTATTTCTTTGAATAGAATTCACACTCTTGTTTATCATTGTAACAGGATTCTTCTTGGGAAAATAGATAGTATGCTCATTTCCTTTGACATTAAATGTCACTTTGCTCTCAGTGCAATTTATCACAGCTCCTGCAGTGTTTAAAAAGGGTCTTCCAAGAATAATAGATAGATTATCATCCTCAGGCATTTCTAATATAACAAAGTCTGTAGGAATTAACACATTAGCAATAGAGATAGGAACATCCTCACATATACCTATAGGTATAGCAGTTGATTTATCAGCCATTTGCAATGAAACTTCAGTTGGAACCAATTTGTTTAGGTTAAGTTTCTTATATAAAGAAAAAGGCATAACACTAACACCAGCTCCTAAATCACATAGCATATTTCACATAAGTTTCTTTAATACGACAAGGAATAGTCGGAATACCAGGATCTCCACGCTTTTCAGGCAATTTTCCTTCAAATGAATAATCAGCAAGCATAGCAGTAATTGCATCATTAGGTATCTTCCTTTTATTAGTGACAATATCTTTCATATATTTTGAGTATGGAGGAATTTTAATAGCATCAACAAGAGGAATTTGCAAACATAAATTTTTAATCAACTCAAAAAATTTCTCAAACCTAGCATCATCCAAAGATTTCATTACCTCTTGGGGATATGGTATGGGTCTTTGTACCCATGGATCCCTCTCTTTACCTTTTTGTGGATTTGGATGATTCTTCTTTTTTTCTTCTCAGTAGATGGTTGAGGGTCTTCCTTTTCAGGAGGTTCAGGTTCTCAATATTTTCAACTTCATGTTGATCTTCTTCAGGTGGAGGATTCTCTTCTTCATTATTATCATCTTCGTCTCAGCATCAGAAATAGAAATATCATTGTCTTGTTCTTGAGAATCATCAATGCCTTTGTTTCCATTGGGAGATTTTCCTGCAGAAGATTTCCTTTTGAGAGCCTCTTGCTCTTTCTCTTGGGATGGTTTTCAGGATAGTCAGGGTCCTGAGTACTTGCACCACCTCTAGTATTAACCCACAAACCTGTTTCTTCTCAATAAGATTTTCATACAATTGATTTTGAAGAGAAACCATTTGTTCAATTTGATTATTCATCATTTCACAGTGTTTAACAATTCTTCTAACTTCTCCCACACTAGCATTTATATTTTCACGAAGGAATTTAATTTTATGAGAGTTTTCCATCATATTCATTCTAATATCATGCTCTTCAGGTTTATTATGATAAGCAAAATCATTAACATATGATACATCAATAGGAGGTGTTACCTTTTCATTACCTTCCAAAGAGCTTATAGCATTGACTGGGATTGGAAAACATGGTCGATCAATAGGAAGTTTAACACCCATTTCAGATAATTCCTTAAGATGAGAGGTTTTAATTCCCTTCTCTTTCATATCCTTGGAGGCTCCCTTCATTGCCTCATTGTTTAATTCAAGAATACCTCCTTTCTTCTCTGGAAATATCTCTCTGTCATCTATTATTTCAATATTCCAATCTTCATAGTTTCTAGAGATAGTTTCCAATAACTCAGTTGCTTCATCAACGGTCCTTTCCCTGAAAACACTACCTGCAATACTATCAAGATAGCCTCTTGTATTTTCAGTTAGTCCATTGTAAAATATATCAAGTATTTCATTATTCTTGAAGCCATGGGTAGGACATTTCCTAACCATCTTACTGTACCTCCCCCAAGCTTGGGGTAAATCCTCCTTCTCTGTTTGTGAAAAGTTGCTAATCTCAATAGTTAAACCATGAATCTTATCAGCAGGGAAATATTTATTATAAAATACCTGCAAGCATTCCTCCTTGCTAGTAATACATCCAGGTTCTAAACGATTATACCAAGTTTTAGCATTTCCTCCCAAAGTAAAAGGAAACAACTTTAAGAAATAATAGCGTTGGTGGATTTCATCTTTACCAAATACACAGATAAATCATGCAAATCAGCAATGTGTTCAAAAGGGAACTCATTGTCTCTCCCATAAAACTTATACTTCTCAGCTTTTTCAATTATTTCAGGATCAACACTAAACTCATAATCTTTGTCTTTAATTTTAATAGCTGGAGCATTCATTTTCTCAGTAACAGGGAAATAATCATCAAGAGGAGAATTTTTATAGCTATCAAGTTTATCCAATTTATCAAAATTCGAATCCATAAAAGCCATAGTAAATGCATCCTCTTCCTCAGAAGAAGTTTCATGTTCATCATCACAATATCTTCTAATTCAGACTCAACATTTTCAATAATAGAAGATTCAGGAGTTTCAGGTGTTTCAGTTATCTCAGATGTTTCAGGTGTTTCAGGTGTCACTTCATTGTCTATGCTACCACATATTAAATCATTTTCAGTACTAGTAGACATCTTAGACAATGGTGAACTATTCAAACTTTTCCTTTTTCTTAGGAACAACAGCAGAAACAACATTAGGTGAAAAGTTTGGCCTACTTAGCAAGTCCGTACCTCTACGAGTAGTTGAAGGCCTCACTTCCTTCGGAGTAATCTTTTCCTTTCCCATGGTTAGGAAAAGCAAATGCAGCAAATAAATGATAACAAGTTGTCTTACCAATAAAGCTAGGTTCCCCGGCAACGGCGCCAGAAAATGTCTTGATGCCCACAAGTATAGGGGATCGCTGAAATCTTCGTTGGGAAGTATTACCCAAATTTATAGTTCGACACGATGGGAACACAAGAATACCAATAAGACTTTGGCAATTGAGGCGTCACTCTCAACCACACCTGTATATCAATAAACTTGCAGCAGTGATAGTGATGGCAGTAGTATGATTCAAGTAGCAAATAGAACAGCAGTAGTGAACAAGGGTTTCCCAGTTTTCACCGGAAAAGTGAAAGTGTAACTCAGAGATTTAAAACGTAGGCATGAGGTGATAGCGGGGTGTTGCATGAATAAGATTGATCATATAATAAGATATAAATAGCAATGGGACTTATCTCTAACTCCGATATATGTAGGTATGTGTTCCATAATTAGTTGTGCGTACTAACCAAGAGAATTTGCACAACATCTATTGTCCTACCTGCCCATTTCACCGGGGCCAACTTGGAACTACAGGTAATTAAGGTCTACCCTTTCGAATAGCCCGGAACAACGCATTAACACTTCATGAACACATAGAATCCTCAAACTAAAACATCTCCCCCTTGTTTTCCCTATATGTCACTTTTAGGGTTCGCAGGTTCAACATAATAGCAGGTGATACACTTTGCAGATAAATACCAAACTCAATTATATGATGGCAAAATAAGTTCAGTACTGAAATCATGCCACTCGGGCCCTAGTAGCAAGCATTAAACATAGCATAAGTGCATCAACACAATACAAAAATATCCTCAAGATAAACCCCTAAGATCTCGACAACGGGTATCATTACATGATCAATCTCATCCAATCCCCATCCACCTCATATGCCTACAGCGGACTACTCACACATGGTGATGGTGAGGGAGCTCATGGTCGATGGAGATGAAGGCGGTGAAGATGGCGGTGAAGACGGTCCGGATCCCTCCTCCGGGGAGAAATCCTGGATCAATCTGTCTCCGAAAACGAAGATCGTGGTGGTGGCGGCTGATGCATGTAAAATGCATACATGAACTTTGCATTATTTTATTCATATTCCAATCATGTTTGCATCATATAAGGGTTATATCAATGTTTTATAATGATTTTGGGAATAATTCACATGTTCCCCTATTTTTCTGGAATTAACCCTGCGCAGGCAGAAAACCCTATTTTCTATATTTTGATATTTCAGGGACCCAAACGACGTCCAAATGACTTGCAAATTTAGGAGCATCAATATTTGGAAGGAAGAAGTATGTGAAGAAGAGGATAAAGACCTAAGCTTCTCTCAAAATATTTCAGGGACCCAAACGACGTCCAAATGACGTCCAAATCACTTCTATTCTTGAATATTGCATAGCCAACTTCTCTCAAAATATTTATGTTGTTGACTATAAAGAGAGGAGCAAGGTTCCCCATGAAAGTACTGATGTTTTGAAGGAAGAAGAAGATGAAATCATAAGCTTGGAAGAGGAAGTATGTGAAGAAGAGGATAAAGACCTAAGCTTGGGGATGCCCATGCAACCCCAAGATGATGAAGATGATGAACAACTACACAATGAAGAGAGGAAACTTCCACCTTCACCACCTATGGATGAGGGTAACCTTCAATATATTGCTGATGATAAACTTTTCCTTAATGATTCTGATGATGAGGAGGAATACCAACCTATGCCTAATGAGAACCTGTGCTATTATGATGAAACTAATAATGCTCCTTTACTTTTTAATAATGCTACTATTGAACTTATGATGATAATGAGGAGTGTTGCTTAAATATGCTATATGATAATGCTCTAGATGATGGTCCTATTTTGCTTGATGATCCTCCATGTTTAGAAATTGTTACTACTTTATGTGAGGATAAAAATGATATACTTGCTGCTTGTGACAATACTCTCACTCATGAGAGTCCTACTTTGTTCTTAAATTCTCCTAGTCATACCATGGAGGATAAATTTGCTTATGTTGAGAAGTACTTATGTGGGCTGAAATTATCTTACAGTAATAACCATTTCACCCACAACCATCATGTTTATGGTGCTTCTTGCAATTATTTTGAGAGAGGAAAACATGCTAATATCTTACATGATAGTTTTAATAATCCTCTATATGTTCCTAAGCTTGCAAAGTTGCACCAATCTAAAAGTTCCTTTGTCAAATTTGTTTCCACTACTTGTAACTATTATGAGAGGGGAAAATATGGTTCTAAACATTTCAATATTATTACGTTTCCTCTCTTTAAGTTCAAAGTCTTGAAATTGCTCTTGTTTTATTTTCCTATGCTACTTGCTTTGTGTTTCAATGATTTATTTTCTTACAAGATTCCAATGCATAGGAAGAGAGTTAGACTTAAAAGTAAATTGTTTAATATTATGTGGTGTGTTTCTTATGCTTCAATTTCCTATTCGGTTTGAGTACACCTTTATATCTTTACAACATGTAAAATAAATTTACCTACTGTTTTCTAATTGCTAGTTTAAGATTTTTACTTTATATAAAATTTGGGAAAGTAAATGAGAAGGATGAGTAATGGAGAAGTTGGGGTCGACCATGAACATGTGTTGTTCATGCCAATGGAACCGTTGCAAAGTATCTATCATTAAAACTTTTCCCAAAGCTAAAACCAAATAAAAAGAGTGTTTATGGCAAGAATAACCTCTTTTGAGAGGTAGGATTAAACAATAGTGATTTGCTGTCTAGAAAACAGATTCCTAAGCTTCACTGAGAAAAATGTATAAAATCACAGAAAATGAATTTTGACCTGAACTTTTATGACAGCAATCTTCAGATATTAATACACATTTCATTAGTTCAAAGTTTTCTGATTTGAGCAACGTAAGTGGCTCTAAAAATTCACTCTTTATGGGCTATCCAGTTTTGACAGATTCTGTCTTTATTTTGCATTACTCTCATTACTTGTGTTTTGTATAGTTCTATTGATCAAAGAGCAATACACAACCATAGTAACAATAGTTAATGTTTAGAATCAACTCATGATGTGTCTTTGCTGTACCTATGTGGATTTAATTTATGGAGACACTAACCCTCTAATCAAGTTTTATGATGAGTTTTGTGTAAAGAGAATTTTCAAGTGGAAGAGTTGAGGGTGATAAACAATGATCAAGAGAGACAAACACTCAAGCTTGGGGATGTACCCCTGGGCTCAATCTATATATATCAAATAAGTACAAGAATTTAAACTTGGGGATGCCAAGCCACCTCACTCCAACCATCTTGATACCAGGTAAGTAAGCCTAGCTATATGGCTATAAAGAAAGCGCTTTACGGGAGGCAACCCGGTTGTTTTTATTTTTGATTTTCTTTGTGTCCTCTTGCTGTAACAAGAGACTAGGTTTTTAGTTTAGTTCCTGGAATTTTTAATAAAGTGCCAAGTTTTACCCATTTTGGTTTGAAAAAGTTGCTTATAGCGTTCGGAGATATTATTCCAGCACGAACTGTGCACGGTATGATTTTTAATTCCTATTCTGTAACTCCGAATGAGCTGATATTTTAACTGTAGAAGCAAGTTTTCATCCTCTGTATGCATGAATTTTTTCAGAATTTTTAGACAGATTTAAGTAGGGTAAAAAAATACGTTTTGCTGCTGCTGTTTTTCTGGACCGATTCTGTCCCATTTTGTTTGATGCATGCTTAGAACTTTTAGCTTGAATCTTTTAGATCCAATTGAGTTTATGAGTAGGCATACAATATAATACACTTACTGGACATTCATATAAATTTTTGTCTAAGGATTATATGCAGCAAGAAACCTATTTGTTTATCACTACTAATGTCACCCCACAGAAAAGAAATGGGAGAAACGGTGTTTGAAGTTTTTTCACAGGGATTAGAGGAGATGCACCAAGAGTTATCTAAGAATGGTGAAAACCATAAGCTTGGGGATGTGAAGACAACCCACTGGACCTACACACTCTCGGTTTGCACACGTCTAACTTCTGTTTTTCGATCAATGCACTTTATCGCATAAACTTGGAGCGTCTTTTTGTTTGTTTAGGTTTGATTTTTATTTTGAGAGACCACCACATTATCATTTATATATGAGAGAGCTACTGGAAATACGGGTTGAAATATGTTGGATGCTATTAAAATGATTGGGAAAGGGATGTTTGAGTTGATTTTAAAAGATACATATAGTTGCATGATTCATGAGCTTGTTAATGAGTAATAACTTGCAAGTGTTTTATCAAGAGCTATCTTTTATTCATGTTTTGATGCTGAATGTTACTTTACTTTGTTTAACATGAATTAGTTAGTTCTATGGACACTCATGCATGCATTTAGACGGTCAACTTTCTCCCTCTTGCTAGCCCAAAAATTCCAACCAGTAAAAACTTGTTTCCAACACCTTCAACCAAAGTTTTTCCAGTGAGTCCACCATATCTACCTATTAGCTTAATGCTATTCCGAGTATGTTTATCATGTTATTTTGTATTATTTATACCTCTGAATTAAAATGCTTATGTTGTTGATTGTTATGGGAAAAGTTGGTTATATAGCTCTCACGAACTTGATGCACACTTTACTTTTATTGCACTTAATGAACATGACCCATTGTGATTAAAATTATGATGTTATGAGCTTGACAAATGTCTTTGGTTGAGAGTTAGCAGAAATGTGCTGTCACATGGAACGCTTTCAACATTGCACTTATTTATATTAGTTGATGTCATGTACTTTTGTTTATGGATGCTTACCATGGGTGAAATAAATGTGGAGATGAAGTTGGTTTAAATGAGTTTGTATAATGGTTAGAGAGACGCCTGGGCCGCTAATCTAAGCCATGCATCATTCATGATGGAAATTTACTTACATGCTATGGTGAACCGTCTGTGATACACCTTACAATAAAAAGCTATCCAATGGTAAATAAAAAGGGTGTTGAGATTGTTCATTATGTTTGTTTGTCTTGTCATTTTGATATGGGCTTGTTCCATATCCTGGGACAAGAGGTACCCCAGTTGACTCTCTTGATGATACTATTTTACTTACAATGATATTTAAATTGAACTTGCTTTGTTTCCGAGTTGAGTAACACATGGAGTAGGTACTCGTATTCAAGGGGCATGAGATTTTCAACCCATACTTTGTCAAGCACATCACTCATATTTGCTTTCACTTTAAACTTAATCATTCAAGATGCTATGATAGGGGCAATGAGAGCTTGACACCAAGGATTAGCACATTACAATCATTAACTTAAGAGCGTTCAGAAGTTAGATGAAACTTATTCATGTTTTACCTCTACTCATATATATATCTTTCCAAAGTGTCCACCTTTTATATTCAGATTTTCATCTACACTCTATGACCATTGTAGGATGTTCTTACTTATCATTATGCATACATGTGATCCATAGTACTTTTTCATTTATGTTACACTTTGTGAATTATCATTGAACATCTTTACATTGAATATTTGATATCACTTCATAAACTATCTTGCATATTGTTACATCTTATTAAGAATGAACCATTTAACTCTATGTAGCAATAGTAATCATCTTTGATATTCATTGATAGTATTAAAATGCAAAGTCCATGTTAGTTTTATCACCTTCATACTCGAGGACGAGCATGGGTTAAGGTTGGGGATGCTGATGCATGTAAAATGCATACATGAACTTTGCATTATTTTATTCATATTCCAATCATATTTGCATCATATAAGGGTTATATCAATGTTTTATAATGATTTTGAGAATAATTCACATGTTCACCTATTTTTCTGGAATTAACCCTGCGCAGGCAGAAAACCCTATTTTCTATATTTTGATGTTTCAGGGACCCAAACGACGTCCAAATGACTTGCAAATTTAGGAGCATCAATATTTGGAAGGAAGAAGACCTGGGAGTGAAGGAAGCGAACAAACGGAGGCTCGAGGCCAAAAGGGGGTGGCCCATGCGGCCACAGTACCAGGCCGCGTGGGGCCCACCTTCTGGAGCCTCGATGCTCCGTTGCCGTCGATCTTTGCTCCACCGACTTCGTCTTGACCTAAAACCGACTATAAAAATAGTCCCCCGAGGAGTTTCGCGAGGAGGCGGCGGAGAAACACAAAACCAAGAAACAGGAGACAGAAGGCTGCCGCCGGAGAAGATCGGAGGGGGGAAACGCCGCCGAAATCACCTCTGGAAGGCTCCTCCATCCCCCTCCGGAGTCTCCATCAACACCACCGTCAAGACCAGCACCATCTCCATCACCATCTTCGTGATCCACTTCATCCCCCTCATAGTTTGAGATTGTTCGAACCCTAGCTATTGTTTAAGTGCTATTCTACCTGTGTATGATTGGCTACTTGTCATTGTTTTGGGGTGAGATTATATTTTCAGATTGTGTTGTACCATTTATACCATTGAATCATATCATGTCTTGGCGTTGTGAGTAGTTCTCTCATGTTCCTGGGGGCATAGGATGAATTGGCAATGATTTATATGACATGTGTTGGTATTTTGTCTAGTTTTTATCTTTGATGCAATTCTATGATGGTGTTGTGCGAACGTCGACTGCACCTCACTTCACCTTTATGGGCTCATAGGAGAACACACTAGTGTAATGAATTGAGGGAGACTTGGGAGGACACGTAAACCCTTGACCGAGTCATGAAGTTACATTAGGAGGGGATTTATATCGGGGACCTTAGAGTGTAATGCTATGGTGGGACTTTATGTCTTAATAAGTCTTGTGCAGTTATTTACTTGGCCATGAGATCCATCATAAGGGGTTTAGTTTATTTATTTAGCTACACCTAATTATGGCTCCGTCCAAAGAAGATTAAAACTTGACAAAATGGTTACCTTGTTGTGCTAGAAATATTTATGCCATGAAATCCATGTAGCCCTTGGGAAAGTTTTCCACGCATAAGAAACACCACTCAAGCTTGTCCTCTTGCTGCATAGAGGATTGGGCTTTCTCACTCTTTTAGAGCTTTCACTCATCATATTTTATTTTCAGCTTTGCATTCTTTACACCAAAAACCCAAAAACACTTGCATCATTTTACTTTGTCTAGTGCATAGATAATAAGAGAAGTGACACTCTCATTTGAGAGGATAAATACTTATACCTTCTACTCCTCGTGGGATCGATACTCATACTTACACATTGAAGATTTCAACGATCCCCTATACTTGTGGGTATCAGCGGCGCTCTGTTTCGCGAAAGCTCTCCTCCTCCTAGGGCACCCACTTTTTCATATATATGAGGGGGTACGCGATGCCGAAGGAGAGGCGGTGCTCGAGGCTCCATTTGGGTGGGCCCACGCGGCCAGGTACAGTGGCCGCGTGGGGCCCCCCACTAGTACAGAACGACACATCGGATACCCCTCTATGGCAACGGCAGGAGTTAGGCGACGGTAAATCGCGACATCCCCCGCGTGCCCGCACTGGGCCGTAAAGCAGGCCCACAACATCGGCAACGGATGAATAGTGGAATATATGTTGGCAACGGAGTTTGGTTTAACTCCGTTACCGATGTGTGCTCATCGCACACGGACAGTTTCGTAATCTCCGTTGCCATTAGAAGCAGCCCGACAGCCGGCCTATAAGAACCTACTATGCCCTTCACTCTCACTCTCACTCTCACTCACTTCCAACCCTAGCCGCCGCACAGTCTCCTCTCTCTCCACTCTCTCGCATGGCTTCCACCGTCGTGCTGGTAGATCCGGCCATCGTGGCCGTGACCGCGGCCGCGGCCGTGGCCGCCCCACCCTCCGGGCCTTCAGGCAGCAGCAGCGTCAGCTGGTGTTGCGGGATGAGCTTGCGGAACTGGCCGCCGCCGATCCGTCCCCCGCGGGCCGGTCCCGCAGCCTTGGCGCTCGTCCGCACGGCGAAGGCTCCGGCCGCACCCGCTCATTTGGCCACCATTGCAGCTACCGCGAGATCCGCCAGGCGATGTACCCCGGCCGCCATCCGTCTTCCTCCTCCTCCTCGTCCTCGTCCTCCGACGAGGAGGAAGAGGAAGAGGAAGAGGAGGAGGATCGTGATCTGGAGATCGCTTGCCAACTCCCCCGCGCCGATTTCGAGCGCGAGGACGCCAAGCGTCGTCAGGGCGAGGCCGATCTGGAGGCGGCGGTCCTCCTCTCCGAGGCGTCGACCCAGGTCGAACGCGCCGAGGAGGCGGTCTACCAGTCTGACCTCCGGGCCGCCATAGCCCTCTCTTTGGTCCACGGCGAGGGCAAGGAGCCGCCAGGGGAGGCCGGCGCTAGCTCCGTCGCCGGCGGCGACGCTAAGCGAGCCCGCCTCGACTAATGTAAGATCCAATTCAGTAGGATAGCTGTTTATCTATAGATTTGCTCTGTTTTTAGTAGGCATTGTTTACACATAGATTTTAGTTGTTTTCTAGTTGTAAGTAGCTAATTGTTTATCCATAAATTTGCTCTGTTTTTAGTAGGCATTGTTTACACATAGATTTTAGCTGTTTTCTAGTTGTAAGTAGCTAATTGTTTATCCATAGATTTGCTCTGTTTTTAGTAGGCATTGTTTACACATAGATTTTAGCTGTTTTCTAGTTGTAAGTAGCTAATTGTTTATCCATAGATTTGCTCTGTTTTAGTAGGCATTGTTTACACATAGATTTTAGCTGTTTTCTAGTTGTAAGTAGCTAATTGTTTATCCATAGATTTGCTCTGTTTTTAGTAGGCATTGTTTACACATAGATTTTAGCTGTTTTCTAGTTGTAAGTAGCTAATTGTTTATCCATAGATTTGCTCTGTTTTTAGTAGGCATTGTTTACACATAGATTTTAGCTGTTTTCTAGTTGTAAGTAGCTAATTGTTTATCCATAGATTTGCTCTGTTTTTAGTAGGCATTGTTTACACATAGATTTTAGCTGTTTTCTAGTTGTAAGTAGCTAATTGTTTATCCATGGATATGCTCTGTTTTTAGTAGGCATTGTTTACACATAGATTTTAGCTGTTTTCTAGTTGTAAATAGCTAATTGTTTATCCATGGATATGCTCTGTTTTTAGTAGGCATTTGCTCTGATTTTAGCTTTGTTTCTGTTATGTCGATGATTAAAATTAGGTGACACCGTGTGATCCGGGGGTGGCGCTAGTGATCCTTGTGATATGCACAAATACACATCGATCTTGTGCATCCTACTTGGCTCGCTTGCTCCATCCCTGGAATTTGTGTGTCCAATCTACCTATATATGAGGCATTGTTTAGGCTATGTTCTAGTTGTAATTAGTTCTATATTTTCTGTAATGCCGATGAAGAAGCATATGTCTTGTGTATAGAGATGAAGGAGCTTACATTTTGATTTTTTTCATCTCCTTTTGGGTGAGGAGGAAACCTGGAGACTATGCGGCGGCCGTGAAGACGTAGGAGCGGGGCTCCGTCCACACGGTCCACTGAAGCCGGCGCCTCCAGGAGCAAGACTTTTGTGCAGTACTAAATAGGTAGAAGAAGACCACGCAATGAAGCTGGGCGAAGAGGAAGGTGAAGAACCGGCGGCCGTCAAGCAGGAACCACAGGGCTCCGTCGACGGTGCAGCAGGCGTCACCGGTTTTTTTTTTGTTTCCTTTAGCCCTCATTACAAACGGTCAAAAACTAATCTCCGTATCTGATGTAAAGACTAAAGGCAACGGTTATATATTATGCCCGTTGCTAAAATCATTGCAAACGATAAAAATCTCCGTTGCCATTGTGAGGCTTCACATCAGTGACAGAGGCGGGGACACGGACCCTTTCTCCGTTGCCGAAGGGGTTTTCGGCCCATTTCCGATGTGTCGTTCTGTACTAGTGCCCCCTTTTGGGCCTCCGGCACTTCCTCGTGTCCATCCTTTGCACATTGTCCTTCTTTTTCATAAAAAATGACGTGGTATTTTTCCCCGATTTAATTTCCTGCAAAAACAACCAGAAAAGTGACTTTGCTAAAAACAGCGTCAGATTCAGCAGTTTTATTCAAATATGGGAAGATTCCGGGCAAATTATGAAGCAAAGTGATTGGAAAAGTAGATGCATTTTAGGTGCATCAATAAAACATATATATTTCAAATCTATGAGAAGGTTATATTTTGTAAGAAAGTAAAAACTTTAGTATAAATTAAATGGCCATGCATCATCTTTAACTATAACAAACAAACAACCTGCTTCCTCCACGGCCCCACCAGCGTTTGCACCGTGACATAAAACCTCCTGCATGTTTTCTTTTTTCGCATTTAAGGTGGTTAGGTATCAAGTCAAGGACAATATCTCGTAAAAAAAAATGTGCAATTCAGATATATTCTTAATGATATACACACTACAACTGTATAACGAAAAATAATTGAGAAATTATTGTATGGGTAACAAGTATAATTAAGCAGTGATCTTCCAAGCGTAATTTGTTCTGTTCCTGCACATTCAATGACATGATAATCAATGGATACTGTTATTCCCAAGAGTTTCATAAATACCCCCTCAACAATTCCCATGGTTAATTTAATAGTATTATCAGCCAAAGTTATACAACCTCCACCATTGGAAAGTTCCCAAAGATTCAAAGATTCATAAACAAGCATGGGCATTAAACAAAATTCAGATATAATATCACAGCGAGCATGAAAAGTTTCACCATTTATAGCAACTTTTACTGAGGAATCCACCCCGAAGGTTCAAAGCTTACTGGCACTTTTTGAAAACATTCTAAAGTCTGAGTGTAAACATCTTTTAAACTAGAAATATTTGTTTCAAGGGTATTCATCCTTACATATATGTTCTTAAGAGCTGAATCTATTTACTAGCTGAGGAGGTAGATGAAGTAATTAATTTTTTTATTGCATTGAAAGCTTGATCCCCATCATGACGAAGGAAATCCCGTCCTACTACAGCGTCTAAAGCATATCTATAGCAAAGAACAAGACCAAAATAAAAGCTACTAAGGAGCAGGCTCAAGTTCATTTTAGGTTCGGTTTTCCCATAGGATTCGAAAATTCTAGACCAAGCACCCTTAAAGCTCTCCTCACTCCCTTGCTTGAAAGTGAAAATTTCTACGCCAGGTGACATGATATAAGGAACGGGGCTAGACATGATAACTAACAGGAAATAAGACAAAAAATAAACCAGAAGCAAGTAACTATTTTTTTTGTGTGTTTTTTATAATTAAAAGTAAACAAGATAAAATAAAATAAACTAAGTAAGACAAAAACAAATTAAAGAGATTGAAAGCATGAGACTCCCCTCGCAGAAGTCTGCTGACTCCCCGGTAACGGCGCCAGAAAAATGGCTCGATGACGTGAAACATACGTTCGTTGAGAGACCCCAAGAGGAAGGTATGAAGCAGTGCAGCAGCAAGTTTTCTCTCAGTATGAAACCAAGGCTATCGAATCCAAGAGGAGTAGTAGCACTTCAGAAGGTTGTCAACGGCGCCAGAAAAGTATGCTTGAAGGGCGGTCTGGACTGTTGACGTGGAACCTGCACACAACACAATCAAACTACTTTGCCCCAACGAAACAGGAAGGTTGTCCATCTCCCCGGCTTGCTGAAAACAAAGGGTTAAACGTATGGTGTGAAAAACAGTGTTTAATTACAGAAAGTAAAAGAGAACAATGATTGCAGTTGGTGGTTTTATCAGTGTAAAAGAATGGACCGGGGTCCACAGTTCACTAGTGGTGTCTCTCAATAAAGATAAATGACATGTTGGGTAAGCAAATTACAGCTGGGCAATTGATAAAATAGTGAGCGCATGACAATGCATATATATGACAAGATGACTACCATGATATTTAATTGGGCATTACGACAAAATACATAGACCGTTATCCAACAACATCTATGACTAATAATCCACCTTCAGGTTGACATCCGTGTTCCCTGTTGGTATTAAGTTGCAAGTAATGGATAATCGCATTAACCAATGTGCGTAAAGTAAACAAGTACATATGACGGTGGACATAGCATTGTTATGTTACCCCTAGTGGCAACAGCACATCCAAACCTTAGGCGTTGCTGTCACTCACCCAGATTACAGGAGACTGAACCCACTATCTAGCATAAATACTCCCTCTTGGAGTTACAAGCATCTACTTAGCCAAAGCATCTACTAGTAACGGAAAGATTAATAATCAACTTGATCATAGTATTCAATATTCATCGGATCCCGACAAACACAACATGTAGCATTACAATAAGATGATCTTGATCATGTTAGGCAGCTCACAAGATCTAAACATGATGGCATAAAGTGGAGAGACAACTATCTAGCTACTGCTATGGACCCGTAGTCCAAGGATGAACTACTCACGCATCACTCCGGAGGCAGGCATGGCGATGTAGAGCCCTACGGTGATGATTCCCCTCTCCGGCAGGGTGCCGAGAAGAGGTTCTGGACCCTCCCGAGCTAGGGTTGATGACGGCGGCGCCTCTGGAACTTTTTGTGGATAATGGCTCGGGTATTTAGGGTTTTCGCGTCGGGGGGAATAAGTAGGCGAAAGGGCGGCGGCTGGGGACCCCCGAGGGGCCCACACAACCCTAGGGCACGGCAGGCAGGGGGCCCGCGCCCAGGGTGCGTGTGGCCACCTCGTGGCTCGGCTTCGTCTCTCCTTTGGACTCCGTGTGCGTGTCGGTGAAATAGGGACCTCCGTTGATTTTCGTCCAATTCCGAGAATATTTCCAGAATAGCTTTTGTGGAATACAAAATCAGCAGAAAACAGGAACTGACACTGTGGCATCTTGTTAATAGGTTAGTCCAAAAAATGTATAAAAGTGATATGAAGTGGATACAAAACATGTAAAAATTGGTATAATATCAACATGGAACATAAAAAATTATAGATACGTTTGACATCACGGGAAGTCGAAAAACGTTCTGCGGGGTTTGTTGGGCCTAGGGCCCATATTCGGGATGGATCGATCAAAGAAGAGATCATTTGGCAGAAAATAGGCGGGCGTACGAACTCCCATCTGTACTATATATCATAGCTGAGCGTTTCAACCCCCTCTCCGTGCACCCACGTCATTTGAGCACTTCTACAGTGCGCGGTCGCCTCCGCGCCGTCGATTGCGGATTCGACGGTCCGCGTCGTCTTTCTGCAATAAGGGCCCTGCGCTTTTCGAAAATTACTAAATAGTCCCGCATATAAAGCACCAGCCCGTAACCTAGATCCCTTTTCATCTCATTTTTCCCCACCCAGGTTCCTCTCCCGACCGAGCAGCGACGGACGCCGCGACGACCGCGACCTCGCCCTTCTTCTCCTTCCCCACAGCGAGGCCCAGCTCGGCGCACCGCCCCTGCCTTCCTTCCTTCCCTCCCTGCTCAGCCTCCTACATGCCACCGACAGCCCCTCGCCTGCCAACCTCCAGCGCTGTATGTGGCCTCGCCGGCCAGCTCTGGCCGCCACGAGAGTTTCCCGCGTGGAGATCCTCCTCGGCAGCCCCGTCTCGGCCGTCCTGCGCAGCCCCCCCTCCCCTCCTCCTCATCTCTCCCCTTCCGCGCCAGCAAATTCCATGTTCTGAGCTGCCTGCTTCTTCCGCACGCAAGAGCAGAGAAACGATGAGATGGGGTGCCTGCAGTGCTCCTACTACGGCTGGTCCTTCGACGGCGCCGGCGCTGACGCCTGCATCAGGATCCCGCAGGCCGCGCCCCAGGGCCCTGAGCCGCACGCCGCCCGCAACCCCAGGTATGCGCCACCAGGTTCCCCGCGCTCCTCTCCCAGGGCTTGCTCTTCGTCTGTCCAGACGAGGACGGCTGGGACAAGGCCATTTTTCTTGATTGATTTGATGTATGATTCTAGCATTTACCCCGTACAAAAGCTAGGTAATATACTTCAGTTATACATGTTTTTTTTTATCATAGTCATTTCTTGTATATTTAGGAATTTTCCTCCAATTTTAAGTGTGCTATCCATGTTTCGTTGGTTCATTTTAACATTATATATGATGTTTTTCCTTTGCAGTTCTAGAGTTTAGATTTTATAAATGACACATATAGGAAACAATACTATAGAATCCATTTAGTGTTTTCCGCATTTATAGAACCAAGTTGTATACATTTATTATGGTCCAAATATTGTTGGCTAAATCTGTCTTCACAAAATTAGTAGATATACATTTCACTGTGTGTAGCAAAACATATTATATTTTATATGTGCAACTAAATAACAATTGTCGAACAATACTCCGTAATAAGATATATCTACATAGATTGCAAATGGTGTTGAATAAACTTTATCTCTAATCTGCAAGTGATTTCACTTTCACCGGAGGAGTTCACAGAAAGGTCTACCACATTGAAGACGTAGAAAGCCGGAGCGGGAGAAGATGAGCCGCGGCATGACAAGGTCGTCGGTGGCGGCGCTTGGCTCGTACGCAGCCAGCGCGGTGGTGCTCGGTGGCAACGGCATTCGGCGTGGCAGAATGCTGGGCGGCTTGAGCTGGCCACAACGAAATAGTTGCTTGGCCTGGTCCTCATCCTCATTATTCTTTCCAAATTAAGAACATGATCTCGCAGGTATAAAAATTAATTTTTAGTTCTCAAAGTTTCTAAAACATACTTCCGGCCTGTATTGCGAGTTATAATTTTATCCATCCACAAGTGTGTACCAATCTCGAACGGAGGTACTTTACGGATTGTTTCATTTTGTGGCTATTAGAGACTTCTCTTTTTCGTCGGGGAATTGTAATAGAAATGAGAGGATCGAGCAACAAATTCCATCGGGGAATGACCGTCGGCTAGGTGACTTTATGTTCTGCCCTGCTCTACATACGAGCTAGCTTCTCCACTGTGTACTGTCCAAATTAACCGTGCCCATGGTGCACACTATCTATCTATTATATTATTAAAACAACAAACAATCAGCGGTGAAGATTTATCAATCGGAAGTCACAAAATCATAACGGCTGAGATTGCCCCGAAGGCACGCTCACGTCGGCTGAGAAAATTTATTATGCACCGTGTGCAGTCAAAACTCCAACAATGGAAAAGGTATGGTCCACCTTATGTAAACCAAGGCACACGCACGTGGGCTGATAAAATTGATTTGCACCGTGTCCAGTTATAACTCCCAACAATAGAAAAGGTAAGGTCCACCTTATGTAAAAAACAACTCTTTATCTCTACGTAAGGAATACGTTCTCTTCACCCCCATATATGCCTTCATTGGTGCTGCTTCGTTCCGATAAACACGACAGGAGTTCTGCCTCCAGGTAGTAGATGTCGACGGTTTAGCTGTCTCAATTAGGAACAACACAACGTGCAGCAACAATCATGTCGTTGTGTGGATATGAAGACGGCGAATAGCATCCCTGCCCTGTATAAATCTTCTGATCGATGACCCAACTCCGGTGAAGCTAACTCAAGGAGACGACGGCGATCTCGCGCCAAGGAATCTGAAGCTAACTTGAGGGGACGAAGACGATCTCGCGCCAAGGAATCTGAAGAACACAAAAGGTGCCCTGAGTCTAACTCAAGCTTTTGACGAGTCCATATGGCGAATTAGCGATATCAATCTGAGGCCACGAGTTAGGTATGGATTGATGGTGACACAAAGAACCAAACTCAAGTGGGACGCCTAACTGCAGCAGAGAGGATTTTGCGGGTGATCGACCGTGTCGTGCGACCGCAGTAAATTTGCAATGCTCCTGGTGCGTACGTGTCTTTTATGCTAGCTTGATGAAATTCGCCATCTTGGTACGTGATTGAAAGCCTACTACCACGCAACTGGACGAGCTGAGCTAGATCAGTCGACCGATGCACGTACGCTGTAAATTACTCTGATCAGATCAGATCAGAAGGTAATACGGCCGTGGATCGTTGGCTCTGCGTTGTTATCCCCATGTTTTCAGGTAATTGATCTTTGGCTATGGCCTCTTCTGGATCGATTTTAATTCCTTTTGGTTTGCTCGCCTTACAGGTCGATGGGATCGGTGGTGAAGGAAAGGAGGAGCAGCTGCGACTACTGCGTGGAATACCGCATCACATCCACGCTCATGTGGTGTGGCCGGCCGATCCGCTACAGTAGGTATGAGTGTTTGCTCGATGGCTCCCATGCCTGCTCAGCTACTCTATATTTTACTACGTGTTGGCTAATGGCTAAGATCAGGGTGGAATAGATTCGGGATATATGCACAGACGGTCTGCATGTCATGTAAATTATTTTTGTTCTTCCTTGAGATAACACTTCCTGTTCAAGATGTTGCCCGCGCATGTACGTGGACTCAAGCAGTGCTGGATCCAGGTTTAATATTCAGTTTGGAGTCGATTTCGATCAAATTATTTGGTGCAGGATTCAGGAGTGCATTAAAGTCCAGTCTTTGTGGTCGCCTAGCTTAATTAGTTATTCAGACGAGCAGTCCCATGAAAATCTTCCGGCCTTGACATTTGCTACATATAGAGGTGGACATACGGAGGGAGTGAGATGAACTGGCAAAGAAATACGCAAACAATGCACATATTTAATTGTCGTCATCTAAGACACGGATTACACGCGCAGCTGGAGTTCTAAAGCAAATATAACATTGTCATATCATCATGGTCTACCCACATGACGTCATGTCAGGATAAGCATGGTCGAAACACTTTGAAAAATACATGAACGAGTACAGGAATAAAAAAAGAAACAATCACGGGTAGAATCATGTATATATATGAATGCAAAAATACCACAGATTTAATAAAGTTTCTACGAATTTAGTACATAAAACTCAAAACAGAAAATGAAACCTGAAGTAAAAGTTGAAACATATTAGTAACACCCATTCAGCGCCCATGAAGGACAGAACACCCATGAAGACGTGTTTAATTGGATATTATCTCAAAGTCTATGATTTGCCATGATGTGAGAGACACCTGAATGCAATGGAGAGGGGTGGTAAAGGCCACATAAGATAAGAAGACTATGGTTTCACTAATAGAGTAAAACATGATTCGAAGCACCGATTCATGCCATCTAGAACAAAAACGTTTTACAATGATAAGGGGTTGAGAGGAAGAGTACCCAAAGGTTTAAAACCCTACATATAGAAATTTACATTTATTGTTGACTGAATCTTTTTCTCACAAACCTACACACGTAGAAGAAAAGGTATGTACTCAGGTATGAGGAGCGCGGGACAAAAAAAGACAGATTAATACCAAAGTAAAATTTAAGATGGTGTGTCATAGATTTTGATAGTTGACTATAAGGTACTTAAATATTTAAAAGTAACGTATAGGCTCAAAAGTCTTAATTAAGGTCGAAATTAATTTAACAAAAGTTCACGCTCGGACAAATAACTGATGAAGATAACAACACATATTGATTATATTTCAACAAGATATAAGTTCACTACATGTAATTCTATAATTCAAAATGTATATCCAAAAACCAATATCTCAAACTAATATAGTAATAAAATGTAAAATATATGAATATAACAATACAGAAGAACTCTAGCCGCGCAAATGCGCCGGCCACCCCGCTAGTTTTTAGTAAGTTACCATATAAGTCCCAGATGCTGATCATGTGGTTTATAATTATGTATTAGGTCATATGAGCCGTATGTTACGCCGGCCTTTTCTGTCTCCAAAAACAGAGCAACAACGGGACCTATTCGTCTCGTTTTCCCGGGACAAGTAAAGATTAATTCATATTGACGGGTTTTCAACTAGGCCAGTTCCCTTACCTTCGAACAATATTGGAGAGAAAAAAGTGAAGCATATATAAGTCTAGGACTATTATTAGTGTGTTCCATATATAGATCTGAGCAGTTCTTGCGGTGCTGAATTATGCCTCGTCATGCATGGTGCTGCCTCTGTGCGTATATAAGCTCGGCACAACCGTTCTAGTTTGTCATTCAAATTTAACAATCCCAGCAGAGAATTATACAGTGTATAGGCAAGCACTTCTCAATAAGGAATGGAGTCACGCAAGTTCTTCCCAGCCGTTGTCATCCTCCTACTGCTCGTTGTCGCTACGGGTAAGTATCATTAACTTGTGCGTATTGTCGGAATAACATCATGCACCCACACTGCAACATAAAAGCTTAATTTCCAGATATATCTAATTTATGCACATAGTTTCTTCATGAATTTGACGTTTCCCATTAGACCATGCAAACTTCCTATAAAATTCCACGTGTAAACAAAAGAGGCCCTTCGGAATCCAATCTTGCATATGCACGTACTGGTGCATGATTTAAAAATAAAAACATATTAATGAAGTATAAATTAGAACATGAACACTAGAATGACATATCCAATTTATATAGTCACTTAATATACCAGAGAATGTACTTTTTACATGTGGTTGCTCATGTGCTATTTATCTATCTTGGCCAGCTATTCAAATCGATCCCTGCTGGTCATTTGTATTGTATTAATTTGTATGTAAAGCCTTCAGCTCATTATTTTTCTTCCAAGTTATTTCCTCTCGTGACCCTAGCAAAACTGACCGGAATTAAGTGAAAATACCAGGAGAACATCTATGAAACATGGGTATAGAATCCCTGTATAAATGTAGCAAGCGATGGTATTTTACAAACTCGTAGTCACTTGTGGGATTATTTAAGAGAAAGGGAAATTATAAAGCAATTTCACTATATTTTGTCGAGAAAAGGTTCATGGACATGTATAACTTGTTATTGGCATTTTATAGAGAGAAAATACATGTTTGAATTGACATATACAAATGTTGGGTTGATTTGTAGTTCATTAATTATTCATAAACAATGTGTGACATGTTTTTTTCCAGAGGTGGCGCCAGCGAATGCGGAGAGAGAGTGGGAGTTCGAAAGTGGACAGTTTAAAGGGCTATGCATTATCCATGACAGCGTCTAAAGCATATCTATAGCAAAGAACAAGATCAAAATAAAAGCTACTAAGGAGCAGGCTCAAGTTCATTTTAGGTTCGGTTTTCCCATAGGACTCAAAAATTCTAGACCAAGCACACTTAAAGCTCTCCTCACTCCCTTGCTTGAAAGTGAAAATTTCTTCGTCAGGTGACATGATATAAGGAACAGGGCTAGACATGATAACTAACAGGAAACAAGACCAAAAATAAACCAGAAGCAAGTAACTATTTTTTTTGCGTGTTTTTGATAATTAAAAGCAAACAAGATAAAATAAAATAAACTAAGCAAGACAAAAACAAAGTAAAGAGATTGAAAGCATGAGACTCCCCTCACAGAAGTCTGCTGACTCCCCGGTAACGGCGCCAGAAAAATGGCTCGATGACGTGAAACATACGTTCGTTGTGAGACCCCAAGAGGAAGGTATGAAGCAGTGCAGCAGCAAGTTTTCTCTCAGTATGAAACCAAGGCTATCGAATCCAAGAGGAGTAGTAGCACTTCAGAAGGTTGTCAACGGCGCCAGAAAAGTATGCTTGAAGGGCGGTCTGGACTGTTGACGTGGAACCTGCACACAACACAATCAAACTAATTTGCCCCAACGAAACAGGAAGGTTGTCCATCTCCCCGGCTTGCTGAAAACAAAGGGTTAAACGTATGGTGTGAAAAACAATGTTTAATTACAGAAAGTAAAAGAGAACAATGATTGTAGTTGGTGGTTTTATCAGTGTAAAAGAATGGACCGGGGTCCATAGTTCACTAGTGGTGTCTCTCCATAAAGATAAATGACATGTTGGGTAAGCAAATTACAGCTGGGCAATTGATAAAATAGTGAGCGCATGACAATGCATATATATGACAAGATGACTACCATGATATTTAATTGGGCATTACGATAAAATACATAGACCGTTATCCAACAACATCTATGACTAATAATCCACCTTCAGGTTGACATCCGTGTTCCCTGTTGGTATTAAGTTGCAAGCAACGGATAATCGCATTAAGCAATGTGCGTAAAGTAAACAAGTACATATGACCGTGGACATAGCATTGTTATGTTACCCCTAGTGGCAACAGCACATCCACAACCTTAGGCGTTGCTGTTACTCACCCAGATTACTGGAGACTGAACCCACTATCTAGCATAAATACTCCCTCTTGGAGTTACAAGCATCTACTTGGCCAAAGCATCTACTAGTAACGGAAAGCATGCAAGATCATAAATAACATGTAACATAGATTAATAATCAACTTGATCATAGTATTCAATATTCATTGGATCCCGGCAAACACAACATGTAGCATTACAATAAGATGATCTTGATCATGTTAGGCAGCTCACAAGATCTAAACATGATGGCATAAAGTGGAGAGACAACCATCTAGCTACTGCTATGGACCCATAGTCCAAGGATGAACTACTCACGCATCACTCCGGAGGCAGGCATGGCGATGTAGAGCCCTCCGGTGATGATTCCCCTCTCCGGCAGGGTGCCGAGAAGAGGTTCTGGACCCTCCCGAGCTAGGGTTGACGACGGCGGCGCCTCTGGAACTTTTCGTGGATAATGGCTCGGGTATTTAGGGTTTTCGCGTCGGAGGGAATAAGTAGGCGAAAGGGCGGCGGCTGGGGACCCCGAGGGGCCCACACAACCCTAGGGCGCGGTGCTTGTCGTGCAGTACATGCCCGTTGGGAGACCCCAAGAGGAAGGTATGATGCAGTTCAGCAGCAAGTTTTCCCTCAGTATGAAACCAAGGTTGTCGAACCAGTAGGAGCAACAATTCTTCTGAAGGTTGTTGGCGGCGCCGTTACTCGATCACCAACGTGGAACCTGCACACAACACAATCAAACTACTTTGCCCCAACGTAACAGTGAGGTTGTCAATCTCACCGGCTTGCTGAAAACAAAGGATTAAACGTCTCGTGTGGAAAATGAGTATTAAATTGCAGAGAATGAAAAAGGAACAGTTTGCAGTTTGTGGTTTAATCAATGTAAAATAATGGACCGGGTTCCACAGTTCACTAGTGGTGTCTCTCCATAAAAGATAACTAACATGCTGGGTGAACAAATTACAGCTGGGCAATTGACAAATAGTGAACGCATGACAATGCATATACATGGCATGATGATTACTATGGTATTTAATCGGGCATTACGACAAGATAATAGACCGTTATCCAACTGCATCTATGACTAATAATCCACCGCCGGGTTGTCATCCGAGTCCCCCGTTGGTATTAAGTTGCAAGCAACGGATAATTGCATTAAGTAAAGCGCGTAATGTAAACAAACACATATGCCCGTGGACATAGCATCGTTAGGTTACCCCTAGTGGCAACAGCACATCCACAACCTTAGAACTTTCTGTCACTGTCCCAGATTAAATGGAGGCATGAACCCACTATCTAGCATAAATACTCCCTCTTGGAGTTACAAGCATCTACTTGGCCAAAGCATCTACTAGTAATGGAAAGCATGCAAGATCATAAATAACATAGGGCATAGATTGATAATCAACTTGACATAGTATTCAATATTCATCGGATCCCAGCAAACACAACATGTAGCATTACAATAATATGATCTTGATCATGTAGGGCAGCTCACAAGATCTAAACATGGTGGCACAAATAGGAGAGACAACCATCTAGCTACTGCTATGGACCCGTAGTCCAAGGATGAACTACTCACGCATCACTCCAGAGGCAGGCATGGCGATGTAGAAGCCTCCGGTGACGATTCCCCTCTGCGGCAGGGTGCCGGGAAGAGGTTCTGGACCCTCCCGAGCTAGGGTTGACGGCGGCGGCGTCTCTGGAACTTTTCGTGGATTTTGGCTCAGGCCCTTAGGGTTATTTTCTCGGGGGGATTAAGTAGGCGAAAGGGCGGCGGCTGATGACCCCCGTGAGGCCCACACCATACCAGGGCGCGGCAGAGGGGGGACCCGCGCCCTGCTGGCGTGTGGGGCCCCTTTGGCTCCTCTCCGTTGCTCCTTTGCTCCATCTGGTGTCTTCTGGTAAAATAGCATCCCCGTGAAGTTTCGTCCAATTCCGAGAATATTTCCAGACTAGCTTTTCTGGAATACAAAAACAGCAGAAAACAGGAACTGGCACTTCGGCATCTTGTTAATAGGTTAGTCCCAGAAAATGTATAAAAGTGACATAAAGTAGATGCAAAACATGTAGCAATAGGTATAAAACAAGCATGGAACATCAAAAATTATAGATACGTTTGAGACGTATCACGCGGCAGGCAGGGGGCCCGCGCCCAGGATGCGTGTGGCCACCTCGTGGCTCGGCTCCGTCTCTCCTTTGGACTCCGTGTGCGTGTCGGTGAAATAGGGACCTCCGTTGATTTTCGTCCAATTCCGAGAATATTTCCAGAATAGCTTTTGTGGAATACAAAATCAGCAGAAAACAGGAACTGACACTGTGGCATATTGTTAATAGGTTAGTCCAAAAATGTATAAAAGTGATATGAAGTGGATGAAAAACATGTAAAAATTGGTATAATATCAACATTGTCGTGGGGTAGATAACACGGCAGATGCTACCTTTGGGCAGCTTGAAGTTTTGGGCAAGGCGACTCTGATGTCTGGGAGATTGTTTAGCACTACAGGGACAAAGGGTTTTACCCAGGTTCGGCCACTCCATTGGAGATAAAGACATACTTCCTGCTATTCTATTATTGATCTCAATCTCGATGACCCGGCTACGACAACAGAGCCAGATCTCGATTAGGGTTACAGGGTTTCGCTTGGTAGCGGATGTTTCTCTCTCTGGTTCTCTCGCCTATACTTGGGTCACGAAAGTCTTGCTAGATATGACTCAGGGACCGGTTTATATAGATGCCGGGTCTCCTGGTCACATACATGGTCCTCTGGCCTACTCTAGGTCCTCTGGCCTTCGTGTCCTCCAAGTCCTGAACCGCCTCGGGGTCTTCTAGAACATCTCCTTCCTTAGCCAGGTTACCGCGAAGCTGCTGGCCCAACATCATAACCCGGCCCATGCTGATGGTTAGCTGGCCTAGCCGGGCCTCCTGCCTGGCGGGTCACGCTTCCCTCTTCATGGGCCTACCGGGTTATTATCCCTCCATCAGTAGCCCCCAGGTTAACCAGGTAACCAGGTTGCCACGCTTTGCTCCCATCTTTGAATTTGGTCTTCTTGATCAATGTTGGTATCCTGGCTTGCCGGGTTAACCACCTGAAATGCAAAAACAACACATACACATAATACTCCAAGTTTTATCTCTTTCTATTTAGCTAGGCCAGCTCTTCTTGGCGGGTTATGTTATAACCCGGCTTTCTCATACTTGGTCATGCGCCTCCGGGTTTCACACCCAACACTTAGCCAAAATCCCAACTCAACTGAGTCAATCTCCAGTCATAAATTGGGTCAAGGAATATTCCTTTTGTCTCTTCCGTTTGTCTCTGACTTCCAGGAAAAGATACTGATCTTATCCACTCATTTTTACCACAGTACCCCTAGGGTTTTCACCGTGCCTATAAATAGTAGACCCAGCACCCCCTCAGTCATTTTCCCCACTCTCATTTCCCTCGTCTTCCTCGCGCACGCGCTGCAGCCGCCGCCGGAGAACCAATCTCCAATCGAACTTTCGAACCTCGATTAAACTCCAAGGAAACCTTGATTCTTTCTTCCATCCATGCTGCGCACCCAATTTCTACCTCAATCGCATCTAGAAACACCCCACAGTTCTCTCTCACCGTGTGCATCTCGCAGCTAGGGTTTGTTCATCACCATTGTTGTTTCTTGACCTGTTCCAGGACCCTACTCCATGACGAAGGAGAAGGTGAAAACTGGAGGACCCCGTGCGGCAAAAAGTACAGCAAAGAAACTTGCCAGCTCAGTCGCTGGTGGATCTGGCTCCGCCGCGCCCGCGGCCGCTCCGGTGAACTGGACCAGGTCCAGCGCCACGAAGACCACTCTGCAGACGTTCGTGAACCGGGGCGAACTTCCTCCTCAGAGCGAAATCGACTGGCGCGCCCCTGGAGAGGAGACTCGGCCTACTCCAGAAAAAGGTGAAATCGTGGTGCTTCTAGATCATGTTTCCCGGGGTCTCCGCCCCCCGGGTTCCCTCTTTTTTCGCCAAGTTTTCAAGTACTACGGGCTCACTCCCATGGATGTGGCACCCAACTCTATTCTGAACATCAGTAACTTCGTTGTTTTCTGTGAGGACTATCTCCAGATACCTCCCAACCTCGATCTTTTTCTTGAAATATTTTACTGCAATCCCTCTCGCAAAAACCAGCCTCTTGGTCCATACGGAGGTGTTTCCATCCAGCGCCGCAAAGAGTGCGACTTCCCGGCTCTTGCTTTGGTCAGCCACCCTAAGGGGTGGCAAAATTCTTACTTCTACTGTAAAGACACATCCCCTGAGTGTGACGAGGCCCGGTTCCTGGCCTTCAGAAATTCTCCCTTGGTGTACAACGCCAAGATGAATAGTTATGCCAGTAAGGAAAAGCGAGAAGCGCTTGAAGGCACCCGCCGCCGAGCCAGGGCTCTGCTTGCCCATGGCCTCCGCGGCACGGACTTGGTTAAATGCTGGGTTGGCTGATTCATCCAGCCTCTCAGCATCAGAACCCGGCTTTTGTGCCAATACACTGAAGAAACCACGGATAGCATGCGCTATTCAGAGATCACACTCTTGGACGACCAAATTGTGAAGAACGCAAAGAGACTCCTTGGCGAGACCAAGGCCGACATCGCGCGGACCGGGCTTGCCATGTTCAGCGCCAAAAACAAACCACCCACGGTAAACCTTTCTGTTTTCCTTTCTGCAAAGTGTAACCCGGTATTTTATGCACACCATCTTACTTACTTTTTACTACTTTTTCTCAGGACTCCAAATGGTGGAGCGTGGATTTTAGTCCCACATCCTCTTCTGATGAAGAGGATACTGAAAGTGAAGATGAAGAAGAAGAAGCAGGTGAGCTTGACTCCGTAGGCCGGCTCTTCCTCAACTTGATTAACAGCGAGGTCCCCAACAAGGACCCCTCTACTGATAACCCGGCAATTCTTATTCCAGGCCCTACTGACCCGGCTCCAGACGTGCTGCCGGGTCCTCAAACTGCTGGACCCACTCCCCAAAAGAGGACCCGGGCTGCCATTGCTAAGGTGCCACTTTGTCGTTTCTCAATTTATATGATGAACTCATCTCAAACTCAAGCACAAACACAGGAAAAGGAAGCTGAGAAGGAGGCCGAGGCAAACAAGAAACCCCGGACCCGGTCTTCGTCTACCCACGTTTCACTGAGCATAGGTATCCCTCAATGCTCTTTGTCAAGCTGGGCCAAATCCATCCAGAAGACGCCCAGCAAAAAGTATCCTTTGGCTGGCAAAATCCGGACACCTAAACGCTCTCGTTTATCATATTCTTCCTCGGATGCTGTTAGCACACCCGAGGATTTCCAGATCAATGACGGGTTAGAAATGCTCTCACACTTTTCCATACCCAACACTTTACTGCTTTTCTTTTTACTAACCATCTGCCCTTGTCTTAGTGCCAAGGCCATCGTGGAAGAAGACCCGGATTCTCCTCCAGCCCCATCTCCTCCACCTACTACAAATGAACCTTCTCCAATGGAGGTGCAAGTCGAGGAGGCGGGCCAGAAGGAGGAATCTGCAGCAGAGAACGTGGTTACATCTCTACCAACCCCTTCCGCGGCTGCTCCAGAGCCAACTCCAGACGCTCAATCACCTGGGTTAGGGTCTGGAACCAAAGAAGATGACCCAGAAGTACTGATTACTGGGTCCAAAAAAGGCCCGGCTCCTGGTGTTTCCCAAGTCATTGCCAAGATTGTTACCCCTGAAATCAAGGTGGATCCCTCTGCCAAGGGCAAGGACCCAATTCCTTCTTTGGACTTGGCGGCTCTGGACTCCATGTCCACACCGGCTCTTTGCGAGGAATACTTCTCTCGCCTTGCTCATCACAAAAACTTGGAGACTGAACTTGTCTCTTTACTTCAGAAATGATACCAGGTACTCCTTTTATTTTTCTTGCTACCTCTTGCATAACTATACACTGCCTAGCCCCCAAGCTCCAAGATTATCACTTGCTGATAAACTTGGTGCTTAAAACACAAATGGCTTAAATAAAAATTTCAACCCTGTAGCCCCCAAGGCCCGGGTTGTCTGTTTACGACAAACTGGGACTTAAACACTTTCACCTGTTTAAAACTGCTCACTGCATATAACAAATTTTGAACACTGTAGCCCCCAAGTGCCGGGTTAGCTGCCCGCAGCAACCTGGGACTTTTCCATCTGTCATGTCACAAATGAACCTTGAATTTCAAATACTGTCGCCCCCAAGTGCCGGGTTAGCTGTCCTCAGCTACCTGGGACTAACACACATAAAATTTGAAACTTGTACGCCTGTAGCCCCCAAGCGCCGGGTTACCTGCCTACGGCAGCCTAGGGCTCCATACTGACCAAATACTAACAAGAGCTTAACACTTGTAGCCCCCAAGTTCCGGGTTAACTTTCCTGCAACAACTTGGGGCTTGACTATACATTTCTTTCTGTATTATATCAACAGGAACATGTGAGCAAAGCCAGTGAAGAGATTGCTCGGCTGCAAGGAGCTTTGAAGGCTGAAACTGATAACCGGGCTTCTGACCAGGAAAAACTGAAGGCCCTGGAGAAATCTGTCACCGATCTCACCCAGGAGAACACTGACCTAAAAACAGAGATGCAGGACCATGAAGAAAACTTTAAGGAGCAGCAAAACACATTGCAGAAGCAGCTGAATGATGTCACCAATGAGCTAACCCGGCTCAAGAAAGTGATCACTGCAATGGTCGCTTCTCTTGTTGGTAAGTGTAAAAGTCTCAAACCCGGCAAATCTTACACGAGCCAAACCCGACTTCTGCATTAACATGACTTTATTTTGTCCTGCACAGGTCCACGTGATGGCAATCTCCGCAAAACTGCTACAGAGAAGGTCAAGTGCATGTACACCCTGGTGCGCCAGTTGTATTTTGGAAGCTGCGAAGTCATCAAAACTGCGAGAAACTGGGAAAACCCGCCCAGCTCCTACACTGAGGTGCTGGGTCATCTTTCCACAATGCCAGACTGGATCCAACTCTTGAAGAGGTCCGCTTGCAGAGCCGGGGCAATGCGTAGCTTGGCCTTGGCCAAGGCCTACTACCCCAATCTGGAACCGGGTCCCCTTGCCTCAGGCTTTCCCCAGTTCAATGCTGATGGCAGCAAGTTTGACAGAAAATCCTACGGCCGGGCTATGAAGCAGACCCGGTACGTAGCCACCCAAATTGCCAACGGCCTAAAACTGAACTCTGTGCAGTATGGCTATAACGAGGCCAATGAGGAAATTGTTGATGATGAACCTCAGCGCATTGACCTCCTGCAAAGCTACAAGGATTACATTGCTGCAGAACAAACTGCTCCCAGCTCCTCTGCTGCCCCAAGTTCGTCCACTCCAACAGTTCCACCTCCATCACGGGCTGCCGTAGAAGATGATGACGAAGGATACTTCCAATCCCTGCACCTCGTCACTTGGCGCAACGATCGAGCCCCCAAGACCCGGGACGGGGCAGCAGAGGCGGCAAAAGATGACTCGGCAAGCGCCAAGGACAGCACCCCGGCCACCACTCCTTCCACTAACCCGGCGCCTGAAGCCGGCTCTTAAAAACTTATGCAGATGTTGTGTCTCTGCCAAAAACTATCTCATTCGGCCCTTGGGGCACTTATTGTAATAACTTAGTTCTTTTGATACAATGCCGGTGATGTGCGCTCATATGCTGTGAAAACCCTGGTAGAACCATGTGAAATCTTTTATGCCCAAATACTTGTCTGTATGTGGTTTCGATGACCCTTTTGATTTCTTTAACTGTGAGCCGGCTTTCGCATGGATACCCTGTCGCTACTTCTCTGAGAAAAACAGGGTCGAACCAAGTCCCAATGGGCCTCATGGTTGATTGAGTTTCCAGGTGAGCAATCAGGCCATATAATCGCGAGTCACATCAGCTCAACAGCAAGATAACCAAGAATAAACTGGTGGCATAAAGGCCGGGTCTTGGATTGCAGCTGCAAACTATTGAAGTAAGAGCCCCCAAGACCTGGATCAATGTTTATAAAGTAATGGCTTAACTATGCAACATTACCCCATTGATCCACATACTGGTGGGACGCACTCTTTGGGCATCCTCAAAAATAAAAGACAACTATAACACTTGTGCTATGACAGAAAACATAACAACTGACACTAAAACTGAACATGCATACTACAAAATTCAAAAGTACTAAAGCTATGAAATTCTCTGCCGGGTCACAATCTTTGAGACCCGGGTAATCATATGAGCCGGGTCCTGGGGAATAACTTAGCTACTTCAATGACAAGCCCCCAAGACCAGGCGGAACAAAGAACTATATAAAACAAAGAATAATAACCGGCCTATAAACTGTAACGTAAACTGAAAAGACAAATTTCTGTTCAACCTTCACTTTATTGATAGAAAAGGTTAGGTCAGCAAGCCGCCTCATTAAAAACCTTCCAGCCCCCTTAGGTACCCTGGTAAGGAAAAGAGCGTGTCTGAAACCTGCTGCCTGTTACATCGTGTGTTACATATGTTATCTCTTTCTCATGCTAAGTATAATATGGGCGCAGCTGGGCAATGTTCCACGGCCGCTCACGCTCTTCCAATGAAAAGGTGGAGTGCGTTGTGTCATTTACAGTCTCTGATTTTTCTCTAGCATCCACCAGATAGTATGAACCATTGTTCAACTTCTTGCTTATGATGAAGGGCCCTTCCCAAGGAGGAGATAACTTGTGCATCCCTTCCTTGGACTGCACCCATCGCAGCACTAAATCACCCTCCTGGAAAGTGCGAGTTTTAACCCGGCGACTATGATACCGCCTCAAATCTTGCTGATATACAGCTGATCTTTCCATGCTTGCTCTCTGTTCTCCTCTAGCAAGTCCACAGAGTCTTGCCGGGTCTGCTCATTCTCTATTTCGACGTAAGCCGCCACACGAGGCGAGTCATGAATAATGTCACTTGGCAAAACTGCCTCTGCCCCATACACCATAAAGAAAGGGGTCATCTTTGTTGATCTGTTTGGTGTTGTATTAATTCCCCAAACTACTGAAGGCAACTCCTCAACCCACGCTCCGGCGGCTCTGATGCACGGGACCCGGAGACGTGGTTTTAAACCTCTGAGTAACTCCTGGTTTGCTCTTTCTACCTATCCATTGGCCTGGGATGAGCAACTGAGGCAACATCCAAACATATACCATTATTTCCATAGAACTTTGCCATCTCTCCAAGGGACATGTTAGTGCCATTATCTATGATGATACTATGGGGATACCCAAACCTGTGGATGATCTGCTTCAAAAACTTGACTGCTGTAGCTGCTTCGCAATTTGTAACAGGCATCACCTCAACCCACTTTGTAAACTTATCAATGGCAACCAAGAGGTGGGTTTTCTTGCAAGGAGACATGCTAAAAGGACCCACCATATCAAGCCCCCACACTGCAAAAGGCCAAGTCAAAGGTATTGTGCGCAACTCCTGAGCCGGCACATGAATCTGCCTTGCATACCTTTGGCGCCATCACATCTATTCACCAGGCGCTCTGCATATGCCTGGGCTGTAGCCAAAAGAATCCGTGTCTGAAAGCCTTAGCTACTAAAGATCTTGTTGAAGCATGATGACCACAATCTCCTTTATGAATCTCTTTCAAAATTTGTCGGCCCTCCTTTCCAGACACACATCTCTGAAACACTCCTGAAACACTTCTCTTATATAACTCGCCATCAATAACCACGTAGGCCTTGCACCGGCGCACAATCTGCCGGGCTATGACTTCCTGCTCTGGCAACTCTCCACGCAAAAGATACGCCAAGTAAGGTTCTGTCCACTCTGGAATTTCATGAGTTGCTGCTACCAACTGCGAATCCAGGTCTTCCTGAACCGCCAGCTCTTCCGTATCCTGAAGCTTGACTGATGGAGTCCATAGCTCGTCCAAGAAAACATTAGGTGGAACCGGCTCTCTGCGTGAGCCGAGTCTTGATAAAGCATCTGCAGCATCATTTTTCCCGCGATCAATGTGATCCACCTGGTAGCCTGAGAAAAACCCGGCTACCCTGTCCACCTCTCTTCTGTAAGCCGCCATTGTTGCATCTTTCCTATCCCAAGTTCCTAAAACTTGCTGTGCCACAAGGTCTGAGTCCCCATAGCACTTGATACGTTTGATGTTCATCTCATTTGCCATACGCAAACCATGTAACAAGGCCTCATACTCTGCCACATTGTTAGAACAATCAAAGTAAATTTGCAAAACATAGCTCAACTTATCACCTTTGGGAGAAGTTAACACAACTCCAGCTCCTGAACCTTGTGCTTGCTTAGACCCATCAAAGTGCATAACCCAAGGTTTGAGACTCGGGGTAAGAGGTGGTGCACTCAACTGTGTCCAATCATTAAGAAAATCAGCCAACGCTTGAGACTTGATAGCTGTGCGAGGCACATAATCAATGTGATAATCCCCCATCTCTATTGCCCACTTGGCAATTCTTCCTGTAGCTTCTGCATTTCTGATAATATCTGCTAAGGGTATTGAACTGACCACGTGATTGGATGCTCCTGAAAATACGGCTTCAACTTTCTACTAGCCATGAAAACACCAAACACTAGCTTCTGCCAGTGTGGGTATCGCTGCTTTGCCTCTGATAGTACCTCACTAACATAGTAGATCGGCCTTTGGACCGGGTTCTTTTTCCTTCCTCCTTACGCTCGACCACCACCACGGCACTCACAGCTTGAGGCCCAGCAGAGACGTATAAAAGCATGGGCTTCTTGGACCCGGGGCCGCCAAAACTGGCGCTTCTGATAACTGCTTCTTCAAAGCCTCAAATGCCTCATCTGCTTCTTGATTCCACACAAAGTTGTCTGTTTTCTTTAATAACGTGTACAAAGGGATTGCTTTCTCTCCGAGCTGGGAAATAAACCGGCTTAGCGCAGCCAAACAGCCTGTCAACTTCTGAACATCTGCCAACTCCTCTGGTTTTTTCAAACTTTGAATGGCTCTGATTTTCTCCGGGTTTGCCTCAATTCCACGCTCTGACACAATGAAACCAAGCAATTTTCCCGCTGGAACTCCAAACACACACTTTGTAGGATTGAGCTTCATCTTGTACTTCCTCAAATTTTTGAACGTCTCTATAAGGTCATTGATAAATGACCCAGCTTTTCTGACTTAATCACCACATCATCCACATAAGCATGCACATTACGCCCAATCTGATCATGAATTTTTTTTGGATACACCTCTGATAAGTTGCTCCTGCGTTCTTCAACCCAAAAGTCATGGTCTTGTAACAAAAAGCACCAAAGGGGGTGATGAACGACGTCTTTTCCCAATCTTCCCTGTTAAGTTTAATCTGATGGTAACCTGAATATGCATCCAGAAAACACAAGAGCTCGCTGCCTGCAACTGCGTCAACAATTTGATTGATACGCGGCAGTGCAAAAGGGTCCTTGGGACAATGCCTATTCAAACTTGTGAAGTCAATGCACATCCTCCACTCATTATTTTTCTTCAAAACCAAAACCGGGTTAGCTAACCACTCTGGATGAAACACTTCCATGATAAAACCGGCCTCCAAAAGCCGGGCTATCTCCTCTCCAATTGCTTTTCTTCTCTCTGCATTCATTTTTCTCAGGCCCTGTTTTACCGGCCTTGCTTTAGGATCAACATGTAAGCGGTGCTCAGCGAGTTCGGTCGGAATGCCTGGCATGTCACTAGGTGTCCATGCAAAAACATCCCGATTCTCACGGATGAACTCGATGAGTGCACTTTCCTATTTGTCAGTTAAGTTTGTCCCTATGGCGAACTGCTTGGAGGAATCCCCAAGCACAAAATCCACCATCTTAGTATCTTTTGCTGCTTTAAACTTTACCCTGTCATCTTCTGTTGTTGGTTTCTTGAGTGCCGTGTTATCCTGTGGGTCAATATTTGATCTGTAAGCTTTCAACTCCTCTCTAGCACAAGTTTGTTCTGCCAGGGCTGCATCCCCCTCATCACACTCTGCTACAATTTCTCTGTTACCATGCACTATAATGATCCCCTTAGGAACCGGTATTTTCAACTGTAAATACACATAACACGGCCTTGCCATGAACTTGGCATAAGCCGGCCTTCCCAACAACGCGTGGTAAGGACTCGGAAACTTCACCACCTCGAAAGTGAGCCACTCTGATCTGAAATTATGGATAGACTCGCCAAAAGCAACCTCTAGTGAAATTTTTCCCTCTGGTGTGGCTGATTTCCCAGGAACTATACCATGGAAAATTGTTGACGTTTTCTGAAGCTGTGATTCCTTCAATCCCATACGTATGAACGTCTCCCAGTACAAGATATTGATACTACTGCCACCATCCATCAGGACCTTCTTTAACTCAAAGCCATGAACTTGGGGAGTAACAACCAATGCAAGCAGACCCGGGTGTTCCACCACATCCGGGTGATCTGCTCTACTCCACGTGATTGTATGCTCTGACCACCTCAGATACCTTGGAACTCCAGCAACCACTGTATTAACCGCCCTTTTGACTATCTTTCTCTCTCTCTTTGTCGTGCCACTAGTGTATATATGATACTGACCAAGCTGCCTTGGCTGCTGTGAAAATCCACCCTGGTTAATTGTGTTCTGGCCCTGACCCGGGTTACCAGTAGGTACCGCGTTTGCTCCAGTCAAAGGCCTTGCAGCCGGGTTAGCACTCGGGCCGGGTCCTCCGCTTCTATTTGCTCCCTGCAAAGCTCGCTGTACCTCATTGTTTTTCCACCTATTCAAGTCCACACACTGTGCCAATGAATGATTGGTGGGTCTGCCGTTCTTGCTATGACACGGACACGGCATCCTGAAAGCCTCTTCAGTGCTCATTGGACGTGATCCTTGATAACTATTTCCACTACTGTAATTCCCACTGTTGCCTTGGTAACCCCTGTTTTCCTGATAACCTCTGTTTTCCTGATAATTCCCATCCATCCTTTGCCTCTGAAACCTGGCATTGGTATTTGCCACTAGCTCTGAGTTTCCCTCATTGTGACCACGCTTGTGCTGATTCTGATTGTTGTTATTATTGTTTCCCAGGCCATTGTTGTTCCTTCCTCCATTGTTTGCTGTGCCTTTCCCTTTCTCTTCCTCATTATCATCCTGGGTCTTGTCCGTAGCTACGTGCCTATTGCAAGCATCCATCAATTCTGCCATGGTGACCGGCTTAACCCGGTGCCCTTCCTTCATGCGACCCAGCTTCTGGACCAGGGGAGCGTACTTGCAAGTTTTCTCCATCGATGAAATTGTGTCCTTGGGCTCGATACCAGATGAGGAGTGCAGGATCTCCGTGACCCGGCCCATCCAATGGCGTGCTGACTCGCCTTTCTTTTGTACACAACGATCCATATCTTCAATGGAAAACAAATGCTTGCACGTACCCTGAAAATGCTTGATGAAAACTGCCTTCAACTCATCCCAAGAATTAATGGACTTCTCTGGCAGATTCTTGAACCACAACTTTGCTGCTCCATCGCTCATCATCAAATACATGTACTTTGCACAAACATTCTCTGTGGCATTGCGTATACACATTGCCATCTCGTAACTGCTCAACCAGCTTGCCGGGTCCATGCTTGGCTCATAATTGGATATCTTGCTTGGCTCCTTGAATTTCTCAGGGAAAGGCTCCGCTCTAATGGTATCTGAAAGACACTTTGGCTCGGCTAAGTTAGAAGAACTTGCTAAAAAATTGTTATTACCTGGCGAGCTTGCAGATGATGCTGGTGCGGGACCCGGTCCTCCTGTTGTGCTCCTGCTGCAGGTACTACCGGGTTTGCATTGGCAGCACTTCTTCCTGCTCGCGATCTATTGACTATCTGCTGAGCCACCGAAATTGCAGGGGTGGGTTGGTGCTGCTGATTGTTCTGGTTCTGGTTCTGCTGGGGCGGGTTTTGCTGTTGTGCCGCGGCAGGCCCGGCCAGTGGCGGGTTACCTCCGTTGCGGCTCTTACTACGATAAGTAGTGGAGTGAAGCGCACTTTTCTCCCTTGAATACTGAACTTGCTGAACAACTGTTGTACGCAACATATCAATGGCATGCCGGGCTTCAATCTCTGCTGGTGAATCTCCCAAAGGAATACGATCAAGTGCCAAAGTTGCAGCATACACGTTATTCGCCAGATTTGAATAGTGACCCGCCGGCGTGTGGAACCTTGGTGTTCTAGGGGGCAGACCCGGATTTCCCCTGGCTCCCCCAGCGGGCAAACCCGGCAATGCTGTTGCTGTCACACCAGCTCCCCCTGTTCCTCTGTTTGGCTCTGCGGTTGTTCTGGCCACTGGTGTGACCTGCGCTGCACCAATGGGCTGATCTTCTAGGGTTCTGAACAATGCTGTTACGGGCACCGGGTTTGCAATATTTTCTCCACGAGCCAGCCGGCTCTGGTGCCTATTCTGGTACACCCGGGTCATATCATTGAGACGATTTTCCTCCTCCTCAATTTGCTTCTTTCTTGCTTCTATCTCTTGCCTTTCTGCCTCGGCGTTTCTGCGCATCTGTTCTAAAGCTCGGCGTGCGGTATCTAACTCCATTGCTCTAACTGCTGCGTTCTCTAGGGTAACCAACCTCGTGAGTGCCGATGGATCTAAGACCAGGCCATTGTTAAACAAGGCCGGGCAGCAGCTGTGTTGTTTCTTTCCTCTCCCTGAGCCCGGTTATGCAGGAAACCGAAGCTGTTTCTGTATCTCGCCGTGTCTTCACTTTCATCTGACACCGAAGCCGGCTCGCCATCAATTCTCTGATCCGCCGGCTCCAATATCGGGGGCAGCTGTTGCTGTTGACCCGGAGTAAAGGCCGGTGGAGCAATAGTTGATGGTGATGCTTGCATGTTGGTCGAAGGCGCGGTGTACACAGCTACCCTCCGAACCGGTCTTGGGCTGGACTCTTGCTCCACATCATCCTCTTCTTCTGCATCATATCCGAACCGGCCTTCAAACAGGGGCAAGATCGATTCTGACTCTGCACGGTCCACCACATCACCCGGGATTTGTGCCGGGTCACCTGACCGTTCCTCCAGCGTGTCCAGGGCCAGCTCAACTTCAGCCGTGCCAACTGATTCTTCCCCATCAGATTGAACAATTGTGGCGGCTCCTGACACAGATTCATAGTCTCCATCACTAGCAGATCTAGTTGTAATTATACCAACAAAAACATTGAACTTGCCAATTGGAATAACATCACCTGATTCAAGTAGATCCGACTCCGGCCCCCAGCCAGAATCATCAACGATGGACTCTCCTTGTGCATTGACTGTGATCTGGCCAAAAACGAAGTTCTCGACCCCTTGCTTTGCTTCTCCCATGATGGTGACACCTTTGGACGCGATTCCCACAGACGGCGCCAACTGTCGTGGGGTAGATAACACGGGAGATGCTACCTTTGGGCAGCTTGAAGTTTTGGGCAAGGCGACTCTGATGTCTGGGAGATTGTTTAGCACTACAGGGACAAAGGGTTTACCCAGGTTCGGCCTCTCCATTGGAGATAAAGACCTACTTCCTGCTATTCTATCATTGATCTCAATCTCGATGACCCGGCTACGACAACAGAGCCAGATCTCGATTAGGGTTATAGGGTTTCGCTTGGTAGCGGATGTTTCTCTCTCTGGTTCTCTCGCCTATACTTGGGTCACGAAAGTCTTGCTAGCTATGACTCAGGGACCGGTTTATATAGATGCCGGGTCTCCTGGTCACATACATGGTAAGCCCGGGTTCTACCCAGACTCGGAGTCCTACTCTAGGTCCTCTGGCCTTCATGTCCTCCAAGTCCTGAACCGCCTCGGGGTCTTCTAGAACATCTCCTTCCTTAGCCGGGTTACCGCCAAGCTGCTGGCCCAACATCATAACCCGGCCCATGCTGATGGTTAGCTGGCCTAGCCGGGCCTCCTGCCTGGCGGGTCACGCTTCCCTCTTCATGGGCCTACCGGGTTATTATCCCTCCATCAAACATGGAACATCAAAAATTATAGATACGTTTGACATCAGGGGAAGTCGAAAAACGTTCTGCGGGGTTTGTTGGGCCTAGGGCCCATATTCGGGATGGATCGATCAACGAAGCGATCATTTGGGAGAAAATAGGCGGGTGTACGAACTCCCATCTATACTATATATCATAGCTGAGCGTTTCAACCCCCTCTCCGTGCACCCACGTCATTTGAGCACTTCTACAGTGCGCGGTCGCCTCCGCGCCGTCGATTGCGGATCCGACGGTCCGCGTCGTCTTTCTGCAAAAAGGGCCCTGCGCTTTTCAAAAATTACTAAATAGTCCCGCATATAAAGCACCAGCCCGTAACCTAGATCCCTTTTCATCTCATTTTTCCCCACCCAGGTTCCTCTCCCGACAGGGCAGCGACGGACGCCGCGACGACCGCGACCTCGCCCTTCTTCTCCTTCCCCACAGCGAGGCCCAGCTCGGCGCACCGCCCCTGCCTTCCTTCCTTCCCTCCCCTGCTCAGCCTCCTACATGCCACCGACAGCCCTCGCCTCCCAACCTCCAGCGCTGTATGTGGCCTCGCCGGCCAGCTCTGGCCACCACGAGAGTTTCCCGCGTGGAGATCCTCCTCGGCAGCCCCGTCTCGGCCGTCCTGCACTGCCCCTCCCTCCCCTCCTCCTCATCTCTCCCCGTCCGCGCCAGCAAATTCCATGTTCTGAGCTGCCTGCTTCTTCCGCACGCAAGAGCAGAGAAACGATGAGATGGGGTGCCTGCAGTGCTCCTACTACGGCTGGTCCTTCAACGGCGCCGGCGCCGACCCCTGCATCAGGATCCCGCAGGCCGCGCCCCAGGGCCCTGAGCCGCACGCCGCCCGCAACCCCAGGTCTGCGCCACCAGGTTCCCCGCGCTCCTCTCCCAAGGCTTGCTCTTCGTCTGGCCAGACAAGGACGGCTGGGACAAGGCCATTTTTCTTGATTGATTTGATGTATGATTCTAGCATTTACCCCGTACAAAAGCTAGGTAATATACTTCAGTTATACATGTTTTTTTTATCATAGTCATTTGTTGTATATTTAGGAATTTTCCTCCAATTTTAAGTGTGCTATCCATGTTTCGTTGGTTCATTTTAACATTATATATGATGTTTTTCCTTTGCAGTTCTAGAGTTTAGATTTTATAAATGACACATATAGGAAACAATACTACAGAATCCATTTAGTGTTTTCCGCATTTATAGAACCAAGTTGTATACATTTATTATGGTCCAAATATTGTTGGCTAAATCTGTCTTCACAAAATTAGTAGATATACATTTCACTGTGTGTAGCAAAACATATTATATATTTTATGTGCAACTAAATAACAATTGTCGAACAATACTTCGTAATAAGATATATCTACATAGATTGCAAATGGTTTTGAATAAACTTTATCTCTAATCTGCAAGTGATTTCACTTTCACCGGAGGAGTTCACAGAAAGGTCTACCACATTGAAGACGTAGAAAGCCGGAGCGGGAGAAGATGAGCCGCGGCATGACGAGGTCGTCGGTGGCGGCGCTTGGCTCGTACGCAGCCAGCGCGGTGGTGCTCGGTGGCAACGGCATTCGGCGTGGCAGAATGCTGGGCGGCTTGAGCTGGCCACAACGAAATAGTTGCTTGGCCTGGTCCTCATCCTCATTATTCTTTCCAAATTAAGAACATGATCTCGCAGGTATAAAAATTAATTTTTAGTTCTCAAAGTTTCTAAAACATACTTCCGGCCTGTATTGCGAGTTATAATTTTATCCATCCACAAGTGTGTACCAATCTCGAACGGAGGTACTTTACGGATTGTTTCATTTTGTGGCTATTAGAGACTTCTCTTTTTCGTCGGGGAATTGTAATAGAAATGAGAGGATCGAGCAACAAATTCCATCGGGGAATGACCGTCGGCTAGGTGACTTTATGTTCTGCCCTGCTCTACATACGAGCTAGCTTCTCCACTGTGTACTGTCCAAATTAACCGTGCCCATGGTGCACACTATTTTTAGTAAGTTACCATATAAGTCCCAGATGCTGATCATGTGGTTTATAATTATGTATTACGTCATATGAGCCGTATGTTACGCCGGCCTTTTCTGTCTCCAAAAACAGAGCAACAACGGGACCTATTCGTCTCGTTTTCCCGGGACAAGTAAAGATTAATTCATATTGACGGGTTTTCAACTAGGCCAGTTCCCTTACCTTCGAACAATATTGGAGAGAAAAAAGTGGAGCATATATAAGTCTAGGACTATTATTAGTGTGTTCCATATATACTCCCTCCGTTCCAAATTACTTGTCTTTCATTTGTACACATGTGGATGTATCTAGACATGTTACAAGTATAGATACATCCACATGTGGACAAATGGAAGACAAGTAATTTGGAACGGAGGGAGTAGATCTGAGCAGTTCTTGCGGTGCTGAATTATGCCTCGTCATGCATGGTGCTGCCTCTGTGCGTATATAAGCTCGGCACAACCGTTCTAGTTTGTCATTCAAATTTAACAATCCCAGCATAGAATTATACAGTGTATAGGCAAGCACTTCTCAATAAGGAATGGAGTCACGCAAGTTCTTCCCAGCCGTTGTCATCCTCCTACTGCTCGTTGTCGCTACGGGTAAGTATCATTAACTTGTGCGTATTGTCGGAATAACATCATGCACCCACACTGCAACATAAAAGCTTAATTTCCAGATATATCTAATTTATGCACATAGTTTCTTCATGAATTTGACGTTTCCCATTAGACCATGCAAACTTCCTATAAAATTCCACGTGTAAACAAAAGAGGCCCTTCGGAATCCAATCTTGCATATGCACGTACTGGTGCATGATTTAAAAATAAAAACATATTAATGAAGTATAAATTAGAACATGAACACTAGAATGACATATCCAATTTATATAGTCACTTAATATACCAGAGAATGTACTTTTTACATGCGGTTGCTCATGTGCTATTTATCTATCTTGGCCAGCTATTCAAATCGATCCCTGCTGGTCATTTGTATTGTATTAATTTGTATGTAAAGCCTTCAGCTCATTATTTTTCTTCCAAGTTATTTCCTCTCATGACCCTAGCAAAACTGACCGGAATTAAGTGAAAATACCAGGAGAACATCTATGAACCATGGGTATAGAATCCCTGTATAAATGTAGCTAGCGATGGTATTTTACAAACTCGTAGTCACTTGTGGGATTATTTAAGAGAAAGGGAAATTATAAAGCAATTTCACTATATTTTGTCGAGAAAAGGTTCATGGACATGCATAACTTGTTATTGGCATTTTATAGAGAAAAAATACATGTTTGAATTGACATATACAAATGTTGGGTTGATTTGTAGTTCATTAATTATTCATAAACAATGTGTGACATGTTTTTTTCCAGAGGTGGCGCCAGCGAATGCGGAGAGAGAGTGCGAGTTCGAAAGTGGGCAGTTTAAAGGGCTATGCATTATCCATGACAGCGTCTAAAGCATATCTATAGCAAAGAACAAGACCAAAATAAAAGCTACCAAGGAGCAGGCTCAAGTTCATTTTAGGCTCGGTTTTCCCATAGGATTCGAAAATTCTAGACCAAGCACCCTTAAAGCTCTCCTCACTCCCTTGCTTGAAAGTGAAAATTTCTTCGTCAGGTGACATGATATAAGGAACAGGGCTAGACATGATAACTAACAGGAAACAAGACCAAAAATAAACCAGAAGCAAGTAACTATTTTTTTTTTGTGTTTTTGATAATTAAAAGCAAACAAGATAAAATAAAATAAACTAAGCAAGACAAAAACAAAGTAAAGAGATTGAAAGCATGAGACTCCCCTCGCAGAAGTCTGCTGACTCCCCGGTAACGGCGCCAGAAAAATGGCTCGATGATGTGAAACATACGTTCGTTGAGAGACCCCAAGAGGAAGGTATGAAGCAGTGCAGCAGCAAGTTTTCTCTCAGTATGAAACCAAAGCTATCGAATCCAAGAGGAATAGTAGCACTTCAGAAGGTTGCCAACGGCGCCAGAAAAGTATGCTTGAAGGGCGGTCTAGACTGTTGACGTGGAACCTGCACACAACACAATCAAACTATTTTGCCCCAACGAAACAGGAAGGTTGTCCATCTCCCCGGCTTGCTGAAAACAAAGGTTTAAACGTATGGTGTGAAAACAGTGTTTAATTACAGAAAATAAAAGAGAACAATGATTGCAGTTGATGGTTTTATCAGTGTAAAAGAATGGACCGGGGTCCACAGTTCACTAGTGGTGTCTCACCATAAAGATAAATGACATGTTGGGTAAGCAAATTACAGCTGGGCAATTGATAAAATAGTGAGCGCATGACAATGCATATATATGACAAGATGACTACCATGATATTTAATTGGGCATTACGACAAAATATATAGACCGTTATCCAACAACATCTATGGCTAATAATCCACCTTCAGGTTGACATCCGTGTTCCCTGTTGGTATTAAGTTGCAAGCAACGGATAATCGCATTAAGCAATGTGCGTAAAGTAAACAAGTACATATGACCGTGGACATAGCATTGTTATGTTACCCCTAGTGGCAACAGCACATCCACAACCTTAGGCGTTGCTGTCACTCACCTAGATTACTGGAGACTGAACCCACTATCTAGCATAAATACTCCCTCTTGGAGTTACAAGCATCTACTTGGCCAAAGCATCTACTAGTAACGGAAAACATGCAAGATCATAAATAACATGTAACAGCATTACAATAAGATGATCTTGATCATGTTAGGCAGCTCACAAGATCTAAACATGATGGCATAAAGTGGAGAGACAACCATCTATCTACTGCTATGGACCCGTAGTCCAAGTATGAACTACTCACGCATCACTCCGGAGGCAGGCTCGGCTCCGTCTCTCCTTTGGACTCCGTGTGCATGTCGGTGAAATAGGGATCTCCGTTGATTTTCGTCCAATTCCGAGAAAATTTCCAAAATAGCTTTTGTGGAATACAAAATCAGCAGAAATCAGGAACTGACACTGTGGCATCTTGTTAATAGGTTAGTCCAAAAAATGTATAAAAGTGATATGAAGTGGATGCAAAACATGTAAAAATTGGTATAATATCAACATGGAACATCAAAAATTATAGATACGTTTGACATCACGGGAAGTCAAAAAACGTTCTGCGGGGTTTGTTGGGCCTAGGGCCCATATTCGGGATGGATCGATCAAAGAAGTGATCATTTGGCAGAAAATAGGCAGGTGTACGAACTCCCATCTATACTATATATCATAGCTGAGCATTTCAACCCCCTCTCCGTGCACCCACGTCATTTGAGCACTTCTACAGTGCGCGGTCGCCTCCGCGCCGTCGATTGCGGATCCGACGGTCCGCGTCATCTTTCTGCAAAAAGGGCCCTGCGCTTTTCAAAAATTACCAAATAGTCCCGCATATAAAGCACTAGCCCGTAACCTAGATCCCTTTTCATCTCATTTTTCCCCACCCAGGTTCCTCTCCCGACCGGGCAGCGACGGACGCCGCGACGACCGCGACCTCGCCCTTCTTCTCCTTCCCCACAGCGAGGCCCAGCTCGGCGCACCGCCCCTGCCTTCCTTCCTTCCCTCCCCTGCTCAGCCTCCTACATGCCACCGACAGCCCCTCGCCTCCCAACCTCCAGCGCTGTATGTGGCCTCGCCGGCCAGCTCTGGCCACCACGAGAGTTTCCCGCGTGGAGATCCTCCTCGGCAGCCCCGTCTCGGCCGTCCTGCGCAGCCCCTCCTTCCCCTCCTCATCATCTCTCCCCGTCCGCGCCAGCAAATTCCATGTTCTGAGCTGCCTGCTTCTTCCGCACGCAAGAGCAGAGAAACGATGAGATGGGGTGCCTGCAGTGCTCCTACTACGACTGGTCCTTCGACGGCGCCGGCGCCGACGCCTGCATCAGGATCCCGCAGGCCGCGCCCCAGGGCCCTGAGCCGCACGCCGCCCGCAACCCCTGGTCTGCGACACCAGGTTCCCCGCGCTCCTCTCCCAGGGCTTGCTCTTCGTCTGGCCAGACGAGGACGGCTGGGACAAGGCTATTTTTCTTGATTGATTTGATGTATGATTCTAGCATTTACCCCGTACAAAAGCTAGGTAATATACTTCAGTTATACATGTTTTTTTTTATCATAGTCATTTGTTGTATATTTAGGAATTTTCCTCCAATTTTAAGTGTGCTATCCATGTTTCGTTGGTTCATTTTAACATTATATATGATGTTTTTCCTTTGAAGTTCTAGAGTTTAGATTTTATAAATGACACATATAGGAAACAATACTACAGAATCCATTTAGTGTTTTCCGCATTTATAGAACCAAGTTGTATACATTTATTATGGTCCAAATATTGTTGGCTAAATCTGTCTTCACAAAATTAGTAGATATACATTTCACTGTGTGTAGCAAAACATATTATATATTTTATATGTGCAACTAAATAACAATTGTCGAACAATACTCCGTAATAAGATATATCTGCATAGATTGCAAATGGTTTTGAATAAATTTTATCTCTAATCTGCAAGTGATTTCAATTTCACTTGTTTAATTAGTAGTAAAGATCTGCAAGTGATTTCACTTTCACTTGTTTAATTAATACTCCCTTCGTCCAAAAATAAGTGTCTTAAGTTTGCCCAAAAATGAATGTATCTATACATGAAACACACTTATTTTTGGACGAATGGAGTAGTAAAGACTAAGCGGGCTTTCAGGAAATTTTCGGAATTTGTGGGTGGGCCCAAAAAACCCTGGAGGCCTAGCTGGGCCGGCCGCGCGGACTATATTCTCCAGTAGCTTCTCCCCAAACCCAAACCAAACATCCATCGATCCCCTTCCCCGCCTCGCCTCGCTTCTCCAGTAGCTTCCACCGGAAGCCTCACCGCCGCTCCCCCTCGCCCTCCCCTTCTTCCCTCTCTACAAGAACAACAAGAATCCCCTCTCCCCTTCTCTGCAAGAATCGCCTGACGGAACTACAACAAGAACCCCAATCTCCCCTTCTTCTCTTGGTTCAAGCGACGCCTGCAAGAACTGGATGGCTAGGCGACCAAGAACCGCCGTGGCGACGGCGACGGCGCGCCCCCGGAGCGGCCTCCGCCACATTCTTCGGCGCCTGCTGGCTCTCGGCGGAGGCACCGTCGATGCCCTCCTCCTCCGCCCTCTCCGTGCGCTCTGGCGCGCCCTGCCCTCCTCCTTCCGCTCCAAGAACGCAGCCAGGGCGAGGAGAGCCATCGACGAGGCGCTGCTTCGCGGACGCCGCGCGCTCGACTCCCTCCACGGCGCCCTCGCCGCCCTCCACCGCGCCCTCGCCTCCCTCCACCTGGCACTCTCCCCCAGCCGCCACCTCCGCGCGCTCCGCCGCCTGCTGCTGCCACCGCCTCCGCCTCCGCCGCCGCTGCCGGAGCAGCAGCAGCAGCAGGAGGAGGCCCCGCAGGAGCAGCAGCAGGAGCCCCCGCAGGAGCAGCAGCAGGAGCCCCCGCAGGAGGAGCAGCAGGAGCCGGCGCCGCAGGCCGGAGCGTGGATCTACGGGCGTCTTCCTCCTCGTTCTACCGCTGCTGCCACCGCCACCTCGAAGAACCAGCCGAGGACCTATGTGAGCGCCATTCCCCCCTGATTCCCTACTTGCTGCAACTCTTGTTCATACTTTTGACTAATTTGTCGATTCTAAATTGCTGCAATTCTGTTGAATGATACTGGTGCATTGGATTCATCTTGTGATTCTGATTCTTACCCCTGCGGTAGCTGTATGTTCTGAATTAGCAACGAGAATCTGTGGTCTAGCTAGAAAGAATTTGCATTGTATCATTAAATTTTGGTGAAACCAAATACGGTACAGGGCCCAATGACACATACGGTTTGGTTTGAGTAGATTGTTTCTGTTGGCTCTACAAAAGAGGTCAATGTGTCGACCACTAGCAAACTAGAAGTGAAAAGCAACCAAAATGCCAAAGAAAGGCAAAGTTCGTGATAGGTCTATATTTGCTTAGGGTAGATCCAGCAGCAAATCATATGTAATAATGTTAGTTAACTATTACATTAGAGGTTGTAACGCCACAAAATCTGCCAACCTTGATTCGGTGCTCAGTACCGTACCAGGAAAGTATAGCTACGGGAGAGAGATATTTATATGGAAATTCTGACTCGAGGCACTAAATTGTAGAGCCCAAAACGATTTAAGCATGCAGTTTTTAAAATGCAGTGCAGGTTTAGAGGATCCTACAGGGGTTAGAAAACTGAAAAGGAGATTTTAGTGAAAGGTTAAACATCAAAACACTTATTATACCTATATTTTGATCTATGTTCACTTGAATCATTTACTGTGATTCAATTATAGAGGCTACTCCAACCCATTGAACAGAAATAAAAATCTTAAAACAAAAACATAGACTGGTCCTACTCAATAGCATGTTATTAATTGGCAAGATAGAATATTACTTTGGGGGATAAAGTGGCGAGCTTTCGGAGCCATGACGGGGCCATGGCTTTTCACCATTTAGTTTCTTAAAATATCATGCCAATCACCCTTTACTAGTACTTCTTTCATGGTATGAGAAACTGCAAAAATCTATTTCACATTTCCTACTTATGACGCCGTGGTTTCCGATTTGCCTCCACAAAGAGCGTATCTTTGTTAAATAAATTTAACTGTTAGCATAAAAATATGCTATTACCGTAGACGTGCTAATATTGTCATATAATGACAATTAATAATTCAGGAAATTTTCAATCTGGTGGAATTATATTTTTAGAATCGTAGTTTATATACTGAAAAAACATTCACAGCATGTGTTCATTTGCTACTAGTTTGTTAATATACAAGTATATTCGCTAACTCTCATAAGTAGTTTATGTATTTGCCTATTTGGATCTAAGAAATTGGTTAACTTGTCCACCAATAGCAAACTAGAGGTGATTATAAAATCACCAATACCAGAGAAAACCAAAGTTATTGCTCTGGATAGCTCTCTATTTGTTTGGGGTAGATCCAGCAGCAAATCATATGGAATCATCTTAATTAACTTCTGCAAATATTGCTGCATGTATTTTCAGACCGTCGATGGGGTTGAGGTGCCCGAGGGGGTCGTCAAGGAATACGTCAACTATTGCAGCAAGGCGAGCATCTGCCCGGCGAACTGCACGGTCTGCCATTTGTGTGTCTTTGAGGAGAAGAGGTCTGATAACTACATCGTCCGAACGTCCACCGTGAGTACTCCGAATCTTATATTCTACAATGGAATACCTTCTACCTTAGGGTTAGAGCTGACATTGTGTTTCTTCTTTCATCCGTAGATGTTCCTACATTGTGGACTCCATGTTCACAAGGGGGTACGTTGCGGCGAGCCCGGGTGCAGCGTGAGGGTGCGAGCAGGCCATGACCAGGCGCTTCATCAGTTCTTCTGTCACCAGCTGCCACCTGGATGGTGGATGGATTAGTAGATAGGTTCCCAAACATTTGGTTGACAGCTTTGGTTTGCGAAAACTACTCTGAATCCTTTGGAAGAACTGAAGCAATCTGGATTTGGTTGTCAGCTTGTGCTAAGCGACATGTAGTTGGTGGTAGGGCTTGGTTCCAGGTTAGACTCTGTTTTGCTATCGTGGAGGTTGTCCCAGTGTTACCCTTAGGCCCTGTTGGCATGTAAATATGAAACAAACCGTGCTTTCAGATGTTGTAGTTGTTGCAACTTGGTACTGAAATAGGCTGATCTCTACGACTACAAATTACACGGAATTTCATAGTTGATTTTATCGGTTGCCTATTCTCTGCATCACAAAATATGATCCTTAATGTGTACAGAGTGTGCTTGCGTTAGGCTTGTTATCAGGTATGTATCAAAAAACTCCAAGCGACAATTGAACATCTCAACCATCAGTTCTTGTGATACATATGTCATTCACACAATTCTCCATGCATCAGAGGCAAAACAAACAAGCTAACTTCTAGCACGGATCAAAGACGTTGTGGGCTAAAAAAAAATGCTCAAAGATTCAAAGAAAATCGACAAGACATGTTGTGCGGTTTCTTCTCCGCCCATACTAGTCATCTTGTCTCCTTCGTGCCTCTTTGTTCCCCTCTGTATGTGCTCTGCATCGGCTCCATCGTTGTGATGTCACGTCATTCAACTGGAAAAGAAAAGAATATATTGTATGAAACTGAAACAAGACAGGCTTTCATGTGCTAAAGATGCAACTCTTCCATCAGGAGTACTTCACATGTCCAAAAAAAATGTATACCAGGTCCTGACTGTTTGAGCGAAGAGCCGATACACTAAGCATGTCATGTGGCTCCCCATACGATACAGATTGTGTAAGAAACTCAAAATTACCAAAAGGCACACGGCAAGCATCAGAATGAGATCAATAGCTCATTCAGTGACAATTGACAACAAAAATGTATATTTCAATAAAGAGCAAAATACAGGCGAGAAGAGATGCACAAAGACTTGTCCTAAGATTAATAAACATCACACGTATCCTACGACACTAGGAAGCTGATCTGGAAATCGTGGGCGCCCCACAAAGTGAAGTATTTTGTCTGGTTGGCGAACCAGGATCGCTGCTGGACTGCCGACCGCCTAGCACGCCGAGGCCTGTAGCATCACCCTCGGTGTCCCCTCTATGATCAAGCCCCCGAAACCATCCACCACCTCCTCTACAGATGCCCCTTCTCCCGGCAAGCCTGACATGAGATACTTGCTTGGTTGCGGATGACAGCCAGCGTGATGGATTGGTGGCAGCATGCTAGGCAGGACACCCCAAAACCCCTACACAAAGGAGTCACCTCCGTCATGCTTCTCCTGCCATGGATGATTTGGAAGGACCAGAATGAGTGCATCTTTGACGGCGCGCAGCCTTCTATTACCTCCCCCATCACCAAGGTCAAGGAAGAAGCTGCCCTTTGGACCGGAGCTGGTGGGGCTGGCCTGTGCGCCATACTGCCGACGACATGTGATGTGCATTAGGCCAACATGACAACTGTCACCAACACGCCAGCTGCTAAGAGACAATGATAGAACATGCATCAGCAGTGTTATCAAATACAAATACTATATATATTTATCTTTTACAAATGCTCCAGAGCCGCAAAAACAAACCTGTTCGGACATTAGATATTGACATCTTTTTCTGGAAAGAAGCCCCTGCAACATCTCCAACCTCTCCTTCAAACTACACAAAACAATAGTAAATTCTTGAGAACAACTTCAGTTCAACCGTGACTAAAGCAAACATAAAACTAGAAACACTTATCGAAAAACAAATTAATCAAGATAAAATATAACCCTTAGGATAGACATGGGCTCTTAATTAAATACCTTGTTGTAGTCATTGCACATTCTCTCGGGTAATCACATTTTCTTGTGCACAGGCATGAATAAGATAACAACTCTTGAGCCCCTGGAGCATCTCTGTCACGAGCAAACCATTCATAACCCCTACCCCCAAAGAAAAGAAGTGAGGAATGAGAAAGATCAAAGCAGAGCCTCTGCTGATTAAGCAAGGAGGCTTCCCTTACCTGCATTCCTTGCAAATGTAGCCTCTGCTAATAAAGCACTCCACAGATATCAACACAGGTGCACCGAAAGAACAATATAAACACTTTAAAGCTTATATACCAAGGCGTTCCTATGCACAGCCGAGTTAAGAGAATTTGTTTATCTTAAAGGAGAAATAGTGAAATATACACACAGATGCACAAGCACGCTAGAAAATTGGAAGAACAAAAAAGAGGGAGAAATTGAGTATTCCTTAAGTTTTCCATTGACACATTAAACTGTGTGAAGTAGATCGGTAAACAAAAAAAATTCAAACTATTTATTCAACTGGGTCGAAGCTAGTGTGTACGAACTTGGGGTCCAAGTGGTCACATGAGTAGATTGTCCATCACTAGCAAACCACTCAACTGCTAGCTAATTGAACCCATCAACCATTTTTCAAGCAGCCTCTGAAGCCAAGTTCATCTTTCGAAGAACAGGTGCAATCCAAATAGGAGCCGGAAAGTTGGACCAAAGCTGCGGAGACACAAGTTCCTCCTTGCTGTTATCATCCAGGTTGAAAGTTCCCATATCACGGTGATTATTCTTAAATCCCAATGTCCACAACATATTATCGTCAGTAAAGTAGGAATGATTTGCCCTGAGAGACGGGTATTCTTCAGCACTGAGACAAAGTGATTGATTGTGCCCAAGAAACAAAACATAGTCACGCAAGCAATTGATTTCCTTAAGTTCACTTCCCGCAGCTTCAACTTCATATATTCTGAATTTTGTAGTGTTCCAAAACACAGATGCCCCAGGATCAGGTTCCAATTCATAATCCTCGAAGATTCTCCAAATGAGCAGCAGACCACCCCATGGAGCCTGAACAATGTACACATACTCATATTCATTCTCCCTGGGTACGCGGATAATTGTCTTCATTTCTACCATAGGGCCACTAAGATCGAAGGTGTGAAGTTCTCCCATTTGAGACACAGCATACAACAGGCCATCCTTGTAAAAACAATCGCAATAGAGATCATGAGGTGGCAGCCAGGTCCACTTATCATCCCCTACCCTCGCAAAAGATAGCTGACGCATTGGATTATGGATGAGCACCACAATGTAGCTTCCCGTGGAAGCATCAGGGAAGACAAACGCCTTATAGTGGACTCTGTCTCGCAGCTTGTCAAGAGCAAAGATCGACGGTGGTCTATGACCAGCATACGTTGCACTGTGCCATGAGAACTCATACTTGTGAAGAGCACCGTACTCATTAAGGATGGGCTTCACCTGCTCGAGGGTGATCACTGAAGGTAGAGCAATCTGTTCACACGTGATCGGGTTGACAATATGCATCTCAGATCTCTCATCGACAGTAATCAGCCAGCCATGAGAGGACCCGATCAAAGACCTAGTGTGGATAGGTGGCTCCGGAAGGGTTAACTTGTACGATCTCTTCTCAGTGAGGTTGTAGAGGCAAGCAACACTATCACCAGCAGATTCTGAAGTATAGAGGAGGCACGGCGTCTGCGATAGTTTATACTGCCCAAGGCTGCGTAGGCTGGCATACGCTGATCGCCAAGAGGGGCAGACAGCGCCGGCACGTACAAGGTCAGGGATCTCAAGCGCGGCGAAGATACCCATCAAGACGTCCTGAGGCAGCTCCGGCAATGTGGCGACGGTAGTCTCAATTTCCAATGGTGGATGAACATATTTGCAGAATTTCTGCAGTGAACTGGGAGTGAAGGCTAGCAGCTTGGGCAAAACTCTGAAGATTAGGGAGCACAAAGGGGTCCGTTGTATAGCTAGACTCCCTAAGCTCATCATCGAGGCGATGCTATATAACTCCATGGGGGCAGTGTCTCGTCAGTGACAGAGGAAGGTAGTCCCTAAGTTGCGAAGACCTGATGCTTTTGGACAAAGCTGATTTTTTTCTTCAGTGACTCTCTAAGTTGCACGGATCTGATGCTTGGACAAACCTGAGAAACTTCTTCAGCAGCTTGGGGACGAAAGGCGGTCTCCTGCCTATTATATAGATCAGCAACCGAGGCCACACCCAATTCGAATAGAGAAACAGATGTTTCCGACTCCGAGTCCAGGAAAAATCCGGACTTGTTTCTGCAGGAAATCGTCCGAGTCCCGCTGGCAAGCTAGCGCTAGAGATAGAGCACTAACCAGCGCAGCGCGAGAATGAATCCGCTGGGAGGAGAGGGTGAGCAGCTCGCGCCGCCGTCCGTCAGCGGCGGCGGTGAAGACGGGTGATGGATCGACGGGAGAGGTTTTCTTGTCCTTCTCAATTAATCCGCTGGGGCAGAGGGCGACGAACAGGGCGAGCAGCTGGGAGAAGCAAGCCGGAGTGAGCGGTGGATCTACGGGAATTAGGGGGAGAAGCCGACGAAGGACGCAGCGAGCAGCTGGGAGGAGCCGCCGCCGCCGGCGACCGGAGTGGTGGAGTTCTCTTCTGCTTCTCAATTTCTTCAGAGTGGATTGACGTGTCAAAAATTTACGTGTCATTATTCTTTGTAGGTGACGTGTCGTTTAGTCTTTTGGTGTCTTTAGGCCATCTATAACTTACGGAGTAGATGCTAATCTCGACGCTTATACATGTGAAACATATTTTTTATTTTTGACTATGACCAAAAGGATTGACTATGACGCTCTTACTATTTGTGTGTAACCTTTTTCTGAACAGCCGAAGGACCCGGAAAACCGTTTTCCCTTAAAATATACAACCTCGTTCTCATTTTTTATGAAAAGGACCTCACAAAAGAAGATAAGAAGGCAATTAAGTCCTTCGTCACCGATCTCGCAGTCAGGAGTCAGACCTGGTAACCCATCTTGCTGCCAAGGAACAAGCCGGCCACCTGGGTACGGTGTGAGCCAGAAAGTCAGAGTCGAAAATCTTAGGAGGCTCATTCTTATCCTCAACCTTCTCTCTCCTCTCTACGGTACCTGAGTTCTCCTTCCGTGTTCCCGGGCCAAACCGAGGCTGATCCGGCCGGCGTTGCCGGCTGGAGTTGGCTAAGGGGCGGCGTTGGAGGTTGTAGTTTAGGTTTTCCTTTGTGTTTTGCCTTTGTGCAGTTTGCCTTTGTACAGTTTGGGAGTAGGACATCGGAGATTCCCGGCTGGCTCCGATGCGGCTTGGGGTTCATCTACCTCGCGGCGGCGCTCTGGTGGCAGGGGCCTGCCTCGCCGGTTGATTTGATCCCAAGGATCTCCGCCAATAAAGCTGGGCTCTGGAGCTCTGCTGCTCTGACGGTCGTGCACGCCGTCGGGCATCCGTCGCCGTCTTGCTCTTTCAATCTCCCGTGGAGGAAGATGACAGGGAAGATCGGGACGAGCTCCTCCAATAAGTGCAAGCTCTGGTGCTTCGAGGTGGAGGGAAGTGGTGCTGCGAAGGTGCTTCTGGCCGGCCGTGGCGGCGAGGAGAAGCAGTTCAGCGGCGGCTACATCCATCCACAGGGCTCGGCGTGTGGTCTGGCTGCCCCCTTTCTGGCCTGCCGTGGAGGCGAGGGGAAAGGGTGGCGCTCAGGCGGGCCGCCATCTCCACCGAGGCGCTGCTCTTGGCTCTGCCTCCACCGACGAGGCGGCGTCGCAAGTTCTTCAATCCTCTCGGCCGGCCATGGAGGCGAGGGAGAGGAAGGCGGAGCGGGCGGGGCCGTTGATGCTCGATGGCGGCGGCGAGGGTCTCTGGAGACTGCTCCCTCTGCAGCAGTTCCCAAGCGACGGCGAAGGAGCGCTGCCGCTATCTCTGGCCACAGGGGTGGCCCTGCTGCGCTCGGCCAGCTTGGCCTGAGCCTGTTCTTCCTCCTTAAGTGGAGGATCTTGAAGGATCTCGGCGCGGCAGGTAACGCCGATGCCTCACCAAGTGGTCTCGTCCCCGGTGGGTGCAACGGTGGCCGCGATGCGAGGTCAACGACTGTCGGCGGGGAAGAAGGATCTGATCGCTTATGGCGATCTTCTGTAGGGTGCTGTTTGCATAAAGTAGGGGCCTATGTGCTATTTTTGTCTTATGGGGTCCTTTCGGTAATTTGTATGCACCACCGCTGATAAATGCAGTCTCTGGGTCCTTCGGGGCCTTCATCCTTTCAAAAAAAAAAAAAAAAGAGTCGAAAATCTTCTGTTGAGGCACATTGGCCACGAGGAAGGAGAATTGAGGTCCAAAATTTGCACTAGTGCGCGGAGTGGTCGTCCCATCAGCCTGAAGTAATAGTGGAAAAACTTCACCGACCTTGATCAATGAATTTTGAAGAAATACAAGGGTAGCTCCACGAACTTACCTTAGAGTCTCATATGATGGTTCCTCCACACCTCTTTTGTTGACATGTCGGTCAGAACTGGCTAAAACGTGGAGCTCCACCGAGCTTATTGACGAATCCATCGCTAGGTCGAGCCCTATCCCTCAATATTTAGCATGACGAAACCACAGAGAAGCTCACCGGCCTTCTCAAATAGTTGCTCATGGCGATCGAGGTAGATTTCTATGCACCAACATAGCGCAAAAAGGCAAACAGACAGTTCTAGACCTAATCCTAAATATAGACATATGTCTACTATGTACATTGGCATGCAAATTCTCCACTATCGGCCATTTGGTTAAACATAGAACCAAAACTGTGTCTCATTATGCGTTCATGTCATTGCATTTTTTGTGATTTTTTACTGCCATTTGGTTAAACACGGAACTTATGTGCTTTTCCGAATATATTATGCCTTACATTTCCTCATTGATAATAGGAGAAGAACCAGAACCTACAAAGATAAGAGAAAATGGTCAAAAGTACTATGGATGAAGCATGATGCATCGGAAATTCGTTTTGGCACCCGAGCACACCTGCTACATGCCTGCAAGATTCGTGTTGCTGGGTCGGCTTGAGGGTTTTCTACCGCAGTAATTCGGAAACGGTGGCCCGCATTTTTTTTTGAGATTTGGAAACGGTGGCCCGCATTAAATGACGTTGGTGTCGTCTAAATCCCCGCGGAACAGATGGACATGAAACGGAGTGGACCGGTACCTGTGCTTGTCCATCTTTTTGATTTGGTCTTGATGTTCCCCTGCCGTTAGTAACTTAGTATAATCTATATTTTTATGTGCATGTAGGCCGGACTAATCTCATTTGCTTTGGTGTTGCTTTTTTTAGCCAACTCATGTGCATGCATGCGCGATGGATCCACCACCCGTGGACGCCGGCACAAGCAAGATACAGGGGACGACTGCTGGGAACAACCGGTGCTGATGTGGATGGAGAATGGAGCAACCTAAATCCCCTAACAAACTCTTCCCTTTTCTCTTCACAAGAGACGAAGTGGCAAGTGTTTGCTCTGCAGTGGCGGAGCTTGGGCTGGAAGCATGTGGGGGAGGGGGGGGGGGGGGGGGGCAAATGGGCTTCAGAGCCATCTTGGGCCACTGCTGGGGAGGGGGGGGGGGGGGCAGATGGGCTAATTTCCACTAGTTTTGGACACAAATGGGCCAAAAAGCACTACGTTTTTCCTAAAATTTTCTTGGGCTGGGGGGCGGTGGCCCCCCGAACTGTGCATAGATCCGCCCCTGTTGCTCTGTACTCTGCTTCCAAGGCGATAATGCGGGGCTGGACCGGCGTAGCTCAAGGCGTACACGGCGGAGGCCATCAACGGCATGGAGTTGGAGTCTTTGGAGTCGTCCGATCCATGGCGCTGTGTTAACGGTGCGCCGGCCGTGCCCGTGCATGCTAGCGCACCTCCCGCCGAAGGTCTGACTGGAGCGCTTCCCCAAGATTGCCGCGAGCATCATGGCAGCGTTCTTCCAATTCTTCAACGACTTGGTCCAGGCCGTGCGGGAGCCGCAGAGGCTGCTGGACATGCTCGATGTGGTGCGCCGGGAGAGGGAGCGTCTCGACGCTCTCGTGTCCGGCGATTTGGCCACGCTGGTCCTGTTATCTAAAGTGCTAAACCTACGCATGTTTTATTACTTTGTTTTCTTAGCTTTATTACCTGTTGCATGCAAATAAGGTACTCCCTCTATACGGGTTTATTGGATGCATTTGGCAAATCTCTTGGACCTAGGTGGCTAACTATTGGTGGTTCAGTAGACTAATTGGTGTGCATGCATTGGTTGTCTTCCTTTCCTCTCTATTAATTACTCATTAATTGCCTAAATTGATGAGCATGCATTGGTTGGATTCCATTTCCTCTCTCCTAATTGCTCATTAAATGCCTAAATTGCATCTTATTCTTGGAACCGGAATGGAGGGAGTAGTAGTACGTGCACGAGCCCACAAATCCATGTGTGCGTGCCTTGCCGTGATTATAGGATTGACCCTGACATGTACTTGCCTCGCGTTCTTCCACCTCCCGTGAGCGAGCGAGATCCATGGTTGGTTCTAACAGGTCGCCATCCGCGAGCGGACGCGCGAGTTGGTGCTCGCCCTCGCGCGCGCCGTGCAGGCGCCAACATCGTCTGCCAGCGATGGAACCAAAGCGGAGGGCAAAGGCGGCCGCGTGGCGTTGGCGGAGGCAGCGTCGAACGTTGTCGAGGCGCTACACCGGCACGTGGAGGTGGAGCGCAGGGGGTGGGCGGACGTACGCGGCGACGGTGCACGTCATGGCAATGAACTCGTACTAGTAATTAATCTGGTACATATACATGCGCGCCCGGGGCACCGAGCTGGCGAAGCTGATCGGCGAGGAGGCCATGAAGCGGCGGTACAAGGTGGCGGCGAGGGAGTACCAGGACGTGGCGTGGAACCCGCTAGTCCGGTGTCTCAGCGGACTAGTATTGATAAGAAATAACTTACTATCTCCAATCCGAAAAATCCGTCGGAGTCCTACGTGAAAATTATACTGTATAGTTCAATTTCAGCGACACATTTTCTGAACCGGAGGGAGTACCTCTAAAGCCCACAGCATCTTCCAACATCTCATCCCAATCAGCGTTCCTTATTTTTCTCAATTATCTTCGTGTAGTACCAATCAGCCCTACATGGCTACATCACGCACAATGTTTCGAATTGGAAAATTGTGGCGCCAGTGAAAACTAAGAAAACACTGGTCTTCTTTCGAATTGGAAAATTGTGGCGCCAGTGAAAACTAAGAAAACACTGGTCTTCTTGATGAATAGGTCTTTGGTCTCTTTGTGCCTTTCATCTTCTACATAATCAGATTAAATAAAGTTATTTACAATTCGTTGAGCCTAAATGTTGCAATCTTAGAATCAATCAAACAGAGAAATTACTTATGAATAGTGAAGGGAAGAAGCAATCCAGGTGTAGGCGGTGAGCCGAAGATCATACAAAAACGGCCAAGCGCGGATCGCCGGTGCGGGCTTGCGACGATTCATGGTCCTGCAGGTCGAGGATGTGTGTGCAATATGAGTTCGAGTGTGGTTGAGATTTATCTAGCCATTTCATTTCCAATTTTCAATTTTCTAGAGCACACCCTACTCTTAACCCTTTATAATAAGAAATTTTACTAATTAAATCTAATCAATAATAATAATAATAAGAGGATAGTTGACGTCAATGTAACCAAAGCACGAGTTTATACTGACCAATTGATCAGTCGTGCACCTAGTAGTTTATACTGACCAAAGCTCACATGAATTTTTGGCGTTCAATATCATGTTTCGTTGTTTTCCTGCATGATGTTTCTTAATATATCACGCAGGACCTTGAGCCATGACTAGGTCGTACACAGCCCATGTTGGTGTGCGTAATATCTGAAATCAAGTTTTTTTTTTCATCCATAAGGAAAGTCCCTCAACCTTCCACGATTGACCCTTCCCGTCTGAAAAAAACTCTCCTTGTGACCGCACGGAGGCAACTGGAACCGGTTCCCAAGTCCAAATCATATGTACTGATCCTAGGTTACTCATATGATGCTTTCTTCATAGTTAAAAGGTTACAACATGTGTTATATGTCAGCCCTATCTGTTAAGTGACATCCGAGAAAATATATAGCCACAACCGAACCTTATTTTTCCCATATTCGGCACGTATTGGGAGGTTCCGATTTTGTATTCGTATCATCACACTATCCGCTCCGACTCCAAAACCGAAAAAAATACGGCTACCGACATGGTTCCACTACTGTTCGACCCTATCCATTCCATTTTCACTACTATTCGGCTACGAACATTTTTTTTGGTTATCAAATAAAATAAAGAATATAACTAAGAATAGAATGTAAACTAATATTTTTGTGTTTTCAAATAAGCTAGACATGTAGTAAACTAAGAACAAATATAATGATAAACTAAAACAAAACTTCAGAAAATTTAAAAGGAATCTAATGACCTTAATAGGTAGTAAAAATAATTCCTGACAACGACGCCAGAAAAAGGGTTGAAACCTTTGATCCGGTTTATCAGATGTAGTATGCAGCTTTTTCTCGTTTTTTATTATGTCGCAAGGGCTGTGAATGAAGCAGATTTTTGCGTATTTCGGTTGAAGCGTATTAACATTGGATCCTTCGATCACATTCAAAAAATGCATTCGAAGCAAGATCGAAGGCTGTGAAGAGAGGATGAAGTGTTGTTTAATGCCAAGGAGGTGAAGAGAGCTTCGAGTTGAAACATATTCTTTTATCTGGCATTTTCAGATATTGTGTGGATAAAACATACTTCAGTACTTGTTTTGTGAGACTCTGTTGACTGTATCTTCTAGTGATGGAAGGTTCATCATTTTTTTGACCTATGAATCTTTTTTTCGAATCTAACGAAAACAGTTTTGAAACATAAAATGTGGTAAAAGAAAAACTAAAAACAGAAAAGAAAAAAACGTTTAACTGGGCCGGCCCCTTCACGCAGGAGACGCGGAGTAAATAGCCTTCTCCAGTAGCTTCTCCCCAAACCCAAACCAACATCCATCGATCCCCTCCCCCGCCTCGCCTCGCTTCTCCAGTAGCTTCCACCGGAAGCCTCACCGCCGCTCCCCCTCGCCCTCCCCTTCTTCCCTCTCTACAAGAACTCCCAACAAGAATCCCCTCTCCCCTTATCTGCAAGAATCGCCTGACGAAACTCCAACAAGAACCCCAATCTCCCCTTCTTCTCTTGGTTCAAGCGACGCCTGCAAGAACTTGATGGCTAGGCGACCAAGAACCGCCGTGGCGACGGCGACGGCGACGGCGACAGCGACGGCGCGCCCCCGGAGCGGCCTCCGCCACATTCTTCGGCGCCTGCTGGCTCTCGGCGGAGGCACCGTCGATGCCCTCCTCCTCCGCCCTCTCCGTGCGCTCTGGCGCGCCCTGCCCTCCTCCTTCCGCTCCAAGAACGCAGCCAGGGCGAGGAGAGCCATCGACGAGGCGCTGCTTCGCGGACGCCGCGCGCTCGACTCCCTCCACGGCGCCCTCGCCGCCCTCCACCGCGCCCTCGCCTCCCTCCACGGGGCGCTCTCCCCAGCCGCCACCTCCGGGCGCTCCGCCGCCTGCTGCGTCCGCCTCCGCCGCCGCCGCAGCCGGAGCAGCAGGAGCAGCCGCTGCCGGAGCAGCAGGAGCAGCCGCTGCCGGAGCAGGAGCAGCCGCCGGAGCCGGAGCAGCAGCAGCAGCCGCCGCCCCGTACGCCGGAGCGTGGATGTACGCTGCGCTTCCTCGTCCTCCTCGCAATGCTGCTGCCCCCGCCACCTCCAAGATCTACGTGAGTACCATTCTCCCCCCTCCCCACCACCATTCCTCCCTCCTCAATCTTGGAGATTGGGAATCACCTGGTTCTTGCATTATTGATTGCTGCCTGTTAGTTCTCTGCTAGAAGAAAGGTCGATCAAGTCGAGTCGTTGAGTCTGTGTTCTGTTATCGGTCTGTTGGTCGTTTCGAGATGCAATCCCCTTCCGTGAGGATTGGGATGTGATGTGTTGGAACTCTGTTTACCTTTGAATCAATCAATCATCAGTGGAAACTTTGGGAATTGCAAGAAAAAGCCTGCGTCTGTCTGTTTGTTCTGTGGTTACTTTATTTCCTGCTATTCTCTGAAGAATATATAGATGTTGCAGTTCTTGTGTTCATTGAGATGTTTAACAAAATATTGAGATGTTGCAGTTCTTGTGTTTATACAATATTTACCTATAGCAAAATCACCACTTGCTTCTCCATAGTACCCAAGTTCAAGAACTATTGCGTACCTGTCCTGCAAAGAACATATGAACACGTTAGATCCATGGAATTCATTCCCAAGATGATATAACAATAGCAACGAGCAGCATTCATCAATGGCCTGAAACCATCTTGCAATTCCAGCAATTCATCCCCCCAACCACCATTCTTCCTCTGAATCTTGCAGATTGGAAGTTACAGTGACTGCAATTGAATTGCCGCATTCTGAATTAGCAACGAGAATCGTGGATCTTATAATCTGGTGCTTAGCTGTAGGTTCTGGCCTAACCTTGTTGAATGATACCAGTGCATTGGTATTCATCCTGTGATTCTGATTCTTACCTTGTGGTAGCTGTATGTTCTGAATTAGCAACGAGAATCGTCATCTTATAATCTTGTGATTCTTACTGCAAAGCTGTAGGTTCTTACCGCAAAGCTGTTCAACTGGAGAAGTGCTACCCAATTTAACTTCATTACAAAATTGTTATTCAGAAGTTGTTCAGCTGGAGAACTGTTACTGCACGATTTTTCTACATATCAAAATTGTACATTAAAGTTAGTCAATGTAGATCCTGAATCTTGGCTATCTTTGCTTGTTTTTCTACATATCATACTTGTGGACTGCCCAGGGGTAAACACGCTAACACTACTGCTCTGTCTTTGCTTCTTTTTCTGTGGTCGAGATAGAAATAATTTGCAGTGTATCATGAAATTTTTGTGAAACCAAATACGGTGCAATCCAAATTTACGATGGCCCAATGACACATACACAGTAACATCACTACTAGTACAGTTTGGTTTTAATTCCTCGGACAGTTTTTCGATTCTAAATTGCTGCATGTATTTTCAGACCGTCGACGGTGTTGTTGTGCCCGAGGGTGTCATCAAGGACTACGCGAGATACTGCAGCATGGCGACCACCTGCCCGGAGAGCTGCACGGTCTGCCATTTGTGTGTCTTTGAGGTGAAGCTATCGCCTAACTACATCGTCCGAACATCCACCGTGAGTATGCCAAAACTTATATTCGACAACACCTCCTCCCTTTTGGTTAGAGCTGACATGATGTGCCTTAGATGTTCCTACACTGTGGACGGGGCATCGTCATGAGGGGGTCCGTTGCGGCGAGCCCGGGTGCAGCGTGAGGGTGCGAGCAGGACCTGATCAAGCCCTGCATTCCCACTTCTGCCACCGGCTACCACCTGGATGGTGGATGGACTAGCTATGGGTTACTTCCTCTTGACTTGATTCAGTGTGTAGTTACTACTTCGGTTGGTACTGTGTACAACAACTGCCATTCTGAACTGGTCATGGTTTTCTCTTCTTTTTGTGCTTGTTTGCTGTGATGAAAGTCAAGTGTACATTTTAATTTCTGAGCAAACGATTGGTGTTCTGTCTTGCTTCTTGATGGTGGAAAGACTAGTAGTAGCTTCCCAAACATTTGGTTGACAGCCTTGGTTTGCGACCCTGAATCCTTTGGATGAACTGAAGCCAGAAGATGGCGCAATCTGGATTTGGTTGTCAGCTTGTGCTAAGCGACATGTAATTGCTGGTAGGGCTTGGTTTCTGCTTTTAAGTACCCTGTTCCAGGTTAGACTCTGTTTAGGCCCTTTTGGCCTGCTGAGAGATGGAGGTTAGACTCTGTTTTACCCTTAGTGAAAACTAAGAGGGGTGCCTGCAGTCTGCTACTTGGAAGGCAGAACAACACCAATTCCTCAACTCATGTGACCCCATTCCGACAGGAGGCCTCCCTATCTCGCTGGTGGTTCTATTGAATCGTTTACTAATTTAGTTGAACAACATTTATCCAAGCTTTGCAAGATTGCCTGTTAGATGCTTTAGTTGTTCTATGCTTATTCACCTTTCTTTTGACAGACTATGGTTATTATATAGTGGTGAAACTGCAAGGTCGAGAATTCTGTGTATCAACATGCATATGATCATCGAGTTACAACCAATGTTTCCTTATGTTTAGGTTGGTTACACTTACACTATGATTGGAAATTGTTCTTGGGCTACATGCGAAAAGAAATGATTCAGCTGCATCTGGTGAATGCATATTCTCATGTTTTCATCAATTCATTCACTTCAGTTTGGAGCATGCCATAGCTTAATTCGGTTAAACATAACTTCCCCTGACCAGATGATGCTGAGTCTTAAGGCAAGCTATGTTGAACCTCTTGCCGTGGTCTCCATCTACAGTAGCTTTACTGCATAGATATATTCATGTTATCTATTGTGTACAGTCAAAAATATGTTAACCTATTGTGTTCGAAACAGACAGAAAAAAAGGGTCTTTAGGATTTGGGTGTCGCATTCATGGTTCTCTGCTTGAGGACCTAGGGTAAGTATGGTAGGTACCTGGTTCTCTGCTTGAGGACCTGTGGTATGGTGGGTACCTGGCTCTCTGCTTGAGGGCATATGTAGGATTAGCTGATGGTTACTGCTTTAAGATTTTACTGTGCATATAATAGCTTCTGTGCGTTTTGTCATTCAGCTGAACTTTTTCCTGTGTGTAATTTGATGTTCCATGCGGTACTGAGCACATGAACCACTGTTACAGGGCCTCCTTGTTTGTGAAATTAGTTCTTCCACTGTACTAATAAATAATGAGACAATGTGGCCTGAATTAGTTGTTGGCTGCATTGTGGGGGTAACATAGCATCCTGTTGGTTTGAGACATGCTTTACTTCTTAGATTCTTTGTTTTTCTGGTTGTGTAACTTGTGGATCAAGGTTCTTAGCTTGATGGTAGAATGCCAGAATAAACTCACTTTGCATTCCAGATTTTGGACAGATTTCCGTATTTGATGATCGTGGTCTTGTTGGCTTTACTTGAGTTGTGGAGCTGAATAAAGTGACCGGTTTATCCCAGTTCTGTATGCTACTGACATTCCTGTTCTTCAGAAAATCTCTTGGAGAGCAGCAACGATTTGTTGTTTGGGAGTTCCGGTAGTCCACTGCGGTTATTTTTTTATGTTTGTCGAGTGACTCGATATTTTGAGTTATGTGTCATAATGAAATAGTGAAAGCACCTGATACATGTTTTCCTTTTATTTTCGTAATATACTTCACCAAAGAGCAGACATCTTTCATAAGGTTTGTTTCCTCCTCTTTATCTTAGCTTCACTTTATTGTCTTCGCAACTATGATCTGAAACCATGGGCCACGTGGTCGGTCCATGAATTTTGCTGGAACTGAAAATCAAATTATTTCCATACTGCAGTCAACACGATTATGCAATAAAACAGAATTGGGAGCAAGTAGTAAATACTGATGTATTCCTCTGGCTGTATTCCTCTCCTAATTACTGTCTGTAAGGTTATTTTTTCTCTGTTTTATTTTTAGGATCTGGCATAGCGCAGCCAACTAATTGACGTAGAGGGCAGATGTATATTCCAAATTTGCATGTTTTAGTATTGGACTGCAGTATTATAACCCCAGAGCAAACTTAAATAGGAATTAACAGAAAAGATTTATTAACATGCTATGAAATAATTTTGGAACAATTGTGGTCATGCAGGTGCATTCAACCAATGATGTGCTCAAGAACTTCTTTTTTGTGAACAAACAACTTTATATTTGCAGACCAAATGTCAGTTATAGATCGGAGAAACATTTTCAACAATGCTTGAAGTACGACCTGAATGTGTAGTTTGGATTGTGGGTAATGAGCCTTTGTAAATGCCTCCTGAGTGCCTGGGAATTTTCGTGTTCCATAACTGAGGCTGTGAGCCTTCACATGTCATCATTTATCCTGTATGCCTCCTTATCGTGTTATTGCGGTTCTAATAAAAAGTTGCAATATAGCTACTATATTTACTTCATTGCTTTCTCAATAGTCAGATATTATCATCTCTCATATTCTATTCTCTGAACTTTTGACATATGAGTCAGTTTCATTTGTTCTTTCCATTGAGCTCTTCAGTTAGTATGACTGGATGTGTCGTTCTATAAATATGCCACTATGTTTGTGTAGGTCTCACAAACAACGGTGATGCATGCATGAAATTGCCGGAGGGTAAGAAATATGTTGTCTCAGATGCTACATCTAAATTCATAGTGCTTCTGGATGACAAGAATCCCTCTAGAGTATGGATTAATATTAACTACGTGCCAAAACATAAACAAACATAGTTAGTTTTTTTGTGCCTGCATCAATTTATGAGTTGCAGAGAGTACATTCTCTTTATTCGGCTTTATTTTTAGTCATCTAGATACTTCTGCAGTTGTAATATAACAATGTTCTTCCGGGCTAACTGGCACTCTTTGTAGTTCATTAGTGCTTTTTTTGAGGGAACTCTTCTGTGTATTTTTATTGATTTTATATAAAAGGTTTGCAGAAGGTAAAGAGCACTAAAGCAAAAGCAACCAGGGAACTAAGAAACGAAAGGTAGACATAGGAGAACTATCTGAAGTTGTGCACCCAAGCCTTGAAGGACGAGTGACTTTTTCCTATTAGCCAGGAGGATAACCTCATCTCTAATTGTGGTGGAAGAAAACTGTTGATAGTGGAGTTGATCTATTGATCTTTGTAAGTTCTACAATTTAATATTTAGGAGAAAAGTTTCTATTGTAGTGCAACTATTCTCGTTTGTCTTAGAGAAGTATATCTGCACCTGGTGAGACTAGCCCCATCCTTTGCATAACAACCATGAACTGATGAATTCAGAAAAAAAGTATCTAACCATGAATCTATTGTGCAATGTAAGTTATCTTTTTTTGGCCCTTTAAACTTAATAATACTACTGACATGTTCTAACCTTAGTCAATAAACGCCTATTTACAAGGAGCAACCGTTCCTTTGTTTTTGTTGCTGCAGCACATGCTTTGTGGTTTGTCTTGCTTTTCTCTCTTGGTATTCTGTCTTTTCCAGCCACAAGCCTTTGCATGTGTGAAGATAAAAACTCATGCTAAATTGTGTGCAAGCTTCCAAGTGGTGTACAAAGTTCATATAGTGGTGTATATAAGTAATCATTGGTGCAAAAGTCTAGGATGTTAGCAGACATTTTTAGAAGCTGTTTATTCAAAATGGTTCAATAGAATCACATGCTAAATGTTTGATGTCGTTGCTGCATGTGTCTGAGCCGATGCGCTGCACAAATGCTTTTTCGATTTGTCGAGATCCTCTGTTGGTGTACACTCAGTTAGCTTCTAATAGACCCTCACATCCTTTTCCATATACTTTGTGAGTTACGTGGTTGGTAGTTGTTGTAACTTGGTACTGAAATAGGCTGATCTCTACGACTACAAATTACACAGAATTTCGTAGTTGATTTTATCGGTTACCTATTCTCTGCATCGCAAAATATGATCCTTAATCTGTACAGAGTGTGCTTGCATTAGGCTTGTTATCATGTATGTATCAAAAAAACTCCAAGCAACAATTGAACATCTCAACCATCAGTTCTTGTTATACATATGTCATTCACACAGTTCTCCATGCATCAGAGGCAAAACAACACCAGCTAACTTCTGGCACGGAGCAAAGACGTTGTAGGTTAAAAAAAATGCTCAGAGATTCAGAGAAAATCGACAAGAGATGTAGTGCGGTTTCTTCTCCACCCATACTAGTCATCTTGTCTCCTTCGTGCCTCTGTATGTGCTCTGCATCGGCTCCATCGTTGTGATGTCACTTCATTCAACTGGAAAAGAAGAATAATATTGTATGAAACTGAAACAACACAGGCTTTCATGTGCTGAAGATGCAACTCTTCCATGATGAGTACTTCATATGTCCACAAAATGTATACCAGGGTCCTAACTGTTTGAGTGAAGAGCCCATGTACTGAGTCTCGAAATATAACACATATATACATACAGCACCGCAATCTGCCTTCCTGGTTTTCTAGAAATCATTTTGTTTTCTTTGAGAAAAACAGAGACATGATCGAGAGTGAAAACTAAGAGGGGTGCCTGCAGTCTGCTACTTGGAAGGCAGAACAACACCAATTAACTTCTGGAAGGGAGCAAGGGAGCAAACGTGCTACTTGGTGATGGAACTTTCTCACATAGACGCATGTTCAACAATATGTAGATGACCAAAGCCATGCCCTACGTACTTTTTTTCTAGGCCAGCCATGTACTGGGAACTATACTGGAAATACTTTTGAATATGACAACCAGCCTAGCAGAGTCAAAGATATGGTGGCATTAACATTCTACAATGAATCTCAAATGAGAAAAAAAAACATTCTGCAAGGATTTAAATGGACAGAACTAAATGAATCTCAAATGAAAAAAACCATTCTGCAAGGATTTTAATGAACAGAAAGATGGGATGTGAGCTTTGATCTTCAGGGTAGGATCAAGACACCATATAACTAAGGCAATTGGTTCATCACTGAATTACCAAGAAATATGCATTTTTCTTAATAACGTTAATTTTTATAGCATACACCTTGTAGAGAACACGAAAGATATAAATTATAAAACAGTCACACTACCACCAAAACCATGATAAAAACTTTGAAAGACCATCAGGTCAAAAATATGTAGGAAAACAGGGACGAATTTGCCAGAGTCAAAGGAATGATGAGTAAATCCCGCTTACGAGCAGAGCTACCGGAGTAGAACCGTTGCCGTCCCCAAACTGAAGAAATATCAAGATACTGAGCCAGCATGAAGTGACAAAATATTTTACTCACAACCACATACCAAACTTCTAATGCACACATACTGCTTCGTAAGAGAATCCACAATATGGCAAGATCAGGTTACTAATTGCAAGATCACATATGAGTGTTAAATGCTAACAAGCGAACCTGAAAGAGAATTAGCTATATGACACGCAACTGGATCTCAATGTTAGAGATTAATAAACAATTAAACATCTTTAAATTTTATTGCCATTTCTAACTCCTAAAGGAGCTATGGGGCAAGAGTTACCATCCAAATGCAAATGTTACAGGTTAATAAGCATCTCTAAATTTGTACTCTCCCAATATAAAAGAACCAGGGCAGAAGGATTGGAAGAATGAAAATAACAAAAATGGAAAAGGAGTCATAAATTGGTGAACACCATTTACCTCAAGGCACTCTACCAATCTCGGTGACTCCTGCTTTAAAAAAAAAATCCTATTTAGCAAATGTTGCATGCTCAGTCCTTCTTCAGAACTGGTTGCTCACTCGAGCTCCTCCATGGCCTGTGCCTCCTCATACGATACAGATTCTGTAAGAAACATCAAATTACCAAAAAGCACACGGCAAGCATCAGAATGATATCAATAGCTCATTCAACGACAATTGACAACAAAAATGGATATTTCAGTGAACAGTAAAATATGAGAAGGCGAGAAGAGATACACACAGACTTGTCCTTAGATTAATGAACATCAAACGTATCCTGCAACACTTGGAAGCTGCTCTGGAAATTGTGTGCGCCAGGATCGCTGTGGACTGCCGACCACCTAGCGCGCCGAGGCCTGCAGCATCAACCTCGGTGTCCCCTCTGCGACCAAGCCCCCGAAACCAACCACCACCTCTTCGAATGCCCTTCTCCCGGCAAGCCTGGCATGAAATACTTGCTTGGTGGTGGATGACAGCCAGCGCGTCGAGGAACAAAGCTTCGCTGATGGAGTGGTGGGAGAATGCTAGGCAGGACACCCCCAAACCACTACGCAAAGGTTCGCCTACGTCATGCTTCTCCTGCCATGGATAATTTGGAAGCACGATTGCATCTTTGACAGCGTGAAGCCTTCTGTCACCTCCCTCATCACCAAGGTCAAGGAAGAAGCTGCCCTTTGGGCCCGAGCTGGTGCAGCTGGCCTGCGTGCCATACTGCCAACGACTGATGTGCATTAGGCCAACATCACAACTGTCACCAACACGCCAGCTTCTAAGAGACAATCATAGAAGATATATGAGCAGTGTTATCAAATAAAAAACTTTTTGTTTATCTTTTACAAAAGCGCACAAACAAACCTGTTCAGATATAGGATATTGGCATCTTGTTCCGGAAAGAAGCCTCTGCAACATCTCCAGCCTCTCCTTCCGATTGATGAACATCGGCTACCCATCACCAAAAGGATATATGTATCAATTAATTGACGAACTACACAAAACAATAGAAAATTCTTGAGAACAACTTTGGTTCAACCATGTCTAAAGCAAAAAAATAAAACTAGAAACTTGTTGGAAAAAAAATCAAGTATACAAATAACCCTTAGGATACACTAATACCTTGTTGTAGTCCTTGTACATTCTGTCTGGAAATCACATGTTTTTGTGCACAGACATGCATAAGAGAACAACTCTTGAGCCCCTGGAGCATCTCTGTCACGAGCACACCATTGATGACCCCTACCCCAAGGAAAAGAAGGAATAAGAAAGATTAAAGGAGCCTCTACTGATGAAGCAAGGAGGCTTCCCTTACCTGCATTCCTTGCAAATGTAGCCTCTGCTAATAAAGCACTCCACATATATCAACACAGGTGCACTGAAAGAACAATATGAAAACTTTAAAGCTTATATACCAGGGCGTTCCTATGCAGAGCCGAGTTAAGAGAATTTGTTTATTTTAAAGGAGTAATAGTGAAATACACACACAGATGCACAAGCACGCCAGAAAAAAATGGAAGAAAAACAAAGAGAGAGAAATTGAGTATTCCTTAAGTTTTCCGTTGACACATTAAACTGTGTGAAGTACATGGGTAAACAAAGAAAAACTGAAACTATTTATTCAACTGGGTCGAAGCTAGCGTGTACAGACTTTGGGTCCAAGTGGTCACATGAGTAGATTGTCCATTAATAACCTAACAAACCACTCAACTGCTAGCTAATTGAACCCATCAACCATTTTTCGAGCAGCCTCTGAAGCCAAGTTCATCTCTCGAAGATCAGGTGCGATCCAAATAGGAGCCGGAAAGTTGGACCAAAGCTGCGGAGACACGAGTTCCTCCTTGCTGTTATCATCCAGGTTGAAAGTTCCCATATCACGGTGATTATTCCTAAATCTTAATGTCCACAACACATTATCATCAGTAAAGTACACACGATTTGCCCTGAGGGACGGGTACTCTTCAGCACTGAGACAAAGTGATTGATTATGCCCAAGAAACAAAACATGGTCATGCAAGCTACTGATTTCCTTAAGTTCACTTCCCGCAGCTTCAACTTCATATATTCTGAACTCTGTAGTGTTCCAATACATAGATGCCCCAGGGTCAGGTTCCAATTCATAATCTTCGAAGATTCTCCAAATGAGCAGCAGACCACCCCATGGAGCCTGAACAATGTACGGGTACTCATATTCATACACCCTGGCTATGCGGGTTATTGTCTTCATTTCGACCACAGGGCCACTAAGATCAAAAGTGTGAAGTTCTCCCATTTCAGACACAGCATACAACAGGCCATCCTTGTAAATGCAATCACTATAGAGATTGTGAGGTGGCAGCCAGGTCCACTTATCATCCCCTACTCTTGCAAAAGAGAGCTGACGCATTGGATTATGGATGAGCACCACAATGTAGCTTCCCGTGGATGTATCAGGGAAGACAAACGCCTTATAGTGGACTCTGTCTCGCAGCTTGTCAAGAGCAAAGATCGACGGTGATCTATGACCATCATCCATTCCAGTGTGCCATGAGAACTCATACTTGTGAAGAGCACCGTACTCGTTAAGGACGGGCTTCACCTGCTCGAGGGTGATCACTGAAGGTAGAGAAATCTGTTGACATGTGATCGGGTTGACAAGATGCATCTCAGATCTCTCATCAACAGTAATCAGCCAGCCATGAGAGGACCCGATCAAGCACCTAGTGCGGATAGGTGGCGCCGGAAGAGTTAGCTTGTACGATCTCTTCTCAGCGAGGCTGTAGAGGCAAGCAACACTATCACCAGCAGATTCAGAAGTATAGAGGAGGCACGGCGTCTGCGACAGCTTATACTGCCCAAGGCTTCGTAAGCTGGCATACGCTGATCGCCAAGAGGGGCAGACAGCCCCGGCACGTACAAGGTCAGGGATCTCAAGCGCGGCGAAGATACCCATCAAGACGTCCTGAGGCAGCTCCGGCAATGTGGCGACGGTAGTCTCAATTTCCAATGGTGGATGAACATATTTGCAGAATTTCTGCAGTGAACTGGGAGTGAAGCCTAGCAGCTTGGGCAAAACTCTGAAGATTAGGGAGCACAAAGGGGTCCGTTGTATAGCTAGACTCCCTAAGCTCATCATCGAGGCGATGCTATATAACTCCATGGGGGCAGTGTCTCGTCAGTAACAGAGGAAGGTAGTCCCTAAGTTGCAATGACCTGATGCTTTTGGACAAAGCTGAATTTTTTCTTCAGTAACTCCCTAAGTTGCACGGATCTGATGCTTGGACAACCTGAGAAACTTCTTCAGCAGCTTCTCCTGCCTATTACTTACTTATATAGATCAGCAACCGAGGCCAGACCCAATTCGAATAGGAGAAGAAGATCCGAGTCCAATGAAGATCCGGACTTGTTTTTGCAGGAATTCCGTCCGAGTCCCGCTGGGTTCCTTCCCGGAATTTTTACCCTGGGAAGCTAGGGCTACAGATAGAGCACTGACCAGCGCAGTAGAGGATTAATCCGCTGGGGAAGAGGGGGAAGAGCCGGCGACGAACACGGCGAGGAGCTGGGAGAAGCAAGCCGGCTTCGCGCCGCCGTCCGTCCGCAAGCCGAGGAGTGAGCGGTGGATCGAAGGCAATTAGGGCGATAAGCCGACGACGGACGCGGCGAGCAGCTGGGAGGAGCAAGCCGGCTTCGCGCCGCCGGCCCGCCGGCGACCGGGTGAGGTTAGGAGCGGTGGAGCGACGGGATGAGTTTTCTTCAGATAGCTGGTGGGCCATATTCTACGTGTCCTTATTCTTTGTAGGTGACGTGTCGTCCAGGCTCTTTAGGCCATCTTGAAGGAACAATGTTAAATCGATGGTTTGTTTGGCTAACAATGTTAAGTTTTTAAGACATAGAAATAAACTCCGAAGATGATATTAACAATCATTTTCTACAAATTTCAAAAAAAAAAACAATCATTTTCTACAAATATGCATCCTTAAGAAAAGTACAAGGATATCAAAGTCCAACATCATCGCTTAACTTTAATAAGGTAGTCTATGTCCTCAAATATCAAAATAATCTAGATTTGGTCGTTTGATATTATTTAAAACGGCCTGATCATGACTTAGCACCGGTTAAAGACATCTTATCAACATAGAAAATCAGTAAGCAGGGAACCACTAGAAAAGGCAAGAATGAAAGGTAAAAAACGAAGTCTGTGTTTTAGAAGACTCGACAAAATTATTGTTTTGAAGTATATAAAAACCTAAAATTACGGGGAAAATGAATAGCATATTCATAGAGATGACATGAAATTTATACAAAAAATTGGAATCAAAAGGGATTAAAATGCATTAAATTAAATTTAGAATCAAATTTTAGCAGGCTTACCAAATTCCATGGTTATCCAGAATATTCTCTTGTGCGTGTGATATCCTTCAAAATACTAAGTTGCAGTTTCCAGAAACGCCAGGGACCTTACCGCAAAATCTCCCCCACATCTCTTCCCCACCCGCCTCTCTCTCTCTCCCGACCCCCTCTGGCGACCCTCTGCCGCCTCGCCGTCGCCGGTTGATTCCGGCGTCCTCCAGCCACCTCAGCCGCGGTGGTGCGGCGCCGTCGACGCGCCGGCCGACGCTCCACCTTCTTCTCCTCTTTCCCCAGTTTGTTTTCCTTTTCTTTCACCTCGCCACTCACCCGAGCGACCGCGAGTGCTAGGGTTCCTCACGCCTAGCCGCCGCACCACCTCCACGCCCATCTCGCCGCCCAGCCGCTGCACCAACTCGCCGCCCCACCTCGCCGCACGCCCGCGCCTCCCCGGCCGCCCCACACACACACGGCCAGGCAGAGCTACCTCCAATACGTGAGCTGCCGCTGGCTGGCTCGTTTGATTAATGTCCCGTGTGCGAAAGCGCCGTCATGCTATATATCGTCAAAAACATTTTTGTAAAATGAGGGGTTAAATAAATTTGGGCGGAGCGATGAAACCTTTACATGGCAACCACCGACGAACCAAAATAATTTTGCGGGGCAAATAAACATCGTATTAGGTGGAGCGAGGAAACCTCTACACAACATCCACCGAAGAACCAAATAATTCCGGGGATCAAATACACATGGTATTAGGTGGAGTGAAGAATCATGTACATGACAACAAATCAAATACACTTGGTATTAGGTGGACCGACGAAACATCTACATGACAATTGAAAAGGACCAAAATAATTTTGATGTCAAAGAGGTGTAATAAATCTAGCCACTATTGCAGTGTGTTGTTTGTAATCAAAATAAGTGACTTCCTCAAATTTTAAGAAGCATATGGCACTATATGGAGTTTTTGTAAGAGACCAATGCGAAGAATCCATGGCTTATTTGTTTTTGTAGAAGGATTAGTAAGTACGTCGCCCACTAAACACTGTGACCGTTCAACCTAGTAATTCTCTTTACACCCCTAATAAATAGAAAAATATCCTAGAAAGATATTGCTAGTCAACGAGAAACTCAGAAAATAAACCTAGTCCGTCTCTCTTCCTATGGTACGATTTTGCTTTATTAGTGTTATAGGTAGATGTATTAGCGGAGGTGATGTTTTGGCTTGTAGGACTATATACTCTCATTATGAAAAATAATATAAGACATTTGAAATGTCAAAAAATCCTGACAAAACGTTTTGGACATGCATCCTTATATAGATTTTATGTAAGCGCACAAAGTTTCGGATAAAAAAGACATTTTTTTAATTGTGTATTAAAACATATTTTGGTACTACAAATGACTTATCACCCGATATTTTTGTATTTTTGACACATGCCACAACAAAAATGTCTTTGTCATGAGTTTTGCTGTGACCATTGAATGTTTGGATTTTTATTTGATTTATTATTTCAATTTTTAAAACATTTTGAAACACGATCTTAAGCAGTGGAGCAAATGCTCCTATGACTTTTTCGAACCTCGGCAATGCCTTTGATTGATAAAGTCGAAAAGAGTTGGACAGTTTATGAGGGCTCCTATGACTAAACATGGATTTCTGATGTACTAGCATTGTTCATAAGATATCTTCAGATCCTTGTTTCTTCATGCATGCGCGGAAGCTGCGTTACCATTATCTTCGTATTGCCATGAAAATATCATACTATAATTAATGTGGAGACATATTGTTCAATGGACGTTGCTAGGTAGTGTGCAAGTGTGCAATCATTCCAAAAAAAAGAAAGGCATTCGAGCTTCGCGACTGTCTCTCCCGGTTTCTTGTCGACGACGAGGCGGCGGCGCTCAAGGGGTGCGCGGTTGCGTGCGGGGAAGGAGCCGGCGGCGGAGGTCGCTGGCGTCGGGCTCGAGGAACGCGAGTTCGTGGGAGCTCAGTTCACGCATCCCTCGCCACGTGCGCGTGGGCCCCATACAGAAGAAACTCCACAGCGTGGAACTGATCCAACGGCTGCACATGTGCGCACGCGAGAGAGAAAATGCGCCCATCCAAAATTTGGATTTTACCTTCTGTTCTTTCGCGCCAGTGAGCAGCCAGTACAACCGTCCCTAGTGACTACTCCTACTCTATCACTATCACTACTATATATAATAGCGTAAAGAAACGTTGGCCTCTCAGCCCTCCGGCTACTGTAGATCTACAGTACCCCACACTGTAGCGTGCTACAGTAGCTACGCACGCCAGAAGTATTGGAAGAACTACAAAGAGGAAGAAATTGAGTATTCCTTAAGTTTTGTCCATTGACACATTATTAAACTGTGTGAAGTACATGATTATAACACAGGTAAACAAATGCTCTCGAAAAAAAAGCATGGGTAAAAAAAGAAAAACTCAAACTAGTTATTCAACTGGGTCAAAGCTAGTGTGTACAGACTTGGGGTCCAAGTGATCACTCGAATGCGCTCATTAAACAATTTTTCAATCCTCCCGTGAAGCCACGTTCATCTTTCTAAGATCAGGTGTAATCCAAATAGGAGCCGGAAAGTTGGAACAAAGCTGCGGAGATACAGGGTCTTGCTTGCTGTTATCATCCAAGTTGAGAATTCCCATATCGCGGTGATTATTCTTAAATCCCAATGTCCACAACACATTATCATCAGTAAAGTAGGCATGATTTGCCCTGAGAGACGGGTATTCTTCAGCACTGAGACAAAGTGATTGATTGTGCCCAAGAAACAAAACATGGTCGCGCAAGCAATTGATTTCCTTAAGTTCACTTCCCGCAGCTTCAACTTCATATATTCTAAGTTTTGTAGTGTTCCAAAACACAGATGCCCCAGGATCAGGTTCCAATTCATAATCCTCGAAGATTCTCCAAATGAGCAGCAGACCACCCCATGGAGCCTGAACAATGTACGGGTACTCATATTCATTCTCCCTGGGTACGCGGATAATTGTCTTCATTTCGACCACAAGGCCACGAAGATCAAAGGTGCGAAGTTCTCCCATTTTAGACACAGCATACAACAGGCCATCCTTGTAAAAACACTCGTAATAGAGATCATGAGGTGGCAGCCAGGTCCACTTATCATCCCCTACCCTTGCAAAAGATAGCTGACGCATTGGATTATGGATGAGCACCACAATGTAGCTTCCTATGGATGTATCAGGGAAGACAAACGCCTTATACTGGAGTCTGTCCCGCAGCTTGTCAAGAGCGAGGACCGATGGTGATCTATGACCAGCATGCGTTCCAGTGTGCCATGAGAACTCATACTTGTGAAGAGCACCGTACTCATTAAAGATAGGCTTCACTTGCTCGAGGGTGATCACTGAAGGTAGAGCAATCTGTTCCAACGTGATCGGGTTGAGAATATGCATCTCAGATCTCTCATCGACAGTAACCAGCCAGCCATGAGAGGACCCGATCAAGCACCTAGTGCGGATAGGTGGCTCCGGAAGAGTTAGCTTGTACGTTCTCTTCTCAGTGAGGCTATAGAGGCAAGCAACACTATCACCAGCAGATTCAGCAGTATAGAGGAGGCACGGCGTCTGCGACAGTTTATACTGCCCAAGGCTTCGTAGGCTGGCATACGCTGATCGCCAAGAGGGGCAGACGGCGCCGGCATGTACAAGGTCAGGGATCTCCAGGGCGGCGAAGATACCCATCAAGACGTCCTGAGGCAGCTGAACTGGGACTGAAGCCTAGCAGCTTGGGCAAAACTCTGAAGATTAGGGAGCACAAAGGGGTCCGTTGTGTAGCTAGACTCCCTAAGCTCATCATCGAGGCGACGCTATATAACTCCATTGGGGCAGTGTCTCGTCAGTAACAGAGGAAGGTAGTCCCTAAGTTGCAAAGACCTGATGCTTTTGGACAAAGCTGAAATTTTTCTTCAGTAGCTCCCTAAGTTGCACGATCTGATGCTTTTAGACAAAATTCTTCAGGTCTCCTACCTATTAGGAGTACTTATATAGATGAGCAACCGAGGCCACACCCAATTTGAATAGGAGAAGCAGATCCGAGCAAACTTGGCCATATGGGCCCGTGCTCGCGGGCCGGCCCGTGAGCACGCATGCCCAGCCCGCCATGGGCCTGGCACGACACAAGCCTAAGCGGGCCGTGCTCGGCACACAATTCAGCTGGGGCCATGCTGGGGCCTGGAGGCCGAGCCCGCGTGCCGGCACGGCACGGCCCGTTTAGCGGCCTGACACGACAGGCCCGTGAGCAAGAGGAGGTCAAGTGCGCAAAATGTACAAAACCTGTGGTCACCGGGGTTCAAACCCGCGACCTTCCTCGCTGCGCACGAAGACTATACCACTAAACCACTCGCGCACCCATGTCTGGATGCCAGATCGATGCGTTATTATTCAAATAGCGAGTTTTTTTAGCTAAAACAAGCATAACAGCACGCGGGCCAAATTTGGCCCATTAGTGCTAAACGTGCCTGGGCCGGCCCATTTACTTGATGTGTCGTGCCTGGGCCTTCAGGCTAGGCCCGTGTGCCGGCACGGCACGGCCCGTCAAGTTGACGGGCCATCATGGGCCGTGCCGTGTCAGGCCTGTCTAACTTTAAATGGGCCGTGCCGTGCCTGGGCCGACCCGTTGGCCACCTTTGGATCCGAGTCCAAGGAAGATACGGACTTGTTTTTTGCAGGAAATCGTCCAAGTCCCACTGGGTTCCTTCCACGAACTTTACCCTGGCAAGCTAGGGCTACAGACAGAGCACTGACCGGCGCAGGAGAGAGTTAATCTGCTGAGGCAGAGGGGGAGGAGCCGGCGACGAACACGGCGGGGAGCTGGGAGGAGCAAGCCGGCTTCGCGCCGCCGTCCGTCCGCGAGCCGAGGAGTGAGCGGTGGATCGACGGCAATTAGGGGGAGAAGCCGACAACAGACACGGCGGGCAGCTGGGAGGAGCAAGCCGGCTTCGCGCCGCCGGCGGCGAGTGGTGGAGCGACGGGAGGAGTTTTCTTCTGCTTCTCAATTTCTTCAGAGTGGTGGGCCATATTCTACGTGTCCTTACTCTTTGTAGGTGACGTGTCGTTTAGGCTCTTTTGGTGTATTTACTCTTACTAGCAAAATACCCGTGCGTTGCAACGGGTGTAAAATAAATTAAACATCTTATGTTTGAAGTAACTTGATTTTGGTTGTATCATCGTTTTTGAAGTATGGTTGCTTTCACTCAGATTTCAATTCTCTTACATGTTCCACTGTAATCCTCACTAAGTAAACGAAAAAGTCACCACTTACTTTCTAATCTTTGTATACGCATGGGTTTCCAAAAGTATAAATCATCATGCAGAATATCACTTGTTAAATTACATAGAAAAAATACTTTTCGTTTGGGTATGACACATATTCCAACATGAGGAGGTCAGCTGGTCTGATGCGCTATAGAATTACATTTGTATTGCCCTCATCCGACATTTTTTTTGAAACGAGCCGCATCCGACATCATCACACCCTACAACAAACAAGTCTTGTAGCATGAGGTCTTGCTCGCAAGTCTCCAATAGTTACTCACTAAGTTGCAGCACCTAGCTGCATCCATGGCGATTACAAGTCCACCCTCAACTGAAGGTCTAACCATGTCATACAATGACAGCAATGGCAATATCAGATTCTTTTTGTAGGACTTACTGAAAGTATGCAGGTCTAGTCCCCAAGTTGTTCTCAGTGATAGCATCAAGGATTCCTTTGCCATATCCTTCAGCTCAGATGTGCTAGACTCATGGTGCCAAGTTCCATACTTCCATCATCCAGCGTTTGAACCCAATCTCTACTATATAATATGGCTAGAGGTGGTGTTGGTACGTCATGGATAAAAGACGGATATACCCTCCCACCAAATTGCATATTACCACTTCTTTGCCACAAAACGGTTCGTCGGGTTTTCCTCTTCTATTCTCACCTCATGCTTGACCTGATCGTCCGCGAGATCGCGACCAACCGACCTACCCTATACGCCGCACCGCACCCATTGCTACGTCACGGGCCAGACGAAGTCACGGCCAAAAAAAGAAATGCACCCGAGGAGCGGGATGCGACGCCGCCGCCTACCCCGGCCGCCTGCTCCCAGCCGTCGATGTCGACCCCTTGTGCTTCAATCTGTCATCGCCATGACGCTGCAGGAGAAGCCTGCACATCCGGTCGTTGCTCTGCCGACCGAGCATTAGCAAGCCACCAAAAGCTTTGCGGGCTGCGGGTCCGTACCGGCCTTGCCGGCCAAGCTCCTCTGCGGTTCCTATACAACTCCACCGCGAGATCCAGGAGGCAGACCACTGCCAGTCTGCCATGGACACCATTAGAGCACCGCCGAGTCAACCGATCTCGCATCGCAACGGCCAGCGGGAGCCCAACGCCGGCCACACCCAGGCGCGGCTTTGCGTCCGCGTCGGTGACCTTTCTGCCGGCAACCTGCAGAAGCAGATGGCGTTGGAGGAGGCATGGTAAAGGCTGCTGTAGTTGCCGATAGACTCCATATATAGGTCAGTCTTCCATCCAGTTACAAACTTCTAGCGTGCCAAACAACATGCGGGAATCCCTCCTCCAACAGATTTCACTTCTCTGTACTGAAAATAGAAGATCTCCTTTCTCTAGGCAGAGGCTGACGACCTACAGAGCAGATGGCGTTGGAGGAATCGTGGTGGTGCAGTGCATCAACCCCTTGGCGAGACAACTACCAGGAGTCTTAATGTGCAGTGCCAACTTAATTTCTGTAATAAAAACATGTTTGTTGTGACATGGTGTCATGTAGGTAATAAATAAATTATAATTTAGATAATGATTTGTCAGATTGCGCAAATCGGCAGTGTCATTGTGACAATTTCCTCTCTTTTCATGGGTTGGGCTTGAAGTACGTTGATGGTACGACTCGATGGCGACTTGTATCCTTGAGACGGCGAGGCTACCGGGGACACCGGATCTAGGGTAGCGCGCTGATGGGCCAAGCTATCTCGAGATGGAGCGGCCACGAGGGCGAGGATAGTGGGAACAACAGAGCACGAGCAGAACATCGGGATGCGTCAAGCTGTCCTCGAGATAGCATGGCCAGCATGGCGAGGATGGTGTCGACGGCGGAGCTAGCGCAGGGGGTGGGTGTAGGCAAAGTATAATTTGGATATATTTTCAGTATAGGGTGTGCTAACATATAAAAACTCGTGAAATTGAAATAAATGTAGCCCCAGTTCATTGAGAAAAATAAGATCTTTAGTGCGAAAAAGGGGCAACACATATCATCTTGACTTGTTTTGCTTCCCTCCTTTTTGGAATACCGAGTTGGGTTGTTTTCCTTGGATTATGTTCAACAAGATCTCATGAAAATTGCTCAATTTATATACAAATTGTATATGACATGGCTTGAATTATATGACATGAAAACACTTAGAAAGCCCGTGGCAACGCACGGGCATTCTACTAGTTTGTGTAATCTTTCATTCATCTGAGCCTAGATAATCTGACACCATCGATGTATCTTGCTGGCACAAAACCAAATGCATAGAACGATCGGTTTTGCCAATATGTTACATTGTGCTAGGCTTGCTTGTTGACATGAAACAAAGAAAGCATGTCTGTTGGAACCCCAACTGCTCGTTGAACAGCTTGAGCAACGGGAGCAAATGCTCGAAGCACATAACGAGATGTTGCAGGTTTAGAGAACTATTTTGAACTTGTTTCTCTGCCTGCTTTCATGCTAGACTGATCTCTCTTGTTCTGTATATGGATAAAGACAACCTCCAACTGAAGATAATGGAGATGGACGAGACTATGAATTGCTAGAAGGTTGAAATAAAGTCATAGCTGACACAGCACTCAGAATGATGAATATCCTGACCACGCCAAACCCTCAAGTACTCGCAACTTCCTTTTCTGACAGCCAAACGTAAGCATTTTCCAACTGAAGATAATGGAGATGGACGAGATTATGAATTGCTAGAAGGTTGAAATAAAGTCATAGCTGACACAGCACTCAGAATGATGAATATCCTGACCACGCCAAACCCTCAAGCACTCGCAACTTCCTTTTCTGACAGCCAAACGTAAGCATTTTCCAACTGAAGATAATGGAGATGGACGAGATTATGAATTGCTAGAAGGTTGAAATAAAGTCATAGCTGACACAGCACTCAGAATGATGAATATCCTGACCACGCCAAACCCTCAAGCACTCGCAACTTCCTTTTCTGACAGCCAAACGTAAGCATTTTTCTCCTACAGGGAGATAGCTAGCGCTCGGCCAGCATCGAGTTCAGAAGGAGACTGGCTCACATGCTCGTCTCCCAAGCAAGACACGAGCGCTCCCGTAAGCACGCGGCGACCGGGAGCTCCAGTACCCGTCACGGTAGACCCCAGTGACGGAGGGTACATGCATGCATCGTCGCCGGGAAGTCGTCGAGGAGGTTCATCGGCGACTCCTCGCCGTCGTGAGCACTGGCACCATAGCCTCGGAGGACTGCCCACTTTCCGACGCCACCGCCGACCTCCACGCCAGCCGTCCGCTCGTCGTCACCCGTACGTACCCATTGACACGCGACTACCGTCCTCCCATGCCTCCACTTTCCCCTTGGATGCGATGTAACAGTAACCGAATTGCTTAAGGTTTGTTCGAAGAGGACTCATACGCTGTCGTCCGAGGCTTGTTCGAAGAGGAATTGTACGCTGCTGTGCCGCAGTTTAGCTCAAGTTGGTCGCGCTGGTTTGAAATCAAAAGGCCTGGTTAGCTTTTTCTTGGCCCATTATGAACCGAGCGATGCGACGTACTTACGGTCGCTTAAAGATATATATATATAGAGATAGAGATAGCTGGCCAAACGTGCCGGCACGGCACGGCACGGCACGCCCGGCGACGGCACGGCCCGCGGACGGCACGGCACGCGAGCGGCACGGTTGCATTCGTGCCGGCACACGGGCTCCAACTCCGGGAGAAGCACGGCACGGCGGCACGTCAATGGCCCGGCGGGCACGGCACGGCACGTTCGGCACGGCACAGCTCCGGCGACGGCGCGACTCCGGCGACGGCGCAGCACAGCTCCGGCGAGTTCCTCAGCCGTGGAGGAGAGGCGGGGTGAGCTGGCCGCCGGCTTCCTCGGCCGTGGAGGAGGCGGGCGTGGCCGTGGAGGAGCCGGTGGAGGAGGCGGGCGTGGCCGGCGGCAGCGTGGAGGAGAGGCGCGGGAGGCCAGCGGCGGCGTGGTGCGTGCGTGAAGAGGATAAGGCAGAGGGAGGAGAGCACACTAGCGGCACGGTTGTAATCGTGCCGTGCCGGGCCGGCCCGCGTGCCCCAGCTCGGAGCTGGGCACGAGCACTAATGGGCCTCGTGCTGGCACGGCACGATTCGGGGCGTGCCGGGCCGTTCTTGGGCCGGGCCAAAAACAGCGTGCCTCGTGCCGGCCCATTTGGCCCGGCCCGTTTGGCCAGCTATATTTACTCTTTAGGCCAGGAACAATGTTAAATTGATGGTTTGTTTGACTACCTTGAAGGAACAATGTTATTTTCTTAGACAGAGATAAGCTCCAAGATGATATTAGCAATCATTTTCTACAAATATGTATCATTACGAAAAGTACAAGGAGCATCTATATATCAAAGTCCAACATCATCATCACTTAACTTTAATAAGGTATTATGTGTCTCTCAAATATCAAAACAATTTAGATTTGGTCGTTTGATATTATTTAAAATGGCCTGATCATGACTTAGCAACGGTTAAACCCATCTTATCAACATAGAAAATATGTACGCGGGCAGTAATGAAAGATAAAGATCGAAGTCTATCTTTTAGAAGACTGAACAAAATTATTGTTTTGAAGTATCTTTTAGAAGAATGAACAAAATAATTCTTGGGGTCGAATACACATGGTATTAGGTGGAGCGACGAAACATGTACATGACAACAAATCAAATACACATGGTGTTAGGTGAACCGACGAAACATGTACATGACAACGGCTGAAGAATCAACAATAAGACCAAGCTCTGAAAAAAGAGCACCAAACGCAGCGCCCCTAGTGAGGATCCGTCGGGGCGATGGGTGTCTCTATGACTCGGGAGCAGCACAAAACTCCCCGGAGACTACTATGGAATGTGCCTTACTGTAGCGCCTCGACCCCGGAACTATGCAGAGATGATGTGTGTCAGGTCATACTACATAATGGAAGGTTACTAGGGTTACCACGCCTAGGCCAAAACCTTTGGCAGGCGTTGCTCGGAATGGATCATCGTCAACACAACACCTCGATTAATGCCATAACACGGGTACATGTATCAATGTATAATAGAGATATCAAGACTGCGGAACATATGGCACATCACAGACTCTACGACTCAAAACATTATAGTTTTACCCTTATAATAGAGAAAGATAGCAAATATTCCAACCAGAGGCCACAGACCCAACAGTACATCAAGCGGAAGCAAATTAGGTTGTTCTAAACAACAAGATCCAAATTATGTCCTAAGAGTCGGGAACCCCAAACTACTCGTCGAAATCCACGAAGAACCCACCTTCAGTATCAGTGACATCCTCAACTGAAAGAATCAAAAAACAAGGTTGAGTTCGACAAACTCTACAAGATTACTAGAGCTATTAGCTCGATGATTGGCTTACAAAGGTATTGTGGCTATTTTGCATAAAGCTAGTTTTCTTTATAAAAGACATAACTCCATGGCAACGACTAATCATAATGTTTTCAGAGGGGATAAGATAGTAAACTTTTTTCTTCGGATCATCTTTATCATCAACCACCATCAGTCACTGCACCTATCTACAAAGGCACCTCCCCGAATCACCCTCGAGGAAGCTAACCTTGCATTCTTGGAGTCAAGTTTTACTCATTCAGTTCAGGTTTTTCCATGATCTACGAATCCGACACCAAGTCGTCCATAACCGCGGACACGGCTTTTCGAAAAGATTTAACGCTGCAAGGGTGTACAATGTTTACCACGCGTATCGTATGGCTCATTGCTTGTACATTAGGGGTGTGCTTGGTAGGTCGGGCCAGCCCAGAAAATCCCACCTTACCCGAGTTTTGGTTGTTTGGTAGCCCGTGTCCGCGTCTTAGCCCTGCCCACACGATGCGGAAACGGCCTCTCAGCCCTTTACCTTGCATGAGACCAACCCAAGGATCATCAGTGTGCGGAAGGACATGTTCAGTGCCTCCAACACCCTGCCCCGCGGCCACAATCCTATACACCACCATCCTCATCCTAGTCCTGGCCACCATCTTCACGCACGCGAAAATGGAAAGCTCAAACTAGAGGACCCTTAGCTAGCCCCTCACAAGTTAGTCGGTCGATAGGGTTCCTCAGCCACACGTGGGTGCATGCTCAGTCTTGGTCCAAACGCGAGAACTCACACCTAGGCGACGCGAACAAGACAACACACCATCAAACAACAGTGACCTCTCATCCCGCCTTTAAACATGTTAATTTATATCACCACCATTCTCCACCATCATCCGGACGATTTCATCAACTTTTCAAACAATGGAATATCCACGGGACAACTAAGTATTTAACTAACCATGGTTACGCATTTTTATATCACATATAATAATCTCATGCCAACACATCAATTTTTCCTATGGATATTAGGAAGGAAACATGTAATGGCATCGAAAACATAATGCAACTAATAGGATACTCTAATCCAACCAAATTGATATTTAGAACCGCATGCAATATTATAGTGCCAAAAATATTTGCGGAAAACATAGGAGGAGACATGCTCAGAGGGGGGATTATGCTTACCTTGATGGATTGATCAGTGGGCGGGTAATACTGGTCGTCGGGGTATCGCGGTGGAACCCCGACCGCTTAATCTATCTATGCATAAAACACCGTAAAGAATAGCAATCAATAATCACACATGCATTACAAGTGCAATGCAGAAACACATGATGGCTGATACGTCTCAAACGTATCTATAATTTTTGATGTTCCATACTTGTTTTATATCAATTGCCATATGTTTTATATGCACGTTATATCATATTATGACATTTGTTGGACTAACCTACTAATAGTTGCCAAAGTGCACAATGTTCTTGTTTTACACTTTGATGTGTAGAAATTATCAAAATTGGGCAAAGGAAACCAAGTTGGAGTTAAATTGGGACTTTCCAGAAATCTGTCTGGAAACTATTTTCAAAGATCACCATGTTCGGGACTGAAGATGACGTCAAATAGAAAAAGTCTAGTCGCGAAAGTTGCAGGAAATTTTCTGCCGCACGATCTAGACATAAAATTCATCCCAATCGGAGTTCGGATGCAGCCTGTGCAAGCCCGACAAGTCGGCTGGTCCAGAATTAAATCTGGCCGCGCCGAGACCACGTGTGGTGGCCTCGGGAACCTTCTGAAGCCGCCCTTTGGACCATAAATAGCCCCCGCGGAGTAAACCCTAAGACAATTGACGAAACTCCCAAATACATCTCCGTGCTCAGCCGTTTCGAGGGTCAGAAGGTCCTGTTGGGAATTGTCCCCGGAGCCATCTCCATCGACGCCACCATCTGTCATCATCATTGTTTTTCCGTCAACTCCACGCAAGTTACTATTTTCTGGTGCCATTGCTTCTATGTTACTGCTACTGTTGCTCTCATATTATTGCTGCTTTCACATCACGCCTGTTACTAGTGCTTTTCCAGGTGCAGCTTAATTGACAACTCCGATGTTAAGACTTATAAGTATTCTTTGTCTCCCCTTGTGTCGAACCAATAAATTTGGGTTTTACTTCCCTCGAAGACTGTTGCGATCCCCTATACTTGTGGGTTATCAAGACTATTTTCTGGCGCCGTTGCCGGGGAAAAGAGCAAGCATTTCACTCCAACAATTTGCTCCCCTGTCAACACACCATCAAAATAGTATCAACTATTTTCTGGCGCCGTTGCCGGGGAGCCAGCAATCTTCTGCAAGGGGAGTTTCACGCTTCCAATCTCTTTACTTTGTTTTTGTCTTGCTTAGTTTATTTTATTTTATCTTGTTTGCTTTCAATTATCAAAAACACAAAAAATTAGTTACTTGCATTTAGTTTATTTTCAGTTATGTTTCCTGTTAGTTATTATGTCTAGCTCTTTACTTGCTATCAATGGTTACTTTCCTTGAAACTAGTCCTATGGCTGAAAACAACATGAGAGAGCTTTATGAAATTTATCTTGAGTTGGGACATGAAGTGTTTGAAGAGAAAATTAAAAAGCCTATGGAACTTTATTTGCATAACAATCATGATAGTAGCAATGTTATTAGCATACATTTTTTGAACACCATTATTGCTAATGCCATGGAAAGCTCTAAGCTTGGTGAAGCTGGTTTTGATAAAAATGATAGTTTTAGTCCCCCAAGCTTGGAGGAGGAACAATGCTATACTGTTGAATGTCATGATTCTATTAAAATATCTCCTTTTGATAAATTTGAAGTAAACATCCTCCTTGACTCAGTAAAAGAGGAAATTGCAGAAAGTAAAAATGTGCTCCCTAATGTTATATATGATAATGCTCTTGATGATGGTCCTATGTTGTTTAATGATATTAATTATACTACTATTGTCAAAAGTGGATTTAATGACCCCACTGTTTTTGAGCTTAATAAAAATTATGTGTTTATAGATCATGATAAGAATGTTTTATGTGATAGCTATATTGTCGAGTCTATTCATGATGCTAATGAAAATTATTTTGAGAGAGGAAAATATGGTTATAGAAATTTTCATGTTATTAAATTTTCTCTCTTTGTGATGAAAGTTTTGAGTTTTCTCTTGTGTTGCTTTTATATGACTGGTCATTATGTGAGAGGGAGACACGGTTTCATATATCACAATAATATTAAGTCTCCTCTCTTTATGTTGAAATTTTTGAAGTTGCACTTGTTTTGTCTTCCTATGCTAGTCACTTTGTGCTTCATTTACTTGTTTTCTTACAAGGCTCCTATGCATAGGAAGAGTGTTAGATTTAAACATGCTTTATATATGCTTTTTGATGCTCTCTTTTACGTTTCAACTCTCATCTTTATGTGAGCATCATAAAAATCACTATGCCTAGCTAAAAGGCGTTAAAGAAAACGCTTTTGGGAGGCAACCCATTATCTTTTATTTTCAGTATTAGTCAAGGAGGTTGTTTACTTCTGTAGCAACTTCTTTGTATCTTTATTTTCTCGCATTGTTGAGCCAAGAGTAGCCTCTAGTGTTGAGATGATGCTTAATTTTGATTCCTGCGCGGAAACAGATTTTTGCTGTTCACTGTACGAAAATTATAAAATCACCAGATTGTTGAAAAAATCTGAAATTTTTTGTGCGTGATCTTTATGAATGTCTGAATCTTTTATTAGTTCAAAGTTTTTTGATCTGAGCGTCGTAAGTGCCTCGAAAAAAATTCGTCTTTGCGGACTGTTCTGTTTTAGATAGATTATGCCCTTTTATTTTGCATTCACTCTTTTACTAGTGTTGAGTGAAATTCTTTTTTGGGTGGAAGAGCTTCACATAACATCAGTGGCTGTAGCTAATGTTTAAATTAACGAGTCATATTGCGTCTTTATAGAATATGTGAATTTTTATTTATGCACTAACCCTCTAATGAGATTTACTTTGAGTTTGGTGTGACGGGAGTTTTCAAGGGTCAAGAGAGAAGGTGATAATAGGATCAAGAAGAGTGAAGAGCTTAAGCTTAGGGAGGCTCCCATGGATCTCCCCAGCATATTTCAAGAAGACTCAAGCGTCTAAGCTTGGGGATGCCTTGGGCATCCCCTTCTTCATCGTCAGAATTATCAGGTCATCTCTAGTGAAACTATATTTTAATTCTTTCACATCATATGTGATTTTCTTGGAGCGTCTGTGTGCTTTTATTTTCAGTATTGTCTTTTATTTTCAATAAAACTTGACTGGACCCTAGCATTCTTGATTGGGAGAGAGACACGCTCCGCTTTTTCTTGAGAATACTGCTATTCTTCACTTATATTTGTTGAGTATTCATATCTAGCGTTGTTCAGCTTTAGCTCTTATTTTCATGTATCTCTTTTCAGAGCTATTAGCTTTCTTTTGTAGAAAGTACTCTCTTACTTCACTTATATTTGTTTGGAGAGTTGCTTGGTTAATATGTTGGTTCAGAAAATGTTGCGTGTGGTAGTGGTATAATGAAAAACTTGCATAATCTTGTAGATCATTGAACTTTGATAACCTGATTCTTTGCAAATGTTTTGAGGTATTAAGTAATAGATGGTGAAGCTTGCTGGTTAATTAAGTTAAAATCATTAGTGAATTATTGTCTTTAAGCTTGCACCGTACTACAAACTCTACTAAAATTGTTGAAGGTGTAGTTGGACTTGATAGCTTTCCATGTCTGAAAAGTTGTTCGTAATAACTAGGTTGTGTGTGAAGGTCGAGGGATCTAACGGGGTACTTGTGCCGCCGTGAACGGCCCTCCTTGGGGTAAATGTTAACCATGCGCTTAATGTTGAACATGCTAGTTGTTTGCAATAAACTTGTGAGTTCTTTTTGACTAATGTTAAGCTACGGTTTTGGCACTTCCACCATCCAAATTTGCTAGCCTCTTCGGTGTGTGCATTGCTCTCTTCTCACATGAGAGTTGGTGCAAACTTCGCCAGTACATCCAAAACCCGTGGGAGGACTTCCTCTTGTTCTCCTACACATAAGCCCATACATCTTCCTCAAAACAGCCACCATACCTACCTACCACAGCATTTTCATAGCTGTTCCGAGATATATTGCGATGCAACTTCCATCTTACATTACATGACTTGTTGTCATTTATCATTTATATATTGCTTTGCATGATTCTCTATAGCTGATGTGCGGTTTACCCATGTTACGCTGGATCATTGCACATCCTGCTACACTGGCAGAGGCATACAGTTCTATGCATCATGTTTTGTTCATTATGAGTTATTTGTACCAAAAGTTGTAATCATATTAGAGTGTTTGCCCCTTCTTGAAAACAGCCATGGAGGCCATTGAAAAGAGAAACAGAAAAAGAAAAAAAAAGGAAAAAAAAGAATAAATAAAAAGGGGGGCAACACTACTATCCTTTATCAAAGTTGTGCTCATGTTTAGCACCTGCAGTTTCATAGTTATCATATTTGTGCTCATGTTTAACACCTATGCTCCATTTGAGAGAGTTTTCATGTTTTACTAGTATAACTATGTTGGGAATATTACGTTATACAACTTGGGTTGTATATTCCAATGATGAGCTTCCTCAAAACTGCTCTAGATCTTCGTGAGCAACCGAGCTGGATGCACCCCCACTAGTTTCATTGGAGAGCTTTCATACACATATAGCTCTATGTGCATCCGTTGCATGGCAATCACTACTCCTTGCATAGCTTCGATTATAAGACTTCCTCTTATCTAATGATCACTTATACCTTTGTGAGACTTTCTTCCATTGTCCTTCCAAACCCCCATTAACGTTCTCTTTGCCATAACATCCTGGTGCCAATACTAAATGCTTACGCTTACCGGTTGAGTAGACCTCGAAACAGTGGATTCATGACGTTCGTATTTACTTTTACTTGACTGGATTCGTTCTCTATGTTATGAAAAATTGTTTGATGCTTGGAATTGAAGGATAGAACTCCTACACTGGATACTTAAAACATCTATAATGAACCTTGTGCGGTTTCATGTCTTAAAGGCCGTCATTCATGAAAACTTTTAGCTTTAAACTATTTTGCTTTATTATCTCTTATTTAATATCAATTATAGACATTTGCTTTGAATGATTTGATCTCAGCTCACTTACCATTACATCATTATTAGATCAAGATTATGTTGGTAGCATGTCACCTCAAAAATTATTTTGATTATCGTTTACCTACTCGAGAACGAGTAGGAACTAAGCTTGGGGATGCTGATACGTCTCAAACGTATCTATAATTTTTGATGTTTCATGCTTGTTTTATATCAATTGCCTCATGTTTTATATGCACGTTATATCATATTATGACATTTGTTGGACTAACCTACTAATAGTTGCCAAAGTGCACAATGTTCTTGTTTTACACTTTGATGTGTAGAAATTATCAAAATTGGGCAAAGAAAACCAAGTTGGAGTCAAATTGGGACTTTCTAGAAATTTGTCTGGAAACTATTTTCAAATATCACCATGTTCGGGCCTGAAGATGACGTCAAATGGAAAAAGTCTAGTCGCGAAAGTTGCAGGAAATTTTCTGCCGCACGATCTAGACATAAAATTCATCTCAATCGGAGTTCGGATGCGGCCTGTGCAAGCCCGACAAGTCGGCTGGTCCAGAATTAAATCTGGCCGCGCCGAGACCACGTGTGGTGGCCTCGGAAACCTTCTGAAGCCGCCCTTTGGACCATAAATAGCCCCCGCGAGTAAACCCTAAGACAATTGATGAAACTCCCAAATACATCTCCGTGCTCCGCCGCCACGAAACTTCGTTTCGGGGGTCAGAAGGTCCTGTTCTGGCACCCTGCCGGGACGGGGAATTGCCTCCGGAGCCATCTCCATCGACGCCACCATCTGTCATCATTATTGCTTTTCCGTCAACTCCACGCAAGTTACTATTTTCTGGTGCCATTGCTTCTATGTTACTGCTACTGTTGCTCTCATATTATTGCTGCTTTCACATCACGCCTGTTACTAGTGCTTTTCCAGGTGCAGCTGAATTGACAACTCCGATGTTAAGACTTATAAGTATTCTTTGTCTCCCCTTGTGTCGAACCAATAAATCTGGGTTTTACTTCCCTCGAAGACTGTTGCGATCCCCTATACTTGTGGGTTATCAAGACTATTTTCTGGCGCCGTTGCCGGGGAAAAGCGCAAGCATTTCACTCCAACAATTTGCTCCCCTGTCAACACGCCATCAAAATAGTATCAATGGCATGACATTTTTAATACACTGAATTACTATAAACTATCTAGTAACTTAAATGGGGTGCAAAATAATTATTTCAACAAGAGAAAAGTATAACCCCATATTTATTTTTTCGGTTTTCCTAACTTCTAAAACCATACAGAGCTGCAATCTTGTTCCAATATGCATGAAAATGATGTTACTTGATAGATATTAATTTTCTGAGAGTTTCATTGCTCACGCATAATTTTTTGTTAAATATTTCTCAAGTTAGGATTTTTCTAAATTTCATTCTCTTCTCCATTTTTGTTATTTTAATTAAACAGCAGTAAAACATTTAGTTGAACAAGAATTTAATACTAGCAGATAGAGTTTATTTTTTTGATCATTTTGGTATCTCATTTGTAAGCTTTCGAGCCATATTTAAAAAGTTATGAATTTTAAGGCATTTCAAATTTCTGTCTTTTTATGTATTTCTAGGAAACTCACGAAACGTTTTAAACCGAGCCAGGCTCTAGCCATTCACTGGCATGTGGGGCCAAGGGCCATGGCGGCGCTGAAGAAGCAGCTGGCGCCTCTAGCTCACTGACCAGTGGGTCCCATATGTCAGTGGCGTTTAAATAAACCAAAAAGGGCAGAAAGGCAAGTTTAGTTACTGTAGTGTTCATGATAGGTAAGTGACTTAATGTCTTTTTAAAATTTCTCAGATGCTTGTCTGACGAAACTGAAGCTGCACGCCGGCTCGGGCGTGCACGCGGTGATCACCGGCGGCGACTCTCACGGATCCGGCGTCAGGTGTCCCGCGAGGACGAACAACTTGCTGCATTATAAGAGCACGGGTAAGGTGCATCTTCGGCGAGTCTTCGGACCAAATGGTCGCCGGGAAGTTCTCCGGCGACGATGCCGTGCGGCGGCGAGCTACGGGCTACGGCGGAGCTACTGGCTACGCGGCGAAGAAGAGGGAGAGGAGGAGTACGGATATGTCCATAAGAATCTCTAGCTCACCCTTGATGCGTGTGTGCTCTATTCGGTGGAGGAGGAGGTCGGGGAAGGCGTCAACCGTGCTCGACGTGCGGCGGCCGGAGTCGGAGAAGACGCGGACGTAGACGACGATTCCGGGATCCCCGGCTCGATTCCTTGTACGTGGAGGAATAGGAAGTCTACTCTGAGCTCTTTGTGCTCTTCGATCTTCTCGGGGACGCTTCAATCGACGGCGGCCATGGCGGCTAGGGCTCGGTTCGTGGGGGAAATGGAGGAAAGGGGGCAGGTGAGGAGCGTGGAGCGTGGGCAGAGGGATCAGGGCGTCGTGGGTGATCCCCTTATCCCCTCGGCGCGGCCGGAGGCGCGTGGGCACAGTGGGGAGCTCGCCACTGGTGCCATGCCGCTGCCTCTATGTGCTACAAGAGGAAGATGGCAATATTGCGAAAAACCACTTGCGTTTCTTATTTTCTGTTTTCTTCTAAAACCAGTAGCCTTTAGGAATTAAAATAGGGCACTTAAAACATTCCAAAAATTCTGTACATTTACATGTGGCCTTTATATATTGTATATAAGCTCGCATAAAGTTTCTGGTCAATTGGAATTCATTTTCTATAGAAATAAAATACAACTTGTTTATGGCCATTTGGGCTTTTCCATAATTTATTTTATTTCACAGAAAAAATTCTTTTTAAAAATATAATTTTGAACTCTTGGAACCTCCTTGACAAATATAGGATGCCAAAGTATTTTGCTTTGCAAGTTTGAACGCTTTCATTGATTTGAATTTGGAAATGTAACAATTCATATTTGAGGTTTTCCAATGTTATAGTTTCTTGAGCATTTTATTAAGGATGCCATGATGCACAAGAAAGGTAAATTGGAAAGTTTATTCACATTTTACAGTTCACAAATTTGGGGCTGTTACACTTACGAAAGGTGCCAGAGATTTGTACCCGACGATGAACTGCCCGGTCGCTGTATGGATGGTGCCCGACGTGTAGAATCGAGAATTGTCCCAGTAAGGATTTGCTGGGCAAAATAAGAAGCGCACCTGAAAAGTGGCGCCAAAGTCCCGTCCCTGTAAGGACCTGCTGGACGGGATAGAAGTCGCACCCAGAAAGCGACACCGGAGGTCTGTCCCAGTAAGGACCTGCTGGACAGCAGAGGAATGCGCCCGGGAGGTGGCGTGGAAGACTTGTACGAGTTAGTACCTGTTGGGTGGCTGAAAAATTGCGCCCAGGAAGCAGCGCGGAAGACCTGTCCTAGTAAGGGTCTGATGGACAGAGAAACAATTGTGCCCTAGAGCGGTGTAGAAGACCTGCCCAGCCAGCTGCCGATCACATGGAATTCTATCAAACGATGAACAGAGATTCCAACACTCTCCACAAACAAGCTAAGTATGAGCATGTGCTTGCACAAGCTGTTTTCCATGGATGCCTATGTTTTCTGCATTTGGTTAGGACGAAAGCGGGCGTTTTTTGGAATATAACTAAAATAATTTTGAAAATATGGTAAAAAAAGCTTAAGATGAGATTCATTTTTTGACTTACGAATGGATGAGTAATAAAGGGAAGAATTTTGAGGTGTCAAGATGTGAACTTGGAAATGTAGGAAAAATCGAGCGTTGGTAGCAATTTTCGGGTGTGGATGGTCAATGTTGGGAGGATTTAGATACCTCCTACTTAGCACATGGATTATTTCAAAGAATTCTCTTATGCACTTTGTGGAAATTGCTGTGTTGGAACTCCAATTGCAACTTTTCAAAAGATGCATTGTAAGACAACATGTAGAGAAAGAAAGCAAGCTTTTCCTCAACCCTTATTCTGGTGTCCTTTAACAACCTTTCCGTCATAAGGTATGATGCTATATATGGATCTGAAAATGTGTGGCTCCATCCTAAAAGCTACCCGGCAGTTCTTAACATGCCCATCAAGATTTCTTCAAACACGCTGCTTGCCGTATAAGACGGAGCCATGCCGCTTCCTTTTCCCGGTTTGTCCTATGCTACGAGTGAGGCACAAGCGCTGCAATGGTAAAATCAAAAGCATAAACTCCTCCTCATCTTCCTGTCTCCTCTTCCTAATGCGCTCAAGCCTTGGTGGATTCATTTCAGCACTAAAACAGTACCATAGAATGCATATCAAAATATGGAGTGCTAACTTGATCCCACGAGGGTGGCGGTTGGTCGACTCCCACTATAGTCCAAGGGGTTGGTATCTACAAATAAATATATCAAGGTTAAGAAAATATTAAAATGTAGAATATGGATAATGTCAAGTTGATATTCTAGCATGTAAAGAAACCACAAAACAATGTAAGGTTTCAATTCAGCCAAGAACCTATAAGAAATATTGCTTTCGTTCATGTCAACTAGGTCGTTTTTCCGAGGAAAAGCATTTTGTAAGCACTTGAGGCTCTGGTTAACAAGGTTTTTTTTGTTTTATTAGGACCTTAAGACTTGGACTATAAATGATTATCAAAATGCCCTATTTCGTATCTACATAACACTTCAGTCCACATTTCTATAGCCATAGTCTAAACCCACTGAACTTTGAACAAGTACTCATTAAAATTTCCATGACATATATACGGTATGGTTGTAGGAGATGAAAGCATCTATACTAATATTAAAAGAGTAAGCATGTTTCGGATACATATTTGCACCGTCGCCTCCAGTTTGTGCCGTCGCGTTCGCTCTAGACAAACTTTCCTGAGGAAACGTGAGCCTCCCCTTACGTGTGAGATTGACGCTGCGTGTAGGGCCTTTCGGTGAGATTATTGGATGGGCCAGTAAGAAACTCAAAAGTACATAGGAGGTAAATGGGCTTTCAGGAAAGTTTCGGGATTGTGGGTGGGCCGGAATATTCCCTTCCGAACCCAAAAAAAACCCGGAGTATTGATGTCTACGTGTGGTTCTATTCTTGTAGACAGTGTTGGTCCTCCAAGAGCAGAGGTTTGTAGAACAGCAGCAAGTTTCCCTTAAGTGAATCACCCAAGGTTTATCGAACTCAGGGAGGTAGAGGTCAAAGATATCCCTCTCAAGCAACCCTGCAATTAAGATACAAGAAGTCTCTTGTGTCCCCAACACACCCAATACACTTGTCAGATGTATAGGTGCACTAGTTCGGCGAAGAGATAGTGAAATACAAGTGATATGGATGATTACAAGTAGTAATTGCAATCTGAAATAAAATGGCAGCAAGCAAACATGTAGCAGAACTTGTTGTAAACGGTGTTTCAATGCTTAGAAACAAGGCCTAGGGATCATACTTTCACTAGTGGACACTCTCAACAATGATCTCATAACTGAATAAGTAAAAGCTACTCTTAAACACTCTCTTGTTGGATAACAAACACCATTCATTGTGTAGGGCTACAAAAGCACACCTCAAGCCGGAGTAAACAAGCTCCACAACGTCATAAAGGAATCACACACGGTGCACACACTGTCACCTTTACACCGTGGAGAGTACCGGAGTTCATATTAAAGTAACCTATAGAGTGCATAATAGATAAAGAGTAACATCTACATATTCAACTAGATTAGCACAACTGAACACAAGTAAATACTGCTCGGGATTATTCTCCTTCTTGATAACACAAGAGTACTACGTGTAGGGCTGCAAAAGCACTCCTCAAAGTCTGAGTAAACAAACACCACAGTTCCCAAGAAAAGCCATGATAAATATCTAAATTATTCATAGAGTCACACAGTACCCACACTGTCACCTTGATACCGTGTTGTCACAACGACTCCAGAAACTAGACAAAATCACTTGAGTAGCATAAACATTATTAATGTATTCAGCGATACTAGCAATACACACGATCACATAAAGATCACACCATGGGAGAGAGAGATGAACCACATAGCTACCGGTAGAGCCCTCAGCCTCGGGGGAGAACTACTCCCTCCTCATCATGGGAGTCAGCAGCGGCGATGAAGATGGCGGTGGTGTCGATGGAGATGACTCCGGGGGCAATTCCCCGTCCCGGCAGCGTGCCGGAACAGAGACTTCTGTCCCCGAAACTTGTCGTCGATGGCGGCGGCGCTGCGGAACTCTTCGTGGAAATATGGCTTGTTTTTTAGGGTTTTCGCGTCTGAGGGAATAAATAGGCGAAGGGGCAACGTCGGTGGAGGCCCGAGGGGCCCACACCACCTGGTGGCGCGGCAGGGGGCCACCCGCGCCTGGGTGGTTTGGCACCTCGGTGCCCTCCTTCGTCTCTCCTTCGGACTCCGTGACGGTGCTGGAAAAATAGGGACGTGGCCTTTTGTTTCGTGCAATTCCGAGAATATTCCAGAAGTACTTTTCTGAAACCAAAAACAGCAGAAAACAGGGAACTGGCACTGTGGCATCTTGTTAATAGGTTAGTCCCAGAAAATGCATAAAAGTGATATGAAGTGTATATAAAACATGTAGCAAATGGTATAATATAAGCATGGAACAGCAGAAATTATGGATACGTTGGAGACGTATCAAGCATCCCCAAGCTTAGTTCTACTCGTCCTCGAGTAGGTAAAACGATAACAACAAATAATTTCTGAGGAGACATGCTTTCACACAATCTTGATCAATATATTGCAAGGCTCATGTCATGAATGAAGTGACTCAAAGCAATGATCTATAGTTTGCTAACAAATAGATAAAGAGTAAACAATGAATCATATAAGCAAAAACTTTTCATGAATAGTACTTTCAAGACAAGTCAAAAAGTTTTGCATAAGAGGTAACTCATAAAGCAATAGATTCAAAGTAAAAGGCATTGAAGCAACACAAAGGATGATTAAGTTTCAGCATTTGCTTTCAACTTGTAACATGTATATCTCATGGATAGTTGTCAACATAAAGCAATATAACAAGTGCAATAAGTAAATATGTAAGAATCAATGCACACAAAGTTGACACAAGTGTTTGCTTCTAAGATAGAAAGGAGTAGGTAAACTGACTCAACATAAAGTAAAAGATAGGCCCTTCGCAGAGGGAAGCAGGGATTAAATCATGTGCTAGAGCTTTTTAAGTTTTCGAAAGCATATAGAGAGCACAAAATAAGTATTTGAGAGGTGTTTGTTGTTGTCAACGAATGGTAGTGGGCACTCTAACCCCCTTGTCAACCAGACTTTCAAGAGCGGCTCCCATGAAGGACGTTATCTCTACCAGCAAGGTAGATCATCCCTCTTCTCTTTTGTTTACACATGTATTTTAGTTTCTTTATAGATGACACTCCTCCCAACCTTTTGCTTACACAAGCCATGGCTAACCGAATCCTCGGGTGCCTTCCAACATTCACATACCATGGAGGAGTGTCTATTGCAAATTAAGTTGCTTACTGATAAATCAGGGCAAAACATGTGAAGAGAATTATTAATGAAAGTTGTAATTAATTGGGGCTGGGCACCCCGTTGCCAGCTCTTTTTGCAAATTATTGGATAAGCGGATGTATATGCCACTAGTCCATTGGTGAAAGTCTGTCAGAAGTAAATGACAAGATTGAAAGATAAAACACCACATACTTCCTCATGAGCTATAAAACATTGACACAAATAAGGAGTAATAAAGTTTTGAATAGTTTAAAGGTAGCACATGAAATATTTACTTGGAATGGCAGGAAATACCACATAGTAGGTAGGTATGGTGGACACAAATGGCATGGGTTTTGGCTCAAGTTTTGGATGCACGAGAAGCATTCCCTCTCAGTACAGAGTTTAGGCTAGCAAGGTTGTTTGAAGCAAACACAAGTATAAACCGGTACAGCAAGAATCACATAAAAACATATTGCAAGTATTATAAGACTCTACACTGTCTTCCTTGTTGCTCAAACATTTTACCAGAAAATATCTAGACCTTAGAGAGAACAAATATGCATCCCAAGTCTCAACAAGCTCTACGGTAGTTCTCCACTACTAGGCTTTAACTACATGATGCAAGAGCTTAAACATGATCTACTTGAGAGCTCAAAACAATTGCAAAGCATCAAATCGAAACAAGACAATGATCTACAAGAATGCATATGTCTTTTCCAATACCAACTACTACATGTAGCATTTTCTTTCTTCCAAACAAACACCAATAATTTATTTAAACATAAACTCTCCAAATGATAATATAATGCAGCAAGAGAGTATTTATAAACAAGTGCTAACAGCTCGAAGAGATGCATGAAAAACAGGAGCTAAAAGCACTGCAGTAGCTAGTTAAGAATACTCAACAAATATAAGTGAAGAACATGAGTATTCACATGAAAAAGCGGAGCGTGTCTCTCTCCCACACAAGGATTGCTAGGATCCGAATTTATTCAAACAAAAAAAAAAACACACAGACGCTCCAAGTAAAGCGCATAAGATGTGAAAGAATTAAAATATAGTTTCACTAGAGATGACCTGATAAGTTTGTTGATGAAGAAGGGGATGCCTTGGGCATCCCCAAGCTTAGACGCTTGAGTCTCTCTGAATATGGTTGGGATGAACCACGGGGGCATCCCCAAGCTTAGGCTTTTCACTCTTCTTGATCACATAATATCACCCTTCTCGCTTGATCCTTGAAAACTTCCTTCACACCAAACTCAAGACAGTTCTCATTAGAGGGTTAGTGCATAATCAAAAATTCTCATATTCTGTAATGATACAATCAATCCCAAAGCTTCTGGACATTAGCTACAGCCACCAATGCTTTGTGGAGCAAAGAAATCCACACAAACACAGTAAAAGAGCGAATGCAAAACAAAAGGCAGAATCTGTCAAAAACAGAACAGTCTGGAATGACGAATTTTTTCGAGGCACTTAAGTTGCTCAGATGGATCTGGCCTAAAATAATGAAAGTTGCGTACATATCTCAGGAATATGCGTGATTTTTCTCAGAATTTTTGAATTTTCTACAGGGAGATAAGCTCAAATCCGTGACAGCTAAAAATCTGTCACTGCGCAGAAATCCAAATCTTGCATCAACTTTCAATATAGAACTTTACTTGGCACAACATTGCGATAAAATAAAGATACAAAGGAGTTGCTACAGAAGTAACAAAAATCCTTGACTCAAAGAAAACAAAAATAACAGCAAATAAAAACGATGGGTTGTCTCCCATAAGCGCTTTTCTTTAACGCCTTTCAGCTAGGCGCAGAAAGTGAAAATCAAGTGTTGTCAAGTGAAATCATTCAAATCATCAAAAGCTTCTTCCAACACACAGCTTGTAACAATGGGTATCTTAGATGTTCCTGGAGGTGTTTCATTACCTTTAACCGTACTAAAAGTTTTATCAATTTTAAGCTCATAATGAGTCTTTGGTTTTGGCACTTTAGGAACATACATAAACTTTTGCTCTCTACCCACATAAACTTTCTCCTTTTTAGACTTAAGAGAAGTAAAGGTTGAACTTAAGGTTTCAATAGCTTCCTCTAACTCATCAATTCTATGATTTTGGGTGTCATGGATATTATTATCCTCAAGAACAGTGATTCTTTCATTGATGGTGGCTATTGATTCATTAGTCTTACCAATACAATCAAGAAAATTTGGAAAAAATTCTCCATAGAGTCTAACTTATTTATAACATCTCCAAGGTGATCTCAACTTTAATATCTTTAGTGGGTGGTGTTCCTACCAAACTTTCAATAATATTACAGGCTTCTAAAGCAGGAGTACCCAAGAAATTTCCACCTGTAAGAGTGTCTAGAACATACCTATACCAACTAGAGATACCAACATAAAAGTTCCTAAGGAGGATAGTGGTAGAGTGTTTCTTAGTACATCTATGATGAGCATCACTAATTCTATACCAAGCATCTTTCAAATTTTCACCTCCTAGTTGCCTAAAAGAACGAACTTCAACTTCAGGAGCATTCATTTTGAAAAACAAAATTAAACTGAATTAAACAAGTAACTAATTTTTTTGTGTTTTTGATATAGAGAAAGCAAACAAAACAAAATAAAAATAAACTAAGCAAGACAAGTAACTAATTTTTTTGTGTTTTTGATAAAGAGAGCAAACAAGACTAAATAAAAATAAACTAAGCAAGACAAATAACAAAGTAAAGAGATTGGGTGTGAGAGACTCCCCTTGCAGAAGCAATTCTGTTTTCCCCGGCAACGGCGCCAGAAAATAGCTTGATGTCTACGTGTGCTTCTATTCTTGTAGACAGTGTTGGGCCTCCAAGAGCAGAGGTTTGTAGAACAGCAGCAAGTTTCCCTTAAGTGAATCACCCAAGGTTTATCGAACTCAGGGAGGTAGAGGTCAAAGATATCCCTCTCAAGCAACCCTGCAATTAAGATACAAGAAGTCTCTTGTGTCCCCAACACACCTAATACACTTGTCAGATGTATAGGTGCACTAGTTCGGCGAAGAGATAGTGAAATACAAGTGATATGGATGATTACAAGTAGTAATTGCAATCTGGAATAAAAATGGCAGCAAGCAAACATGTAGCAGAACTTGTTGTAAACGGTGTTTCAATGCTTAGAAACAAGGCCTAGAGATCATACTTTCACTAGTGGACACTCTCAACAATGATCTCATAACTGAATAAGTAAAAGCTACTCTTAAACACTCTCTTGTTGGATAACAAACACCATTCATTGTGTAGGGCTACAAAAGCACACCTCAAGCCGGAGTAAACAAGCTCCACAACGTCATAAAGGAGTCACACACGGTGCACACACTGTCACCTTTACACCGTGGAGAGTACCGGAGTTCATATTAAAGTAACCTATAGAGTGCATAATAGATAAAGAGTAACATCTACTTATTCAACTAGATTAGCACAACTGAACACAAGTAAATACTGCTCGGGATTATTCTCCTTCTTGATAACACAAGAGTACTACGTGTAGGGCTGCAAAAGCACTCCTCAAAGTCTGAGTAAACAAACACCACAGTTCCCAAGAACAAGCCATGATAAATATCTAAATTATTCATAGTCACACGAGTACCCACACTATCAACTTGATACCGTGTTGTCACAACGACTCCAGAAACTAGACAAAATCAGTTGAGTAGCATAAACATTATTAATGTATTCAGCGATACTAGCAATACACACGATCACATAAAGATCACACCATGGGAGAGAGAGATGAACCACATAGCTACCGGTAGAGCCCTCAGCCTCGGGGGAGAACTACTCCCTCCTCATCATGGGAGTCAGCAGCGGCGATGAAGATGGCGGTGGTGTCGATGGAGATGACTCCGGGGCAATTCCCCGTCCCGGCAGCGTGCCGGAACAGAGACTTCTGTCCCCCGAAACTTGTCGTCGATGGCGGCGGCGCTGCGGAACTCTTCGTGGAATATGGCTTGTTCTTTTAGGGTTTTCGCGTCTGAGGGAATAAATAGGCGAAGGGGCAACGTCGGTGGAGGCCCGAGGGGCCCACACCACCTGGTGGCGCGGCAGGGGGCCACCCGCGCCTGGGTATGGTTTGGGCACCTCGGTGCCCTCCTGCGTCTCTCCTTCGGACTCCGTGACGGTGCTGGAAAAATAGGGACGTGGCCTTTTGTTTCGTGCAATTCCGAGAATATTCGCAGAAGTACTTTTCTGAAACCAAAAACAGCAGAAAACAGGGAACTGGCACTGTGTCATCTTGTTAATAGGTTAGTCCCAGAAAATGCATAAAAGTGATATGAAGTGTATATAAAACATGTAGCAAATGGTATATTATAAGCATGGAACAGCAGAAATTATGGATACGTTGGAGACGTATCAAGTATACAAGGCCTAACTAGGCCAGCACGGACTATATACAGTAGAGCTTCTTCTCACCAAACCAACATCGATCCCTGCCCGCCTTGCTTCCCTTCCATTCCACCGGAAGCCTCGCCGCTCCCCTTCTTCTCTCTCCAAGAATCCCCCTCCCCTTCTTCTCTCTGGAACGGCGACAATTCTTGATTCAGTCGATGCCTGCAAGAACTGGTTGCGCTTCATGGCCAGGCGACCAAGAACCGGGGGAGCCATGGTGACGCGCGCTAGGGAGGGTGGCCCCAGAGCGGCCTCCGCCACCTTCTTCGGCACGCCATGCATGGTAATAAGAAATTTTACTAATGAAATCCAATCAATAATAATACCATGATAGTTGACGTCAATGTAACCAAAACACGAGTTTATACTAACCAATTGATCAGAGTCGTGCACCTAGTAGTTCTTAGACAGCGGCTCACAAAACACGTCTCCTTGTAACTGCACGGAGGCGACGTTCCGAGATCCAAATCATATGTACTTATCGTAGGTTACTCGTATGATTCTTTCGTCATAGTTAAAAGGTTTCATGTTAATTAAATCTTGATGAGAAAATACATATGTGTGTAATCAGTCAGGAACTAATCAAATCTTTCAAGGGAAAGCATGCATGCACACACGTGTCGGTCCTCGATGCACATGAGCGGAGAAAGTCAACAACCACGATTTGACCCTAGGGTAGAGGAATTGGAGTTGAAAGTGCATGTGTTGCCCCATGTATGGTTTTGGTAATTAATGACAATCCTTATGGACTAATGTTTGCATTGAGATATTCTTGTAGATCTTGTCCATAGGAAAAGATTGGAGTTCATGTGTTGGACTCTAGAATATTACATGATGACCAAGGTTCTATCCAAGGGTTTATATGAAGAATGGTCTTGTGAAGAGTTGAGCTTATTGCAAGCACGGCTTGGAAAAGAAGATTGAGTGAACTTTCATGTTATCTCCAAGCCATCATATATCAAGATAAGAAGATGAACTGTAGATATCATTTGATTGAATCTTGCAATCAAGACATGAACACGGAGCTTAGCGAGGCTATCCCATAATGGAGTATGGGGGAGCATTTGGACATATCTTCACCAAGCAAAGCGCAATCAAAAAAGGTGGTCCACTTGAAGAGATCAAGATCGTCATCATCTAGCTCAAGTGGAATGCGCAAGGCAAAGGTATGACTTGATAGGTTTTCTATTTTACCGGTCTCATGGTGTTAGTGGAGACCGGGTTATAGGATAGACGGCGTACTATCAAGAGAGGCTCTCAAGTGAGTAACTTGATCGTATCTTTGTGGAGAGCTCAAACCTTTGCATACTTGGCATCTTCATCTTTCTTGGTTCTTATTTGGCTCTTATCCATGTGAGAATTTAGAGCTTGTGTTCATCTCCATACCAAGCTCTAGTTCATCAAAACGGATTTCATATGCATATCTTGTTACATTCTCGATGTTGGAAATATTACCGGTCCTCCTCGAGATAAGGTCCACACCTTCCCATGTGTGGTATCTCCTCTATATTTGTGACCCTTAATATTTCGTTACCTTTCCAACAAAATTGGTTTCACCTGATTTGGAGTTCGATCGAGAAAGTTATTGCATTTCAGGTTTTTGTCAAGGGTGAAAAGGAGTTTTTTCCTGCCCAGCCGGTAGTACCGGCTGAAGCCCGGTACTACCGCTTTTCAGGTCTTTTCGGTACTGGCTTCGTTCTGTTTTTTGTGGTACTGGCCCGGTAGTAGGCCGGTACTACCGGGTGGTGCGGTACTACCACGTGACGCCGTCCGGCACTACCGCTGCGGGCGATGTGCGAGGGCCCGTTGACCTTCGTCGACGTTGACTCACCCTGCGCCGGTCGGTAGTACCGGCTGGGGCCCAGTACTACCGCTGCGGCCTCTTTTTGTCTGCAACGGGCAGATTTTTTAGAGGACTTATTTAAGGGGCTTTCTTCCCCCAATGGTTCTTTCACCCCTTGAGCTCGTTTTTCCCCTCTCTCTCCATTATTGACCTTTGGAAAAGCTTGCTTTCCTCTCAATCCCTCCCATGATTCTTGCATATCTTTGAGGGAAAGTGAGAGGAGATCTAGATCTACATTTCCACCAATCCATCTATCCTCTAAGTGAGGGGAACCTAGTAGATCTTGATCTTGGAGTTCTTGGTGTTTCTCCTCCTTTGTTCTTCCTCTCTTATTCCCCCATAAGCATTTGTTGCTTTGTTGGAATTTGAGAGTGAAGGACTTGAGCACTTCTTGTGTTCTTGCCATTGCATTGTGTTGCATCAGTTTGTGCTTTCCACGAGGATTCGTGGAAGTTGAAAGCTTGTGAACTTGTTACTCTTGGGTCTTTGGACCCTAGACGCCTTTGTGGTGGTTGAGACCTTGTGTGGTCACTTGTAGCCATTCGGGAGCCCCCAATCCAACTGTGGGTTGTGCCCCGGGTTGTTGTTGAAAGGCTCCAGATTTCCGTCTCGAAGGATTCCGATAGTGGAAGGTGAACCAAACCTTTGTGGTGCGGTTCATCGAAGAAGAAGGTGAAGCCTTTGTGGCGTTGAGATCGACCTTTGTGGTGCCTCACACCTCTCCAACGTTACGTACTCCCTAAAAAGGAGGAACTCGGGAATACATCTTCGTCTCCGTGTGCCTCAGTTATTTCTATACCCGAGCTCTTTACTTATGCACCTTACTTTGTGATAGCCTTCGTGCTTGAAGTTCTTTATCTTGCTTAGCATAAGTTGTTGGTGCACATAGGTGAGCCTTGTTTACTTAGGTTGTTGGCTTGTTAATTTAAACACCTAATTTTATTCCGCAATTAGCAAGCCTAAACCGGAAAAGTTTTTAATCGCCTATTCACCCCCTCTAGGCGACATCCTTGTCCTTTCAGGAGTTACCAATTTGAATGTGCCAACTATCTTTGTCCTAGCTAATATCTATGTTCTCTAGCTGTTCAAATGAACTATGAATTGATGGGTTGCAAGTATAGAGGAAGATGAAACAAATTATAGAAGTCCTCATTATTGCAGTTAGCCAAACCCACATTGAGAGAAATGTTATGATTAATTGAGAAGCAACATAGATGTGAGAATTTCTCTATGAAAGGGTTGTCACTCCACATATCATCCCAAAGCGTGATGGTAAAACCATCACCAACTGAACATGATGCAAGTTCCATTAATTATTCCATAAAGCACTACAATCCCTCCACGAGAAATTTCCATGTGAATTTGATAAGTGGGGTGATACGTCTCATACGTATCTATAATTTTGATGTTCCATGCTTGTTTTATACCTATTGCTACATGTTTTACATCCACTTTATGTCACTTTTATACATTTTCCGGGACTAACCTATTAACAAGATGCCGAAGTGACAGTTCCTGTTTTCTGCTGTTTTTGTATTCCAGAAAAGCTAGTCTGGAAATATTCTCGGAATTGGACGAAACTACACGGGAGTCCCTATTTTACCAGAAGACACCAGATGGAGCAAAGAAGCAACGGAGGAGATGCACCAGGGAGCCACACGCCACTAGGGCGCGGCCTCCCCCCTGGCACGCCCTAGTATGGTGTGGGCCCCTCGGGGCTCTCCAGCTGCCGCCCTTTCGCCTATTTATTCCTCCCGTGAAAATAACCCGAGGAGCCTGAGCCAAAATCCACGAAAAGTTCCAGAGACGCCGCCGCCGTCAACCCTAGCTCGGGAGGGTCCAGAACCTCTTCCCGGCACCCTGCCGGAGAGGGGAATCGTCACCGGAGGCTTCTACATCGCCATGCCTGCCTCCGAGGTGATGCGTGAGTAGTTCATCCTTGGACTACGGGTCCATAGCAGTAGCTAGATGGTTGTCTCTCCTATTTGTGCCATCATGTTTAGATCTTGTGAGCTGCCCTACATGATCAAGATCATATTATTGTAATGCTACATGTTGTGTTTGCTGGGATCCGATGAATATTGAATACTATGTCAAGTTGATTATCAATCTATGCCCTATGTTATTTATGATCTTGCATGCTCTCCGTTGCTAGTAGATGCTTGTGACTCCAAGAGGGAGTATTTATGCTAGATAGTGGGTTCATGCCTCCATTTAATCTGGGACAGTGACAGAAAGTTCTAAGGTTGTGGATGTGCTGTTGCCACTAGGGGAAACCCAACGATGCTATGTCCACGGGCATATGTGTTTGTTTACATTACGCGCTTTACTTAATGCAATTATACGTTGCTTGCAACTTAATACCAACGGGGACTCGGATGACAACCGGTGGTGGATTATTAGTCATAGATGCGGTTGGATAACGGTCTATGTATCTTGTCGTAATGCCCAATTAAATACCATAGTAATCATCATGCCATGTATATGCATTGTCATGCACTCACTATTTGTCAATTGCCCAGCTGTAATTTGTTTACCCAGCATGTTAGTTATCTTTGATGGAGAGACACCACTAGTGAACTGTGGACCCCGGTCCAATTCTTTTACACTGATTAAACAACCACAAACTGCAAATTGTTCCTTTTTCATTCGCTGCATTTTAATACTCATTTTCCACACGAGACGTTTAATCCTTTGTTTTCAGCAAGCCGGTGAGATTGACAATCTCACTGTTTCGTTGGGGCAAAGTACTTTGATTGTGGTGTGTGCAGGTCCACGTCAGTGCCGGAATCCCTGGTGTTGCGCCGCATCATATTTCGCCGTTGACAACCTTCTGAAGAGTTGCTACTCCTACTGGTTCGATAAACCTTGGTTTCATACTGAGTGAAAACTTGCTGCTAGACTACATCAAACCTTCCTCTTGGGGTCTCCCAACGAGCAGCACGCCTAGCAATCAAGACTTTTTCTGGCGCCGTTGCCGGGGAGTAGAAGTTCTTCTGCAAGGGGAGTTTCACGCTTCCAATCTCTTTACTTTGTTTTTGTCTTGATTAGTTTATTTTATTTTATCTTGTTTGCTTTCAATTATCAAAAACACAAAAAAATTAGTTACTTGCTTTTATTTTATTTTCAAGTTATTTTCTGCCTTGTTTTTAATTCTGCTAAAATGAGTACTCCTGAGAAAACTAAGTTGTGTGACTTCACTAGCACAAACAACAATGATTTCATATGCACACTGATACGTCTCCAACGTATCCATAATTTCTGCTGTTCCATGCTTATATTATACCATTTGCTACATGTTTTATATACACTTCGTATCACTTTTATGCATTTTCTGGGACTAACCTATTAACAAGATGCCACAGTGCCAGTTCCCTGTTTTCTGCTGTTTTTGGTTTCAGAAAGTTACTTCTGGAAATATTCTCGGAATTGCACGAAACAAAAGGCCAGTCCCTATTTTTCCAGCACGTACACGGAGTCCGAAGGAGAGACGAAGAGAGCCACGAGGTGGCCAAACCACACCAGCGGGTGGGCCCCGCCCGCCTGGGTGGTTTGGGCCCCTCGGGGGTCCGCCGACATCGCCCCTTCGCCTATTTATTCCCCGAGACGCGAAAACCCTAAAACACCGAGCCTTTCATCCAGAACATATTCGCTGCCGCCGCCGTCGTCAACCCTAACTCGGGGGGTTCTGAAGCTCTTCCCGGCACCCTGCCGGAGAGGGGAATCATCACCGGAGGGCTCTACATCGCCATGCCCGCCTCCGGAGTGATGCGTGAGTAGTTCATCCTTGGACTATGGGTCCATAGCAGTAGCTAGATGGTTGTCTTCTCCACTTGTGCCATCATGTTTAGATCTTGTGAGCTGCCTATCATGATCAAGATCATCTTATTGTAATGCTACATGTTGTGTTTGCTGGGATCTGACTTATATTGATACCTATGTGGAGCTGAATATTATATTATCATGTCTATGTCATTTGTGATCTTGCATGCTCTCCGTTACTTGTTGAAGCCTTGGCCACGTGAATACTTGTAACTCCAAGAGGGGGTATTTATGCATGATAGTTGGGTTCAACCTCTATTTAACCTGGGATAGTGACAGCAAGTTCTAAGGTTGTAGATGTGTTGTTGCCACTAGGGGTAAAACAGCAATGCTTTATTCAAGGATGAATGTATTGTTTACATTACGCACATTACTTAATGCAATTGTCTGTTGCTTGCAACTTAATACTGGAAGGGGTACGGATGTTAACCGGAAAGTGGACTATTTAGGCATAGATGCATGCTGGATAGCGGTCTATGTACTTTGTCGTAATGCCCAAATGAATCTCATAGTAGACACCACAGCTCACACATGCATGTTATATGCACTTATCAATTGTCAATTGCCCAGCTGTAATTTGTTTACCCAGCATGTTAGTTATCTTATTGGAGAGACACCACTAGTGAACTGTGGACCCCGGTCCATTCTTTTACATCTGAAATACAATCTACTGCAATCATTGTTCTCTACTGTTTTATGCAAACAAACATCATTTTCCATTCGATACGTTTAACCCTTTGTTTTCAGCAAGCCGGTGAGATTGACAACCTCACTGTTAAGTTGGGGCAAAGTAATTTGATTGTGTTGTGCAGGTTCCACGTTGGCACCGGAATCCCTGGTGTTGCGCCGCACTACACTCCTCACCAACACCTTCGAAGCAAACCTCGTTTTCCTACTGGTCGATTAAACCTTGGTTTCATACTGAGGGAAAACTTACTGCTGCACTCATCATACCTTCCTCTTGGGGTTCCCAACTGACGTGTGACGTACAAGCATTGTTTCTGGCACTATTAACCTAGAGCCACCAACACGTTTTCTGGCGCCGTTGCCGGGGAAAACGAATTGCTTCTGCAAGGGGAGTCTCTCACACCCAATCTCTTTACTTTGTTATTTGTCTTGCTTAGTTTATTTTTATTTAGTCTTGTTTGCTCTCTTTATCAAAAACACAAAAAAATTAGTTACTTGTTTATTTTATTTTGTTTTTTTTTTCAAAATGAGTACTCCTGAGAACACTAAGTTGTGTGACTTCACTAGCACAAACAACAATGATTTCATATGCACTCCTATTGCTCCACCTGCTTCTAAGCAGAATTTTATGAAATTAAACCTGCTCTATTAAATCTTGTTATGAAAGAGCAATTTTCTGGTGTTAGTACTGATGATGCTGCTGCCCATCTTAATAACTTTGTTGAACTTTGTGAAATGCAAAAGTATAAGGATATGGATGGGGATATTATAAAACTGAAACTTTTTCCTTTCTCCTTGAGAGGAAGAGCTAAAGAATGGTTGCTTTCTTTGCCTAGAAATAGTATTAATTCTTGGACAAAATGCAAAGATGCTTTCATAGGGAAATATTATCCTCCTGCTAAGATTATATCCTTGAGAAGTAGCATTATGAATTTTAAACAACTTGATAATGAACATGTTGCTCAAGCTTGGGAAAGAATGAAATCTTTGGTGAAGAATTGTCCCACTCATGGACTGACTACTTGGATGATCATCCAAACCTTTTATGCAGGATTAAATTTTTCCTCAAGGAACTTATTGGATTCAGCCTCTGGAGGAACCTTTATGTCCATCACTTTAGGTGCAGCAACAAAGCTACTTGATGATATGATGATCAACTATTCCGAATGGCACACCGAAAGAGCTCCTCAAGGTAAGAAGGTAAATTCTGTTGAAGAAACCTCCTCTTTGAGTGATAAGATTGATGCTATTATGTCTATGCTTGTGAATGGTAGATCTCATGTTGATCCTAATAATATTCCTTTAGCTTCATTGGTTGCTCAAGAAGAGCATGTTGATGTAAACTTCATTAAAAACAACAACTTCAACAACAATGCTTATAGGAATAATTTTGGTAGCAACAATTATAAGCCTTATCCTTCAAATGGTTATGGTAATTCCTACAGCAACAATAGAAGTGTGTCCTCTGATCTTGAAGCTATGCTTAAAGAATTTATTAGCACACAAAAAGCTTTCAATAAAACTGTTGAGGAAAAGTTTGAAAAAATTGATGATCTTGTCTCTAAAGTTGATAGTCTTGCTCATGATGTTGAAATTCTAAAACTGAAAGTTATGCCTAATGAAGTTAAAGATATTAAGTCATTTGCTACAGCAAATGCCATCCAAGTTCGAATTGATAATAATATTAGGATGTTGGCTGAATTGCATGCTAGGTGGGAAAAAGAGGAAGAACTTGAAAAAGAGAATAGTATAGTTAGAGTTTGTACTATCACCACCACTAGTAATGCTAATGTTTCACATGCTAGTAAACCTCCTACTATTGATGGTAATGTTATTGGTGTTGTAATGTCTCTACTACTTCTGCTAAGCGTTTGAAATTGCCTAAAACTGCTGAAACTTTTTCTGATAAAAGTGCTGAAATTTTTCAAACTATTGGAGACAATGGTTCCACCACCATTGACAATAATGATTTTGATTTTGATGATTGTAACATCTCTGAAGTTATTATGTTCTTGCAAAAATTAGCTAGAAGTCCCAATGCTAGCACTATTAATTTGGCTTTTACAAAGCATATTACAAATGCTCTTTTGCAAGCTAGGGAGGAGAAGTTGAAACTTAAAGCTTCTATTCCTAGGAAATTAGAAGATGGTTGGGAACCCATCATTAAGGTAAAGGTGAATGATTTTTATTGCAATGCCTTGTGTGATCTTGGTGCAAGTTTCAGTTTTGCCCAAGAAGCTTTATGATATTCTTGATTTGCCACCTTTGGAACATTGTTATTTGGATGTTTTTCTCGCTGATAATGCTATGAAGAAACCTTTGGGGCGAGTTAATGATGTTTTTATTACGGTAAAAGATAACCTTGTCCCCGTTGATTTTATTGTTATGGATATTGAATGCAATGCATCTTGTCCTATTGTTTTGGGAAGACCTTTTCTTCGAACTGTTGGTGCCATCATTGATATGAAAGAAGGTAATATAAGGTACCAATTTCCTCTCAAGAAAGGTATGGAACACTTCCCTAGGAAGAGAATGAAGTTACCTTTTGACTCTATTGTTAGAGCAAGTTATGATGTTGATGCTTCTTCTCTTGACAACACTTGATTTTCACTTTCTGCGCCTAGCTGAAAGGCGTTAAAGAAAAGCGCTTATGGGAGACAACCCATCGTTTTTATTTGCTGTTATTTTTTTTTCTTTGAGTCAAGGATTTTGTTACTTCTGTAGCAACTCCTTTGTATCTTTATTTTATCGCAATGTTGTGCCAAGTAAAGTTCTATATTGAAAGTTGATGCAAGATTTGGATTTCTGCGCAGTGACAGATTTTTAGCTGTCACGGATTTGAGCTTATCTCCCTGTAGAAAATTCAAAAATTCTGAGAAAAATCACGCATATTCCTGAGATATGTACGCAACTTTCATTATTTTAGGCCAGATCCATCTGAGCAACTTAAGTGCCTCGAAAAAATTCGTCATTCCAGACTGTTCTGTTTTTGACAGATTCTGCCTTTTGTTTTGCATTCGCTCTTTTACTGTGTTTGTGTGGATTTCTTTGCTCCACAAAGCATTGGTGGCTGTAGCTAATGTCCAGAAGCTTTGGGATTGATTGTATCATTACAGAATATGAGAATTTTTGATTATGCACTAACCCTCTAATGAGAACTGTCTTGAGTTTGGTGTGAAGGAAGTTTTCAAGGATCAAGCGAGAAGGGTGATATTATGTGATCAAGAAGAGTGAAAAGCCTAAGCTTGGGGATGCCCCCGTGGTTCATCCCAACCATATTCAGAGAGACTCAAGCGTCTAAGCTTGGGGATGCCCAAGGCATCCCCTTCTTCATCAACAAACTTATCAGGTCATCTCTAGTGAAACTATATTTTAATTCTTTCACATCTTATGCGCTTTACTTGGAGCGTCTGTGTTTTTTATTTTTGTTTTTGTTGAATAAATTCGGATCCTAGCAATCCTTGTGTGGGAGAGAGACACGCTCCGCTTTTTCATGTGAATACTCATGTTCTTCACTTATATTTGTTGAGTATTCTTAACTAGCTACTGCAGTGCTTTTAGCTCCTGTTTTTCATGCATCTCTTCGAGCTGTTAGCACTTGTTTATAAATACTCTCTTGCTGCATTATATTATCATTTGGAGAGTTTATGTTTAAATTAAATTATTGGTGTTTGTTTGGAAGAAAGAAAATGCTACATGTAGTAGTTGGTATTGGAAAAGACATATGCATTCTTGTAGATCATTGTCTTGTTTTGATTTGATGCTTTGCAATTGTTTTGAGCTCTCAAGTAGATCATGTTTAAGCTCTTGCATCATGTAGTTAAAGCCTAGTAGTGGAGAACTACCGTAGAGCTTGTTGAGACTTGGGATGCATATTTGTTCTCTCTAAGGTCTAGATATTTTCTGGTAAAATGTTTGAGCAACAAGGAAGACAGTGTAGAGTCTTATAATACTTGCAATATGTTTTTATGTGATTCTTGCTGTACCGGTTTATACTTGTGTTTGCTTCAAACAACCTTGCTAGCCTAAACTCTGTACTGAGAGGGAATGCTTCTCGTGCATCCAAAACTTGAGCCAAAACCCATGCCATTTGTGTCCACCATACCTACCTACTATGTGGTATTTCCTGCCATTCCAAGTAAATATTTCATGTGCTACCTTTAAACTATTCAAAACTTTATTACTCCTTATTTGTGTCAATGTTTTATAGCTCATGAGGAAGTATGTGGTGTTTTATCTTTCAATCTTGTCATTTACTTCTGACAGACTTTCACCTGGACTAGTGGCATATACATCCGCTTATCCAATAATTTGCAAAAAGAGCTGGCAACGGGGTGCCCAGCCCCAATTAATTACAACTTTCATTAATAATTCTCTTCACATGTTTTGCCCTGATTTATCAGTAAGCAACTTAATTTTGCAATAGACACTCCTCCATGGTATGTGAATGTTGGAAGGCACCCGAGGATTCGGTTAGCCATGGCTTGTGTAAGCAAAAGGTTGGGAGGAGTGTCATCTATAAAGAAACTAAAATACATGTGTAAACAAAAGAGAAGAGGGATGATCTACCTTGCTGGTAGAATAACGTCCTTCATGGGAGCCGCTCTTTGAAAGTCTGGTTGACAAGGGGGTTAGAGTGCCCACTACCATTCGTTGACAACAACAAACACCTCTCAAATACTTATTTTGTGCTCTCTATATGCTTTCGAAAACTTAAAAAGCTCTAGCACATGATTTAATCCCTGCTTCCCTCTGCGAAGGGCCTATCTTTTACTTTATGTTGAGTCAGTTTACCTACTCCTTTCTATCTTAGAAGCAAACACTTGTGTCAACTTTGTGTGCATTGATTCTTACATATTTACTTATTGCACTTGTTATATTGCTTTATGTTGACAACTATCCATGAGATATACATGTTACAAGTTGAAAGCAAATGCTGAAACTTAATCATCCTTTGTGTTGCTTCAATGCCTTTTACTTTGAATCTATTGCTTTATGAGTTACCTCTTATGCAAAACTTTTTGATGCTTGTCTTGAAAGTACTATTCATGAAAAGTTTTTGCTTATATGATTCATTGTTTACTCTTTATCTATTTGTTAGCAAACTATAGATCATTGCTTTGAGTCACTTCATTCATGACATGAGCCTTGCAATATATTGATCAAGATTGTGTGAAAGCATGTCTCCTCAGAAATTATTTGTTGTTATCGTTTTACCTACTCGAGGACGAGTAGAACTAAGCTTGGGGATGCTTGATACGTCTCCAACGTATCCATAATTTCTGCTGTTCCATGCTTATATTATACCATTTGCTACATGTTTTATATACACTTCGTATCACTTTTATGCATTTTCTGGGACTAACCTATTAACAAGATGCCACAGTGCCAGTTCCCTGTTTTCTGCTGTTTTTGGTTTCAGAAAGTTACTTCTGGAAATATTCTCGGAATTGCACGAAACAAAAGGCCAGTCCCTATTTTTCCAGCACGTACACGGAGTCCGAAGGAGAGACGAAGAGAGCCACGAGGTGGCCAAACCACCAGGCGCGGGTGGCCCACGCCGCGCCTGGGTGGTTTGGGCCCCTCGGGGGTCCGCCGACATCGCCCCTTCGCCTATTTATTCCCCGAGACGCGAAAACCCTAAAACACCGAGCCTTTCATCCAGAACATATTCGCTGCCGCCGCCGTCGTCAACCCTAACTCGGGGGGTTCTGAAGCTCTTCCCGGCACCCTGCCGGAGAGGGGAATCATCACCGGAGGGCTCTACATCGCCATGCCCGCCTCCGGAGTGATGCGTGAGTAGTTCATCCTTGGACTATGGGTCCATAGCAGTAGCTAGATGGTTGTCTTCTCCACTTGTGCCATCATGTTTAGATCTTGTGAGCTGCCTATCATGATCAAGATCATCTTATTGTAATGCTACATGTTGTGTTTGCTGGGATCTGACTTATATTGATACCTATGTGGAGCTGAATATTATATTATCATGTCTATGTCATTTGTGATCTTGCATGCTCTCCGTTACTTGTTGAAGCCTTGGCCACGTGAATACTTGTAACTCCAAGAGGGGGTATTTATGCATGATAGTTGGGTTCAACCTCTATTTAACCTGGGATAGTGACAGCAAGTTCTAAGGTTGTAGATGTGTTGTTGCCACTAGGGGTAAAACAGCAATGCTTTATTCAAGGATGAATGTATTGTTTACATTACGCACATTACTTAATGCAATTGTCTGTTGCTTGCAACTTAATACTGGAAGGGGTACGGATGTTAACCGGAAAGTGGACTATTTAGGCATAGATGCATGCTGGATAGCGGTCTATGTACTTTGTCGTAATGCCCAAATGAATCTCATAGTAGACACCACAGCTCACACATGCATGTTATATGCACTTATCAATTGTCAATTGCCCAGCTGTAATTTGTTTACCCAGCATGTTAGTTATCTTATTGGAGAGACACCACTAGTGAACTGTGGACCCCGGTCCATTCTTTTACATCTGAAATACAATCTACTGCAATCATTGTTCTCTACTGTTTTATGCAAACAAACATCATTTTCCATTCGATACGTTTAACCCTTTGTTTTCAGCAAGCCGGTGAGATTGACAACCTCACTGTTAAGTTGGGGCAAAGTAATTTGATTGTGTTGTGCAGGTTCCACGTTGGCACCGGAATCCCTGGTGTTGCGCCGCACTACACTCCTCACCAACACCTTCGAAGCAAACCTCGTTTTCCTACTGGTCGATTAAACCTTGGTTTCATACTGAGGGAAAACTTACTGCTGCACTCATCATACCTTCCTCTTGGGGTTCCCAACTGACGTGTGACGTACAAGCATTGTTTCTGGCACTATTAACCTAGAGCCACCACACACCTATTGCTCCACCTGCTGCTTCGGCAGAGTTTTATGAAATTAAGCCTGCACTTTTAAATCTTGTTATGAAAGAGCAATTTTCCTGGTGTTAGTACTGATTGATGCTGCTGTTCACCTTAATAATTTTGTTGAACTTTGTGAAATGCAAAAGCTCAAGAATAGATGGTGATATTAATAAACTGAAACTTTTTCCTTTCTCCTTGAGAAGACGTGCTAAAGAATGGTTCTATCTTTGCCTAGAAATAGTATTGATTCATGGACTAAATGCAAAGATGCTTTTATTGGAAAATATTATCCTCCTGCTAAGATTATTTCCTTGAGAAGAGCATAAATGAATTTAAGCAATTTGATAATGAACATGGTTGCTCAAGCAGGGAGAGAATGAAATCATTGGTTAAAAAATTGTCCACTCACGGACTGACTACTTGGATGATCATCCAAACCTTCTATGCAGGATTAAATTTTTCTTCAAGGAATTTATTGGATTCGATTCGGGCCGCTGGAGGTACCTTTATGTCCATCACTTTGGGTGCTGCAACAAAGCTTCTTGATGATATGATGATAATTATTCTGACTGGCACACCGAGAGAGCTCCAACATGTAAGAAGGTAAATTCTGTCGAGGAAACCTCATCCTTGAGTGCTAAAATTGATGCTATTATGTCTATGCTTTGCAAATGGTCAAACACATGTTATCCAAATAATGTTCCTTAAGCTTCTTTGGTTGCTCAAGAAGAGCATGTTGATGTGAACTTCATTAAAAATAATAACTTCAACAACAATGCTTATAGGAATAATTTTGGTAATAGCAATTAGGCCCTATCCTTCTAATAGTGGCAATGGTTATGGAAATTCCTATGGTAGCTCCTACAACAATATAAGAGTGTACCCTCTGATCTTGAAGTCATGCTTAAGGATTTTTATTAGTACACAAACTGCTTTCATAAAACCTGTTCGAGGAGAAATTTGGGAAAATTGATGTCTTGCTTCTTCTAAGGTTGATAGTCTTGCTCTTGATGTTGATTTTGTTAAAATTAAAGACCATGCCTCATGATGTTAAAGAGAGCAAAACTCTCAACGCTATACAAGTTAAAATTGATAACAATGTGAGGATGTTAGCCGAATTGCATGCTAGATGGGAAAGAGAGGATGAAAATTGCTAGAAAGAATAATAAATTGCTAGAGTTATACTATTACTACTTCTGAAAAAGCTTCAAACACAAGTGCTAGCAAACCTCCTATTACTATGGCAAGATAATTGGGTGTAGGTAATGTTTCCACTTCTATTGCAAAATGTCCTAAATTGCTGATA